>JASPKZ010000046.1:3330000-3590000 GCA_030220185.1 Diploptera punctata
TTTCTCTGATCAAATATTTTCTTTAGATTTAGGAAGATTTAAATCTCTTTTTATTTCCATTACTTCGGACAAGAAACTTGTTTGTGTTTTCAACTAGGTTGATTGTAACTGTCTTTTTTCCCATTTTGATGTTGTTAACCGTAACTTTTTTGTGTTGTGTTATTGCCTGTTTCTCTAAAGTTAGGCATATTGGGGGGTCTGAGTTAGTGCTTGCATTGCTGTGATTGTGGTTGATTTTGCTGCACCTGTTATAAGCTGTAAAGCCTGATTTTGGGCATACTTCTAGATGATTCAGATTAGAATTATTTATATTATTTTTGGTCTGGACATCTTACCTCAATATTAATGTTGATTTGTTCTTGGACATGTTTCAAAACAATTCTCTGTTTTATCTTCAGCTTTCCCAGACTCTGGGAAAGCTGAAGATAAAACAGAGAATTGTTTTGAAACATGTCCAAGAACAAATCAACATTAATATTGAGGTAAGATGTCCAGACCAAAAATAATATAATTAAAATAACCTCAAAATATAACTTCCTAAAATTAAATAGAATTATTTGCTGTAATTATTACCTCCCCGTTGTATTGAAGTATTGGTTTATGAATGTTTTATACGTGGTGTTCAAATTCTGGCGATTACTACCCCACTTTGCTCTGGCCAATCTTTTTAAAATTGAAAATCTTTTCTTTGCTTTGTTTACTACTGCTTCAATATGTTTATCTCAAGATAATTTGAATCAAAAATTGTCCTTACATATTTTATTTCATTTTTTTATCTCAAGTTTGTTTTCTTGAAATATAGATTTAGTTTTGGGACTTTTTTCTTCAAGCTAAATATTTGAAACATTGTTTTGTCAGGATTAATAGATTTTCAATATTTTGTTTTAATATATTGACTTAGGCTTTCACGGCCGGAGTTATTATGATGATCTTGTAGAAGATTTCTGGGCTGTTGGCTGTGGCCATGAGGCTTGTAGTTCCCTGGCGTTTCACCAGAGACTGTGTCCGGCATCCTCAAGGGTTGTCTTGAGACTGGCAATTTTGTAACTACCTGCCCTATTTATACATTTATCTGCGACATGTTCTCTGTGCAGTCCGTTACTTCATAAATTGTAACCAACCAGAAGGCAGATACAATTTACAAAGTAACGGACTGCGCAGAGAACACATTGCGGATAAATGTATAAATAGGGCAGGTAGTCGACAAAATTGCCAGTCTCAAGACAACCATTGAGGATGCCGGACGCAGTCTCCGGCAAAACGTCGGGGAACTACAAGCCTCAAGACCACGGCCAACGGCCTGAAAATCTTCTACAAGATTATTATTTTGTTTTAAATTTATCACAGTGACACTGAAGGAAATCCCATTGTAATTTTGATAGCTATGTTTCATATCATAGAATAGTTTTGACTGCTCTTGCAGTATAGATAGCTGTGATTACTATTAAAGTTTGGGTAGTTTTTATTTCTGTAACAGATTGTGGAGCTATGATTGCTAATGCAGTTCAGTATGCTTTGATTACTAAAATTCATAATAAAATTCCGTTGAGGTATCAGTCACAAAATAAAACATTATAATATAAAATTGTAAAATAGTTACCTAAAAAGTAACAGGATATGGGTACTTATCAGTTGACCCCTGATTCAATACTTGAGTATTGAATCTTAGGCACACAATAAATTTCAAAAGATTTTTGAAAAATTCAATAACAGTTTAGTGCCAAAGAATGATTATAGCCTAAATAAACTAATAAAAAACGTAAAGATTGATGATAGTAAAAATCAGGAATATATAAAATAAAATGTGCAGATGTGATAAGATATACATAAGGAAAAAAAGGGGAAATTTAACCATAAGAACTAAGAACACACAAAAAAATGTAAAAAAGGGGAAGTAGAAAAATCTGCAGTAGCTGCTCATGTTTGGTCAGAATAACACAAAATAGATGTAAACAGAAAATTATTAAAACAGTTAGAAAACACAAATGAACTTGCCATATAGGAAAAAAATCTACATACAGGAGAACAAGGAGAGAATTATGAATTTTGAAATTCCCGGGGAAGGAACCTAATTAGCAAGTTCATTGGACCACAGGAAGAAGAGGGAACAGGAGTCAAGAATCAGGGCCAACAGCTTGAGAAAAATCAGTCTGTAACAGCTGAAGATAGGGCTAAGAAGCCTTTGAAACATATGTTCAACAAAAAACAACCATAAGAAGTAAGAATATGCAGTCCAAATAACTTAATCATTAAGTAAACCTCTTAGGGTCGTATCTATGAACACATTAGGCCGTAAAAGTCGTTCTTTGCTGAGAAAGTTGCATCCAAAGACATTTTTGCATACTCAAAAGTCTGTTCATGTGATAATAATTATCGAACTTCCTAAGCTACCTGGCGAGGTGACTTTGCAGAGAACGAATCGTGAGCAACCCGATGGTAACCGATGTACTTTGAAACCTTGCTGCTTATCTTGCTGTTTTATCCAAGATGTAGGACCTTGAAGACTTCGATCATGTTTTCAGTATACGCAGAGAAGAGGAATTTGATAAGAGTCCACCAAAGAATTCAACTGGAAGAACAGGAGAATCGGCATAATATTGCATGATGCAGATGTAGTCGTATACGGTTTTATTTGCGGGGTGCAAGCATAAATGCGTTCCTCTAGCAGATGAAAATAACGGAAGTGGTTTGGTTTTATCGCTGAGAATTCTAGGTAATTTCTTGCCAATATGACAAAAAAAAACTACCTTCATGCATGACCAGTCAGCGACTCACTAATTTGAACTTTGCACGTTGTATTAAAAAAACTGCTTTTACACCCTGGTAAATTTGTGAAGATATGAAATAATATTAGAATGGTTCTTGTTTTTAGATGTGGTACATATGACATGCAAACAACAGAAGACTGCAAGAGAGGATTTACAGGCTGTTGTTGATCACCTTCTTCACATAGAGTTCTCAGATGGTACAGTTAGCCGCATTGAAACTGATACACAATCTACACAAACAGTGTCTGCAAAAAAACATTCTGAGGTATTTAAAAAAATTGTTTATACTCTCACGTTTTCCATTATCATGTAATTCCACAGCTGAGGTAATTAGTATATTAATAATTTTGGATTAAAATAAAATGATGTATTACTAAATTTCATTCAAATCAATTATGTGTGAACATAAAAATTAAACATTTCTGTCATGCCAGCAGTCATCTATCATATTCGGTTTGACATAACCTTCTGTGTATTCACATTTTCCTCCAGTGAAACCCACACTAGACCAGCGATAACCCACTAGACGAAGCTTGTGTCTTATTCCATTGAGTTTTTATTGAATACCAGCTAGTTGGATCCAGTTAACGTCACAACTCGAACAAGCGTACACAAGGTTGAATGATGTTTCGACCTATTGATTCATGAAATATTCATTTGACGAAGAGACATAATTGGCTTATTTGGGAGGTGCCAATTCAGCAATAATAGAATTTTTCGAAATAACAGTTTTTATTGAAATTCATCAGAGAACATTTTTTGACAACTCACCTAATCAATTCCATGTTTTTCACAATACTGCAATTTCGGAGTTATGGCTGAAGATGGAAGTGATATCGCCTGAAACTGCAGTATCATGAAAAACATGAAATTTATGAGGTGAGTTGTCAAAAAATATTCTCGGATGAATTTCAATGATTATACCTCATAATATTTACTTCCCAACATTAATTTAATATAACAGTTTTTAATTTATGCTAGTTTTGGGTGTCCATTTGTCCTGTTTTTCCTGGGACTGTCCCTTTTTTTTTTTTTAGAAAATGTCCTGCTGTCCCGACAGTTTTCTTGGGGATGCTCAATTGTCCTGCTTTTGGGATGATGCTTTGTCAATGTATTTATGAATGGCGACTTTCGTTTTGTTCTTTACTATGTTACTATGTAATTATAAATATTAACGTTAGAAAGCGCCAGTTGTACGCAAGAATTAAATAATGAAATGCTTATTATTAAGTTGAATTTGTTATCTTAACTCATATTTGTTGATTTCTTTTAGGACGCGTTTCAAAACATCTTTGTTCTATCTTCAGGTGTTTTGAAACGCATCCTAAAAGAAATCAATGAATACGAGGTAAGATGACAACAGACTCAATTTATTTATTAAGAACCTCATAATGTTACTTCCTATTGTAATTTCACAATGAAATGTTTCTTAATTTAATCTATTAAAATTGTAATTATATATTTTAAAATTCTCCCATATATCTTATATAGACATATGCTAGATAATACCGGGTGCGGCAGCATAACTTCCTTTTTTAAAATGTGCGCCATTTAGTCGGTTGATGTCGTAGCGGAGCGCTAGTGGTCTCGTTCGAGAGGGGGGACTATAAAGTTTTGTCCTGACACAGTTCAGTTGCCATCATGCGTTGGAACAGTGAGGAGCGTGCGTTTGCCATTGAGGCCTACTTTTCGAGCGGATGTTCTGTGATCGCAACCCGGCGCGCCTTTCGGAATCGCTTTAATTTAGCCCCGTTGGCCCCTGTCCCGGACCGGAAATCAATTGTTACGTGGGTCACTACGTTCAGACAACTGCAAGTGCGACAAGACGAAGAACTGGAGTCCCTCGGCCGATTAGATCACCTGAGAACATTGAGGTAGTGAGAGCTTCAATGTTGCGATCACCACGGCGTTCTGCGCGCAAACATGCGTCTGCCCTTGGACTTTCCGATCGTTCTGTAAGGAGAATACTTCATGATGATCTTCATTTCCATCCATACAAGATGGCAATTGTGCAGGAACTTTCTGAACGTGACTTCAATTCTCGGAGGAACGCGTGTGAGGTTCTTCTGGAAGTCATTCCTGAGGACGCTATTGTTTTTTTTTAGTGATGAAGCCCATTTTCATTTGTGTGGATCCGTCAACAAACAAACATGCGCTACTGGGCTGACACCAATCCTCGACAATTGCATCAAAGGCCTTTGCATTCACCTAAAGTCACAGTGTGGTGTGCAATTTCCTCAAGTGGAATTATTGGTCCCTGGTTCTTTGAGGGAAATGAAGTCACAGTGACAGTGAATTCGGACCGGTATGTAAACATGTTACAGGAATTTTTTTTCCCACGGCTAGATGAGTTGGACTTAGGGGACACTTGGTTCCAACAAGACGGTGCAACGGCACACACTTCAAGAGCATCGATGACTGTTTTGAGGGAACACTTCCCAGAGCGCCTTATCTCAATTAGGGGCGATTTGAAGTGGCCGGCCCGCTCTCCCGATTTGACCCCTTGTGATTTTTTTCTATGGGGTTATTTGAAATCCCGTGTTTATGTGAACCGTCCAAGGACCCTACAAGATTTGAAGACCAACATCCAGGAAGAAATTGCCAACATAACGCCTGCTATGCTGGCAGGAGTCATGACAAACGCCAGAAATCGGTTTACTCAGTGTATGGAGAATGGGGGACGTCACCTACCTGATTTGATCTTCAAAACTGAGTAAAACAAAACTTTATGTATGTGCCTATATTATAAAAAACGAATAAAAATTTTCTGATTCATACAATGCATTTTATTAAGTTTTAAAAAAAGGAAGTTATGCTGCCGCACCCTGTATATATTTTTATTTTATATATTTCGAGTTTTAGAGAGCGAACTATATTTTCATACAAGCTTAAAGGTAAAACAGTTATTTGACCAATGAGAATGCAGCCATACATCTGTTTACATTGCAACTGGAACTTAGCTCGGAAGAGGTATACATTAAAGTTTACTACCATCTTTAGAGTTTTGAGCAAAGTTAGATTGAGGAAATTGTATAGCATTATTTTTAAAATATGTTTAAAAATAATGATAGTATCAATGTTTCTTATTAAATTTATCACTTCTCATTGAATGATAAATGATATTTAAGAAGAAAAATTTGATGCCTAAAACCAGCATTTGAACCCAAGGTCTCTGGTGTACAAAACCGGAAACCTAGGGTACAAATCCCAGATTAGGCATAACATTTTTCTCTTTATATATAATGGTGATTGTTTAAGGAGGGAGAGGGAGTAGAAGCTACAGAAGATGAAAAGTCAGAACAAGTTACCACACTGAAGCCTCAGGTTTTCTGGTCGCTCTTCTTTAACTGCCCTGAGACATCGGATTGTGATCTTTCTGCCAGTGTGCCAGCTAATGTTTACCTTTGTTCTGGACCAGACCTAGACTTAGATTTTGAATATGCAGTTAAACAGGTATGTTAGTGTATGTGTATATATTTATTTTTTTTTATTAGGAATATTCCACAATACAATGTTTCTCCTTCAACCCAAAGTGATTTGTCACCAGAGGTTCCTGTCTGAAGCATCTTCTTCCCTCAAATCTCTAGCTTTCATACTTCTCCTCGCTCGATCTATCCAACATTCTCTAGTGTGCCTCTTCCATTATTTTTCATTATTGAATAAAAACAGTGCCATAGTTAAAAAAAAATATGGCTAATATAGTCAAATTTATAATTATTCTCTGAATCTAACAAAAATTATATATATATATATATATATATATATATATATATATATATATAAGTAATTTAAATAATACAAATTGTATAACTAACTTGCTAATATTGTGCAAGAGATTTCTTAAGTCAACTAAATCAACATTTCTTTTAAACAAGGTGAATTTTTATTTAAGAATGAAAAATGAATGCTCAAACCATTAATTTTTCTTTCTTAAATAAAAATTCTTCCAGGATTGGAAAGTGTTAATTTAAATAAAAACATCAAAAGATGAATTTTATTACATTTTAATGATATACAGACCATATTTATCTATATATAAGATGACCTCTTTCTTCAAAATCTGAAATCCAAATTTATGATGCCTTAAATACACATAGTAGGAAATAAATCTGGTTGAGGTCAACATTTTTTATGTTACATAGTAGGCTACATACCTGCTGGCTTTCAAGATATGTATTTTATGTGAAATAGTACATAGAAGTGATAAGGATGAAAGCACTGAAGTTAAATCTCAAAGTTTGTAAAAAGAGGTAGCATGAGCGACATGGTATTCAAAGTGAATGTGCACTGATTTACACAGATGATGACAAGAGCAGGGCTTATGTTGCAGTGCTGAATAATACTCCCCCAGCTTCTTCTTGTAGAATATACAGAGAACTTATATTATTCCAATGGCATGTAATTAATTTACAAAACTACATTACCGTATTTGCGCATGTATAGGCCGCACCCAATTTTGCGATAATAAATTGAGAGGAAAAAAATATTTGTCTTATATTTTCCCTAAGAGTGAGTGAAAAGACAGAAGTAGGTCTACATCACTTTCAAATCTGGCAATGTTGTAAATTTCAAAGCTTTTGTTTCCCGCTATGTAACGGTACATTCAGTCTGTGGTTCAGTCATTAACACAAGGGTAAAAGGGACGGTCCCAGTTGGTAGGTAGGGTATTCATTGTCATTCCTGTTCACTCTGTATAAATATGGGTCGGTGCAGAGGAAGCTATACCTCCAAATTCAAGCTACAAGAGGTGCGCTATGCAGCAGAACATGGATATAGGACAGCAGGAAAAAAGTTTGATGTGGAAGAAAAAATTGTGCGACTGTGGATCCAAACAAAACATGCACTTAAAAACACATCACAACAGCAACAATCTTTCTGCGGAAAAAAAGCGAAAAATTCACAGTCAGAAAGAGTTCTCCTGTATTACGTATGAAAAACAAGGGAAGACGGATTTTCTGTATCCGTCGAAATGATACAGTTCAAAGGCCTTAAGATAGCCAAGAATATGGAAATCCCATTCAATGAATTTAAGGCAAAGCGATTTATGACACGTCATGACTTGTAATTTGGTGCCATACATCAATAGCACAGAAACTTCCCAATATGTGCCAGGAGAAATTGCTTGCTTGTTGGAATATTTGTAAGATACGTGGGTCTTGTAATTAATTAGATAAAATTGTTCTGAAATGAAACACATTTTCTAGATATTTCATGTAAAGCTGCACCCTAATTTTGAAGCTTATATTTTAGGTAATTCCAAAAGCCATACTTCGCTACTGCCCCCAAGGTAAAAGATCGCTGGGACGTCCAAAAAAGCGCTGGATGGAAAATTCCTCTTTGAGATCTTAACAGGCCACACGGCCTAATACTTGCATGGATGATGATGATGATGATTTTAGGTAAAAAAAAGTGCGGCCTATACACGCATAAATACTGTATTGATTGCTTGGTTAGATCAGTAATGCACCAGCCTGTATGATGGGTGCAGGATATCTGAAAGCCTGGCTGACCATTGCACCCTTAAGCATTCCTCCTTCACATCATCATTAAACTGAAGCTTCAACCAATATGGACACTATTTTCTGTAACTGCCCCTGATTTTATTTCTCTCACTTTTTTATTATTATGACACTCCAATCTCCTGCAAACACCAGTTTTTTGTTCAATACTGCAGCATTGCTGTATGCTGAAATGGAATAGTTAAATAGGTAAATGGCAATGTTTTCTATAACATTCTCTTCACTTTTTGACCACTCTGCCTATGACGTTGTAGAAACTTTCTATTAACTTGCGCTTGGTGTATATTTCAATATACCAGCCACAGTGTTCTAGTAGTTATATTCGTTGTCTGTAGTCCCAAGGATTGCAGTTTCAACCCTGGCCGGGGTTAATGAAATTTTAGGATGGAAAAATCCAAGGAATAAGTTTGCTGAGAAGGACTTTTAGCCATGGGTTGGTAGTCTGAAGACTTTTAGGCTTGAAGAAGAACCTTAAAGTCTAAAAAAGAGGCCTCTAAACAAAATTTACAGACATTATACCATCCAAGTAATACCTTAGTTGACTACTATATGTCTCTTGAGGTGAAAAGCCGACCACATGTCACTCACATCTGTAGAAAAATAAGCATAACTAAATTAGATTGGTTAAGAATCTGCAACCCCTCAGGGGTCCTCATCTAGGGGATATGTGGATGGCGACCACAAGGTGCCCAAGCTGAGCAAAACATTTCTTCTACTTACTTGTGTTTTGCACTCTTTTAACTTTACTATCTAACATCTCTTGGTTAACTCTTGTTTTTTTCGACCCCGACGCTATTAGGGCATCCGAGGGCTAGGGAGTCTTTCCTTTCTTCCATTACTTCTTTCCTTTATTTTCTTTTCTTCTCCAGAAAAGCCTGACCAGAGGCTATAAGATGGCAGCCCCATCACTGGTCTTGCCTTCCTTTGGCCAGCAACCAATCGAAGGGACTATTATTATGCTTTCAAGTCTTATACGAGAAATTCCCGGAAGTAGGAGGGAAAATTTTCTATAGGATCGTAACAGGCCTTGGCCTAATACTTGGAAGGAAGAAGAAGAAGAAGAAGAAGAAGAATCTGCAAAGGGGAAGCCATATAATATTTAGTATAGTGTGTGTTGTTTTTATGATCAATAGATGACACTGTTTTTCATTTTTCAAAAATAGCATTTTATTAAATTAATATTGGGAAGCTAAAGCTATTACTATGATAGAAATATCTTTACCATTGATTTACAATAATTTAATTGTGTTTATTAATTTACTTATTTCTATCATAGTAATAGCGTTAGCTTCCCAATATTAATTTAATAAATAATGCTATAGCTGTATAGAGTCCCTTCATGTCTTCTTCAGATAGAAGCCATTCATTGTGTATTTGTGAATGACAATTCATTGCAATTGAATGTGGGGCCAGTCGAGTAAAGGTAAAGGAAGGATTCTTGCTTGGATGGGAATGAAGCCTGGATTAGCTCAGTGGTCTGAGCATTAGCACGGAAAGCTAAAGGTTCGGGGTTCGATTCCCGGTTCAGGCAAAAACAATTTTTTCTCTTTACCATTGATTTACAATAATTTAATTGTGTTTATTAATTTACTTATTTCTATCATAGTAATAGCGTTAGCTTCCCAATATTAATTTAATAAATAATGCTATAGCTGTGTGGAGTCCCTTCATGTCTTCTTCACGTAGAAGCCATTCATTGTGTATTTGTGAATGATAATTCATTGCAATTGAATGTGGGGCCAGTAGAGTAAAGGTAAAGGAAGGATTCTTGCTTGGATGGGAATGAAGCCTGGATTAGCTCAGTGGTCTGAGTATTAGCACGGAAAGTTAAAGGTTCGGGGTTCGATTCCCGGTTCAGACAAAAATTTTTCTCTTTACCATTGATCTACAATAATTTAATAGCATTTTATACCTGCCACAGATATGACATCTATATAATTGGTATATAAAAACATGCACATATTCAAATGCAACATTGTGTCAAAATTTCAAAGCAATCATTGAAGAACTTTCAGAGATTTTGAACAAATGAAAATTTACATTTAATATTTGTAGGAAATAACACTATGAGATGTCTTTTAATTATTATGAGTTAGTTATTTTGACTCACTTCACTATTTTTTTTTATATTCTGCAGTCTATAGTTTTATTGCATCTATGCGACATTGTCAATGCATTCTAACTGTTGTATTTACGGTTGTCATCCTATAGGTTGATTTCTACTACCTCTGTTTTCATCAGTCAGACAACAGAGGGAATAGAAATCAACATTCAGGATGTCAACCGCAATACAACAGTTAGAATGCATCGACAATGTTGCATAGATGCAGAATATCAAAAAGATATGAGGTGAGTCAAAATAACTAACTCATAATAATTGAACACATTTTTAATAAAATGAGTTGATTCTTATCTTACCTCATACATCATGTTTTTCTAACACGGAAACTGCAGTTTTCAAGAGGCATCCCTCTCTTCCTCAGCCACAAAACATAATGTATGAGGAGGTAAGATAAGAATCGACTTATTTTATTATTTGAAGAACCTCTTATTGTTAATTCCCATAATTAACTTATGAATTTACATTTTTATTTTTATAGATTGTAAATTTTAAATAAGCAAATATTTAACAATATAATTTGTTTCAGGCAAAAGAAATATTTAGCAAAATGTATCCAGACTGTGAATTCCTACCTCGTGCTCCTGACCCAGAGGAAATTATTTTGGAAGGCGAAGATGGTACTCCAGGTCCATTATTTGAATGTGAAACCAAGGCTGATGGTGACGAAGATGTGGGTGAAAGTAAAACTGAATCAGGTAGTGGAGATGCCCAAGATGTAGTTGAGTCAGAAGAAAACTCAGCTGAGTAACATTGTTTCATTCATAAGAATTCAATGAACTAGTTTCTCTCTTTTTTTTTTATTTTGTTAATGGATTGATGGCTGTGCAGATAGAAATGAATGCATCAGATATTGCAAGAATCTGCAATGATGAGATTTAGTGAATTTATATGAGGTTGCTAATATTTTAATTGATTGCATTTGGTGAGGTTTTAGACTTTGCATATCTGATGATATTTTTCTTTTCTTAATAATTTATTTTTTGGTGCAGCAGTAAATATTCCATTAAATGAAGTATAGATTGTTGTAGTAATGTTATTGGTAACTCAAATTAAACTAAAACTGAATAGTTTCATGCACAGTTCTGTTGACTTAAATCTAGACTTATATACCACAACTATTTTAGAAAAATTGATTAGGGAAAATATGCAAAACAAAAATTGTTATTAAGAATCAAATGAATTGTGAATTCTTCTTACCTCATACATTTATTTTTTTAAAACACAGTTAGAATGCATAAACCTCATAATGTTAAAATTCCCAAATTTATTATAGAAAATTGTTATGTTTAATTTATTAACTGATCTTACTTGGTTTGCACCAAAATAATTTGTTCACTGTATAGCAACACATTTTCTTACAAATTTTGAACATATTTTCATAAAGATATACCTCCTCAGATCATGTGCTCCTGCCCTTTGTGGTGAATGTACCTTTTTCATGTCCTTTTCTGAATTTGTATGGGGAATATGTAATTTTTTTGATCTGCCACAATACTATAAATGCAACCCTTCTCCTTGACAGCTGAATGCATATATCACTAAAATATATTCACCGACACAGTTCTGGGGCAATTTATTTGGCTTTTCTCTATTTGCTATGTAATTCCAGTCATAAAGCTGATTTAGTTATATCTTAAATAAATTTGTAATGCTATTGTTCAGTTACTTATTTTATTTACCTAAATAAAAAAAGACTATTGTTCAGTGTTCATGTTGTATTGTATGAAATGTGTTTATTTTTTTTAATTTCTCTCTCAGAGAATTTACCAAACAGAGCAGATGATGATGAATTAGTGCCTCATCTTCTAAATTAATTAATTAATTTACTAGTTGGTCTCGATGTAAAGTAAATAGTCTCTATCTCATTGTTACTCTTTTAATTAAATAAAATAAAACTTACAGTTTTATGTGATTTTCATATTTATTAAGATATAATTTAGTTACAGCTGTTTTGGTACTTTGTACCTTCTTCAGACATGTTGCTAAAAGTTTGAATTTTATGCTTGAGGCCTTAGTAAATCTCTAAAATGTTAGGGAATTACATAAAGTGATATGCCAATATTGGAAAGTTGCCATTGTTGAATCCAAAGTTCAAGAAAGTTTTGTGCTAGAAAGGGATTTATATTTATGTGGAACAAGAAACATAAATATCTTCTTAATTTTGTAGCAAATAACTTTAATTTGAGTTTCCAATGAGAATAAGGTTAATTAGTAAGGGTATATATTTTTTCCAACAATTTATATTTAAATATTTATTGTATGATGATTTGTGGATAAAAAAAATTACAAATGCTTTGCAAAATAAAATAAGCTTTTGCATGTTTTGGGTCATCATATTAATACATACTAGTCATATCTACGTTAATGGAACTATTTTAATTAATTAATTACAAAGACATAGTTTTAAAGTTAAGTATGCAACTCACTATGTGTTGCCTGCTTAGTATCCAGTACTCAGGGAGAGTTACACAACATTTATGTAGCTTAATTTCCCAACTATGAGTACTCTACATGATCTAGTTTGATGCTTCAGAGCTAATGTTGCATTATTTGTTAGTAGATAGAAAAGATCTATTAATGTCTTCTTATATCATATTTGTTATCAGCAAAACATTCCAATATGCTGCTGTTTGTTTGAAGGTACATGCTATATAAAACATATTTTTAAGTATGAATATGCCAACTATCCCAGGCCCATCAAGTGTATTGTACTTAATCATATATTTACTTGTAATTGGTCACCATATTTGGAAAGTGTTTGCCTTATTACACTAGTGCCCAGAAAAATATATTTCCAGTTATGTGATGTTAAGGTTCAAGAGTGAAATATGATCTGGAAAGTTACAAAATGTTTTGAGTAATCTCACAAATATTTTGAATGAAAACATTTCAATAAATGTTATAAATTGCATTGTTTGTGGCTTGTCAAAAAGTTCTGTTTTTTCTGTATTCAACTGCACTGAATAAATCTGGAAACATTGTGATATATTTCAAATGTTAATTTGATTGATATATAGTGTAACCCCTACTTTTATATTCTTGGATATAGTATTTACCCATCTTTTACATTTCATTTTATTCCCTTCAATTTGCTTATGTACCATTGTTATCTTTAGGAAACGTTAAATTCATAAATGTAAAAGTCAGGTAGAAAATATGAAAATTGTATTTCATATAAGATGGTACTAAATTAGGTGTGTTAGATAATTTCTCCTAATGCTTTCCAGTCATTTGTTTAGCATTATACATTTTTAATTGCCATGTTGAATGCTATATTTATTTATTATTATTTTTTTATTTATTGTTATTATTATTATTATTATTATTACTATTACTATTTATATCATTTTTCAATGCACCACCTTGGCATTTTGACATTCTCTCCTGGCATGGCATTATTGTAACCCACTTCTGAGGTTGGGGCACCTGGAAAATGTAGTTATGCTGCCCTGATTATGTAGGATAGGTGATGATGTGGTAATGATGTGCCAGGAGAGGCCTTAATCCTAACTAAACTTAAATATGTTAATGATAATAGTGATGGCCAGATGATGTTTGGGGACCATTTGGGCCTTAAAGTTTTTTGACATTTGTCTTACAGGTGAGGAAAAACCCCGAATAAAAAACCATCACCCTGGAAACTTGTCCTGACCAGGGATCGATCCCAGGCCTGCTGCGTGACAAGGTAGCACACTACCTCAAGACCACAGTGGTGGACTTATTGTTTTTATTATAATATTTTGTATTTTTTTAAATTTTGTATATTATTTCGTTTTTTATTTTTATTATTTATGACCAGCCTCATGGTCTTGTGGTCAGAGCTTCTGACTGCAGTTCATGAGGTCCTGAGTTTGATTCCTGGTCAGGCTAGGATTTTTTTAAAGGGATCTCTTCCTGTGGTTGCCTAGGATCTGAAATTTAGATTAAGATTAGGTTAATGACTCTCCTGGTACTTCATTATCATCTATCATTCAAAATATCGGGGTAATGTAACTGTGCCTTCCTGCTGCCTCGACCTTAGAAATGGGTTACGTTTCTGCCAATGCCAGGGGAGAAAACCAGAAATGTGATTAAAGGCAACCTTATGGCATTGGACAAAAAAAATATTGTTTTTAAAAATATTTAAAATTATTTTTATTGTTTTATTATATATATATTATTATTATTATTATTATTATTATTATTATTATATCATCATCCATATCATCATAATCATAATCACCATCATCATAAACATCATCATAATAACCATCATATTCATCACAAGAGATAATTGATAAAATTTCGGAATAAGTACATCTTTTAACAACAAAATTTCTGTTAATCAAGTTTTTTTGACTCTGGAATCATTTTACCTCAATTTAATGTGGTTTTGTTCTAGAACATGTTTCGATAACAAATCAACATTAAATTGAGGTAAGATGATTCCAGATTTAAAAAAAAAAAACTTGATTAAAAGAACCACAAAATATAACTTCCTAAAACAAACCATTAAAATTTCTGTTCTTTCAATATTACTCACCCCCCCCAACATAAGAGAACCCACTAAAATAAAACTTTTTTTATTTGATAAGCTGTCCTTTTAATAATTTACAATATTCCAAGATACAAAGATGTGTTAGAGCTAGAATAGTTCATAAGATTATTGTTGAATAATTTCACATATGACTAACAGACATTTACTGTAAATTTTATAGAAAAACTTGTGGTTTTTAATGCATTACAAATTTGAATTTTAAATTTGGCTTCATTATCTGATATAATAACACAAGTAATTAAAATAATCATAAAACAGTGATAAATGTTAAATTTAATATAAAACATTGAATAAAGATTTTATTACAGTTTGAAATACGAGTTGACAAATATGTCAGTACTTAACAAAATCTTTTATGCCAAATATCTAATTTTTTTGTGAGATAATGAGGACAAAATTCCATACTCTGTTATAAAGCACAAATTTTGCTTGTTGGACAATGAGTTGTGGTCTGACAGTCGATGAGTGAGTTGTCATATAACGAAGAGGAAGATAGTGTTGGGAGTTTGTACTTCTGCAAGTGTGAAGAAATAAACTCTAAGGGAAACTGTGTTATGTGAAAGACTTAAAACAGAATTACCATATGCGATTGTGAAGAATATTTGTGTGAACTATTAAATTAATATTGGAAGTAAACATTATGAGGTTATATCATTAATAGTGAGTGGAGAACATATTTTTAACGACTCACCTCATATAATTTCAAATTTCTTTGATACCGACGGTTTCAGACAATATCTTGTGCCTCTTCCATAGAATGATCTATGAAATTTGAAATTATATGAGGTGATATTGTTTATTTTTATTTCACTCACCTCATACTTCATAAAAAATAAACAATATTAAAAAACCTCATACTGTTATTTCCTATCTACATAACTTAATTATATGAGGTGAGTCATTAAAAATGTGTTCTCCACTCACTATTAAGAGAGTTATATTTATTTAGGTAAAATTTTATCACTCACCTCATATTTTTCATCTTTTTTTAAAATTTAAACTAGTTTCAGAACTTTACATACCATCATCAGTTTCACCGCGACCGTTGTTCTGTCATCTTGAAGAGCCATCTTTCGTTCCCTCTTTTGGCAGACTGAAAAAACTCAAAATCAGAATTTGAAAGTTCATCAATTTCTCCTTTTCTCTCCTTTGAATGTAGATCTTTTCCCAAACAGTGAGTTCTTTTGGTTTTTCTTTTTGTTTTAATAATTTAGCCTTCTTTTCGATAAGATGGTTTTTCAGACCACGCATGGGCAGCCACTGCAGATTTTTCTATTTCCCCTTTCTGAACATCTCAGGAACGTCAAGAAACACATATTTCTTTTCTTTATTACATTAATTCCGTGTGCAGAAGCTATGTTCTTGTCTTGGTGCAACCCTGCATAAAACAGGCCTTGGTTTATTTTAAGCATCTTTAAGTTTGCATAAGTAATGTAAAATAGTGACATAATTTAGAATAATTAAATAGAAGCCTAAGTGTAATAAGGGTTACATATTACATTTAATAGACTAGAACAAGTTGCGATTAGAGTTCAGGGATTAAAACACATTTCTCTCATTTAACATTGAAAGATAAATTGGAAATTAAAAGTAATGGAATATCTGTTCTACCAATAAACTTAATTCAATCAAGCAAATGTAAATTATTTTTTATTTATTTTTATTTATTTTACCTGATGGAGTTAAGACATTAAGGTCTTCTCTTCCACTTCACCAGGGTTAAATTATACATACAATAAGAATTATGATAAATGATACATCCATCCATCCATAGTAATTCTGCCTGAAGGCAGGTCCTTCACTGCAATCATAGCATCTTCGTGCTATGCTTGCAGCTTTACTAGGGAATTATAGGTGTGGTAGCTTCCCGTTGCTTTCCACACCGGTGAAGGATGATGATGATGGCCATATGATTTCGGGGACCGTTTGGGCCATAAAGTTTTCCTGACATTTGTCTAACAGGTGAGGAAAAACTCCAATAAAAACCTCACCCAGAAAAACTGCCCCGACCGGGGATCGAACCCGGGCCCGCTGCATGACAAGGCAGCACGCTACCTCGAGACCACAGTGGTGGATAAATGATACATAATAGATAAATATAGACTACACAATATAAAGTTGACAAGGGAATTATGGGAGATAAATAAAACATTTAGGGACGATACTTATGATGATACTTATTTGCATTAATTTTTTTGGCTGAATATGCAAGAATTTTATTTATGAGAATACTTTTTTGTGTAATTTTCCTTGGATGTGATGTATCTTCCTTGTTATTCTATTTGAAATTAAGTTTTATTTCATTTTTATTTATTTGAGTTTGTGGCACTTTAAATAGGAATGTGTGGTTGCACCAAAACCAATTGATTATTTAGTTTTCATGTTTGTTATTCTCAAATGAAAAAGAAGAAACATGGACAAAATATGGCTATACTATTATAGGGCATCTCAAACAAAAGCTTCAAAGCATAAAAATTCGAAAGCTCATATAAATAAAAATTTGGGGTTGAGTGTGTTAGGGTGATACAATATTAGCCAGCAGTTAGATAGTACCTTTAGAAGAAATCTTGAAAAACAAAATGCAGAAGTGACAAAAAAAAAATTGTGTGTTATTACACATAAACTGTACCTAGTTTTGTGGGGCTTTTGAACTCACTCTTCGCAGGCATGAAGAAAGTAAAAGTTTTTAAAATATTAGCATTTTTCGGGGATTTATTAATTTCACATTGGAACTAGATTCTGTAATGAGAAACCATCTGGAAAATTGTACAATATTTAAAGGAACATTAACCCATTCAACTCGTATGACGTGACGTTCATGCACGCTCTAGTGAGGCCCAGTCTTCGAATGACGTGACATTCACGTCAAGCGCACGAGCTCATATATTTTGCAATAACTTCCAAACTACCCCATAGATGTCTAATATGTTAGCTTTGCTAGGTTCCTGAGAGAAAGCATTTTGGACTACCCACTTTTTTTGTAAGAATTCGTGAAATTATAAGCTGTTTGTTTGTTGGAAATATATAGAAGAAATTTGTAGTGCTAGGTCTTTGAAATGGTGTCTAAGAGGGTGTGTGGTGAGGATCGTGACAGGATTCTGAGTTTAGTAGAGAGTTTTGTCCTCGAAACATTAGACAGAACACCGGCAGGAAAACTGAGGAGGGTAAAAGGGCAAAGACCTAGGAAAAAAAAAAAACAAGACTCTGCCTGAAGTACCAGGATGCAAGGCGTTGACTTGCAAGACCAGATCACTGCCCTTTTTCCTATAATGCCTGGCACTGTAAAAGGATACAGAAAATTATTTTTCTATTTGCTGGACATTTTATGTTTAACTCTTTTGTGGTCTACAATAATTTCATAGATCGCAAGACAGCATATTCGACCTTCAGAATAGCTGTCGCCAAGCAGTTATTGGAGACAATTCAGCTGCCATCCTACAATGTGAGAAGCCACCCATCATCAAGGACAATCCCTGTCGGGTTACAGGCAAGGAACTGGGCTCACTTTCCATTGTATATCCCCAGCACAGACAATAAAAAGAAACCCTACAAACGTGTGTTCAAAAGAAGTAAAACTACATTTCAGTGCAAAAAGTGTGAAGTTTTACTTCATGTCCCAGAATGTTTCGAGATTTACCACACCAAAATATCGCTTTAGGCAAGCACAATTATTCAGAAGCCTTCACTAAAATGTCTAAAGAAAAATATTTATTAAATTCCATTCTATGAGTATTTTTGTGTTTGCATGTAAAGAGCATGGCACCTCCTGTCTTCTGTGGCCATTTAAATCTGAGTGGAGGGGAAAGTTAGCAGGCATTTAAATAAGAGTCCATTGGGTTAAAATAGATTCAAAACTAACTTCTACAATGTATATTGGAATTATGTAATGAAATTAAAAGCTAAAAATCTAGAGCCAAATATGTCAGTATTATAGGAAACTATTGACATTTCTTCTTTATGCAAGATGGTTTTAGTGTTTCGATACTTGTTACCAAGTGGCAACTGGCAAGCCAGTCAAAAGGTTCTTCTTCTTCCTTCCAAGTATTAGGCCAAGGCCTGTTATGATCCTATAGAAAATTTTCCCTCCAGCGTTTCATAGGACGGCCCAGTGACCTTCGTCCTCTTGATATATAATTATAAACAGCTTTGGGGATCCGATTTGAACTCCTTCTTTCTAGATGGTGTTTCCAATTTAGTTGGTACTGTTTAATATATCCCAAAATTGGCATAGTCTTCAATTCTTTTAAGATATCGGTGTTCCTTTTCCGATCCCATCTGGTGTAACCCGCTGTTCTGCGCATGAATCTCATTTCACAAGCAGTTATTCTGCTTTCATGTTGTCTTTTAGTGTCCATGCTTCACTACCATAGGTCAACACTGGTCTAGCCAAAGTGTTATATAAACTTAATCTGCTGTTTTTTTGTACAAGGGACGGTTTCATAACTTGATTAATAATTCCCAAACTTTATTATAACTAATCATTTTTTCAGGGATATCCTTTTCATCCCAGATAGATAATATCCAAGATATTTAAATTCAAAAGGTTCATGAACTTAAAAGGCTCTAGTAGATTGTGTGAACTCATTTCTAGAAAATGTTATTTCAGGCAATATTAGTTATTTCTCAAAATAATGTCGGAGATAATGTAATGGGAGAACCTAACTCTGGTATATTGAGTTTAATTGATGTTAAATATCCATTTGTGCATTGTTATGCCCAATAACTGAATTTGATTGTCATAGGCCACTAGCAAAATACTCAAGTTAGAATATTTTTTGCTAATCTAAGCAATATTCCAGCATTCTTTCCACATTTATCTCGGTGTTCAGTGGAATTTCAAATTGAGATTTATTGAAACATGTACGAACATAGTGAAGCATTAATAGAGTGTTTTGAGAAAGTAGAAGTAACTTTAAACAAGGTATAGTTATTTAATATTGAGTTTGTATTTTTTTAACATTCTTACCTCATATGTCCGACTAAACAAGCATATGAGGTAAGAATGTTAAAAAAATACAAACTCAATAATAAGTTAAACCTCATAATGTTACTTCCTAATGATTTTAAAATATAGTTATTTACCAAATTAGAGGGTTGCATATTAAATTAGAATTCACCGATTTAAATTTCTGCCTAGAGATATTTAATCAAATAATGCCACATGTGTACATTTTTTTACAAGAAGTACAAAGTTGGAAATTGATTATCTGCAAACATGACCATGGGGTTGTTTGAAAGAATGATGGTTATAATCAGGCAACATGTTGACAGCATCACAGTAAGTGTGTCATACATAACACTGTCATTTGGATGATTTGGCACCAAAAACAACTGTAAAGGAGGCACATGACAAGGCTATAGTGCAGGTAAAGGAACATTTAATAGCCATCTAGAAACTTCAAAGTTCTTTTGTATTCCAGCATTTTGCAAAATAAAACAAAATTCCTGGAAAAATCATTTTCAACTGTATGTGAAAGTTATCCGCCGACATTGTAAAGAAAAGAAAGCTAGCAAAAATGAAATGGTTACACGAGCCAAATGAGGTAAATTTAGAGCAATTGGGTAGTATTAGACGGGAAACCACCAAGCTATTAAAGAGTAAAAAGAGGGAATATTTGAGAGAGAAGATTAATGATCTTGAAATGAATGCAAAAAATAGGAACATTAGAGAATTATATCAGGGAATCAGTATAGAGAAGAAAGGGTTTCAGGCTAGAACAAACATAATTCGGAATGAAAATGGGGATATGATTGCAGATTCCAGGAGTATATTAAATAGATGGAAAAGTTACTTTAATCAGCTATTAAATGTACATACAGAACAGGACATTGAGGAGGATAATTTGCAGACAGCAGAAATGCTAGTAGCAGAGCCAAGTGCATTAGAGGTCGAAATGGCGATTGAAAAATTGAAGATGTATAAAGCATCAGGTTCAGATGAGATCCCAGCAGAACTGATAAAATCAGGGGGAGAAAAATTGATGGACAAGATACGCTGGTTGCTTAGTATGATTTGGGAAAATGAAGCTCTTCCAGATGAATGGAAGGAATCAATTATCATACCAATTTATAAGAAAGGAAATAAAACTAATTGCAACAACTACAGGGGCATCTCATTACTTTCAACTTCGTACAAAATTCTAACAAATATATTAGTAAGCAGACTTACTCCCTATATTGATGACATTCTAGGAGATCATCAATGTGCATTTAGAAGAAACAGGTCTACAACAGATCAGATTTTTAGTATAAGACAGATTTTAGAAAAGAAATGGGAATATAATGGTACTGTACATCAACTGTATGTAGATTTCAAAAAAGCATATGATTCAATTAAGAGGGAGAAGTTATATAGTATCCTGCTGGAGTTCGGAATTCATAAAAAGTTGGTTAGACTTATACGAATGTGTCTAAATGGCACAAAGAGTAGGGTGCGTGTAGACAAATAGTTTTCGGACACTTTTGAAATCCAGAATAGGTTGAAGCAAGGAGATGCACTATCTCCTCTACTATTTAATTTTGTACTAGAGCATGCCATTAAATCTTTAGAGAATGAGGAAGGCTTACAACTCAATGGTATTAATAAGCTATTAGTTTATGCTGATGATGTAGTATTATTGGCCGATAGCGAGGAGATACTAAAGGACAACACGCACACACTATTGAGTAACAGTAATGGATTAGGACTGGAAGTAAATATCAATAAAACTAAATATATGGTCACACGTAGAAATTCATTAAATAATGTAAACGGACAGCTAATGACAAATGAGGGAAATTTTGAGGAAGTGGCTGAATTCAAATACCTAGGAACAATAATTACAAACAGGAATGAGATGGGCCGATAGGGTTACCCATGCCGGACTGGTCGAAGGTGATAAGCCAGACGAAAAAAGTACCTTGGTCGAAAGAGTGACGATCTTTCACCGTAAAAATAGAACAGTCAAGAAATGCGGACATGGGTTCAACTGGGGTAAAATTTTCCGGAGGTCAAATAGTCCCCCATTCGGTTCTCCGGGCAGGGACTACTTCAGGGAACCCATGCCAAAGGCTCAAACACAGGGACATGTTCCTAGGAACATGGAATGTTAGGACTTTATACAATAGCGGGCACTAGAGATATTAATGCGGGAACTAGATAAATCACCCTTGGATATAGTCGCTTTACAGGAAGTTTGGTGGCCAGGAGAAGGTAGTGAGGAATCAGGAAGCTTTGCATTATACTATGGGGGTGCAGAAATACCTGCATTTGGAACGGGTTTTTTAGTCAGAAGGAGGATCCTATCAGCTATCCGAGATATTAAGTTTGTTAGTGATAGGGTATCATACATAATTCTAAAGGGTAAACAACATGATTTTATAATTGTAAATGTACATGCCCCCACAGAAGATAAAGATGACAAGATCAAGGATGAGTTCTATGAAGAATTAGAATGCATATTTGATAGCCTTTCACGATATCATATGAAAATTATCTTAGGAGATTTTAATGCAAAAGTGGGGCGGGAATATATATACAAACCAACAATAGGCAAATTCAGTCTTCATGAAGATAGTAACGACAACGGGGTTAGATTAGTCACATTTGCCACATCAAAGAATCTCATTGTTAAGAGCACAACATTTCAGCATAAGGATATTCATAAATACACCTGGACGTCCCCAGATGGAGAAACTCGGAACCAGATAGATCATGTATTAGTGGATAAACGCTGGCACAGTAGCATAATCGATGTTAAATCAGTTAGAGGGACAGACTGCAATTCGGATCATCATCTGGTCAGAGTGAAAATCAGACAACGGCTATTGCTTATGAGAGGAACAAGTGCTAAAGATGATTCTGTAAAATTTGAATTAAAAAACTTGAAAAATGATGAAATGCGGCAAGAATACCAAATCAAAATTGCTAATAGATTAGAAGTACTGGAATCTTCCGATGACAATGTGGCAAATGAAGAAGAAACTGATATAAATAAAGAATGGGAGGCTATAAGAGATACTATTAAATTGTCAGCATCAGAAAGCGTTGGTTGTTTAAAAAAGAGGCAAGACAAGAAATGGTTTGATGAGGAATGTGCCGACATTGTAAAGAAAAGAAAGTTAGCAAAAATGAAATGGTTACACGAGCCAAATGAGGTAAATTTAGAGCAATTGGATAGTATTAGACGGGAAACCACCAAGCTACTAAAGAGTAAAAAGAGGGAATATTTGAGAGAGAAGATTAATGATCTTGAAATGAATGCAAAAAATAGGAACATTAGAGAATTATATCAGGGAATTAGCATAGAGAAGAAAGGGTTTCAGGCTAGAACAAACATAATTCGGAATGAAAATGGGGATATGATTGCAGATTCCAGGAGTATATTAAATAGATGGAAAAGTTACTTTAATCAGCTATTAAATGTACATACAGAACAGGACATTGAGGAGGATAATTTACAGACAGCAGAAATGCTAGTCGCAGAGCCAAGTGCATTAGAGGTTGAAATGGCGATTGAAGAATTGAAGATGTATAAAGCATCAGGTTCAGATGAGATCCCAGCAGAACTGATAAAATCAGGGGGAGAAAAATTGATGGACAAGATACGCTGGTTGCTTAGTATGATTTGGGAAAAAGAAGCTCTTCCAGATGAATGGAAGGAATCAATTATCATACCAATTTATAAGAAAGGAGATAAAACTGATTGCAACAACTACAGGGGCATCTCATTACTTTCAACTTCATAAAAAATTCTAACAAATATATTAGTAAGCAGACTTACTCCCTATATTGATGACATTCTAGGAGATCATCAATGTGCATTTAGAAGAAATGGGTCTACAACAGATTAGATTTTTAGTATAAGACAGATTTTAGAAAAGAAATGGGAATATGATGGTGCTGTACATTAACTGTATGTAGACTTCAAAAAAGCATATGATTCAATTAAGAGGGAGAAGTTATATAGTATCCTGCGGGAGTTTGGAATTCCTAAAAAGTTAGACTTATACGAATGTGTCCAAATGGCACAAAGAGTAGGGTGCGTGTAGGCAAACAGTTTTCGGACACTTTTGAAATCCAGAATGGGTTGAAGCAAGGAGATGCACTATCTCCTCTACTATTTAATTTTGTACTAGAGCATGCCATTAAATCTTTAGAGAATGAGGATGGCTTACAACTCAATGGTATTAATAAGCTGTTAGTTTATGCTCATGATGTAGTATTGTTGACCGATAGCGAGGAGATACTAAAGGACAACACGCACACACTATTGAGTAACACTAAGAAATTAGGACTGGAAGTAAATATCAATAAAACTAAATATATGGTCACACATAGAAATCCATTAAATAATGGAAATGGACAGCTAATGACAAATGAGGGAAATTTTGAGGAAGTGGCTGAATTCAAATACCTAGGAACAATAATCACAAATAGGAATGAGATGCACAAAGAAATTAAACATAGGCTCAATTCTGGAAATGCATGCTATTATGCATTGCTGAGACTCTTGATGTCCCAACTCCTTTCAAAAAACGTTAAACTGAAAATATATAAAACAATTATTCTACCAGTTATATTATATGGGTGCGAAACATGGACTCTTACTTTAAGAGAGGAAAGGAGATTACAAGTATTTGAGAATAAAGTACTTAGGAAAATTTTTGGACCAAAGAGAGATGAACAGACAGGTGAATGGAGAAGACTACAAAACTATGAACTACATGGTCTTTACAGGAAGCCAGATATAATAAGAACAGTTAAGTCTCGTAGACTGCGATGGGCAGGACATGTTGCACGTATGGGGAATGGAAGACTTGCATGGAAGCTTCTTGTAGGAAAGCCAGAGGGAAAACGCCCAGTTGGTAGACCAAGAATGAGGTGGGAGAATAACATTAACTATGATTTGAGGGAAATAAATTATACAGGGAATGATTGGAAAGCATTAGCTCAGGATAGGGATGTATGGAGAGCCTATGTCCGTGCGGCCATGAACCTACGGGTTCGATAGTGCCAGTAAGTAAGTAAGTAAATAATGAGATGCACAAGGAAATTAAACATAGGCTCAATTCTGGAAATGCGTGCTATTATGCATTGCAGATACTCTTGATGTCTCAACTCCTTTCAAATAACGTTAAACTGAAAATATATAAAACTATTATTCTACCAGTTATATTATATGGGTGCGAAACATGGACTCTTTATGAGAGGAAAGGAGATTACAAGTATTAGGAAAATTTTTGGACCAAGGAGAGATGAACAGACAGATGAATGGAGAAGACCACATAATAGTGAACTACATGATCTTTATAGGAAGCCAGATATAATAAGAACAGTTAAGTCTCGTAGACTGCGATGGGCAGGACATGTTGCACGTATGGGGAATGAAAGACTTGCATGGAAGCTTCTTGTAGGAAAGCCAGAGGGAAAATGCCCAGTTGGTAGACCAAGAATGAGGTGGGAGAATAACATTAAGTATGATTTGAGGGAAGTAGATTATACAGGGAATGATTGGAAAACATTAGCTCAGGATAGGGATGTATGGAGAGCTTATGTCAGTGCGGTCATGAACCTACGGGTTCAATAGTGCCAGTGAGTAAGTAAGTATGTATGTGAAAGTTATCCTTAACCAACTAACTCACTGACACTATCAAACCAGTAAGTTCATTCAATGTTTTTATTATTCATTTTATACATCTCAATGATGGATAAATCATATTCGAAGAGAAAAATTATATGCTCAGATTAGGGCTTGATCCCAGGATCTTTGGCTTTCTAGGCCAAGACTTACCAACTGAGCTATCTGAGCAAGTTCCAGTCTAAATGCAAATTTTTCTCTTACATACGCTGTTAATTCCCATGCACCAAATGCTATGAAACCTTTGCTTCTATCTTGCAAATGGTGGCTTCTTTATTAAGAAGACATTTATTTGGGAATTTTACATTACACTATAAAGCCAGTACGATTTATTTCAATGTTTTTATTATTCATTTCATACATCTCAGTGATGTGTAAATCTTAGTCAATAGAGTCTTGGCCTAGAAAGCAAATGATTACACACAACAAATTTGAACTTTTTGTTGCTTGCAGAAATGAAAATAGGTGATTTTAGTTAATTGGCATGCGCTGATTTTGAATTTGAAGTCCGTTTTTCTCTAGGTGACTAAGTCTTTTGCAAGAACGTGTTGAATTTTTTTTGTTATATTTCACATATTATTGCTTATCTGTACTTAGTTTCAATTTTTTTTTGCAATAATATTGCTAGAAGCAATTGATCTATGTAAAACCAAATCATATAAGATCCAAAAAAGTGAAAATTTTTTTCTATGAAGGATAAATAAGTAGTTAACGTTACAACACATGCTTAAATTGTAGCAAAAATTTCACCTTTCAAAACTTCTTCCTGGATGACTTAAGGCAATAAGATGGCTCCGAAACGTCTGTGGTAAGTTGTCAGCAGTAATCAGCAAGCATGTTAGTCACTGATTTCCCTTTGTAACTCCTTACCATTTCTAAAATGTCTTCGTGGAACCTTTCGCCATGTTAATCAATGACATCACGTAATTTCAGTGGGGGAAAAAAAAAACGAAAAAAATCCAAGTGTGAATGCAGAAAGTGTATCTTAAGGGACATATTGCATCCCATTAATTTGTAAGCCCTCAACAAGTCTTCCACTAAATCTCTGTAGTTTCCTGCTGTATAGTTTCCCAGAAAATTCACACATACTGACTTTAAGGCAAGCCAGGCATTTTTCTCAACTGGAGTGAGAGTCCTCTCGAATACAGCATCATCAAGGAGATCGTGTATTTGAGACCTATAAAAATGACTTATTCTAGTTTAGCCTCACTTAACCTTTGAAATTTTGCCCTTAAATATTGGAAAGCCCTGCCTGATTTGTCTATTGCCTTCACGAAGTTCTTCATCAACCCCAGTTTTATATGTATTGGTGGCAAAAATATTTTAGTTGTATCAACAAGCGGCGGGTTTTTCACACTTTTTTGTCCTACTACTGAAGTTTCTCTTGATGGCCACTCACTGAATTTCATAATGATTATGCTTATCACGACTATCCCACTCACACAAGATACAGCAACATTTTGAGAGTCCTGGCTGCATCCATCTTATCATGCCTATTACTTTTAGATCTGCACATATCTGCCAACATGTTCTGCATAATTCAAAGCCTTAAGAATTGTTCTCATACTGTCGTATGTTTCCTTCATAGTAATGGAGTAGGCAACTGGCACAGACGGATATACATTCCTGTAATGTAAAAGAACGGTCCTTAAACTCAATTTTGACGAGTCTATGAAGAGATGCCATTCTTGAGGATTATGTTCTCTTCCCAATTCAACCATTAGTCCATTAATATCATTGCAGTAAACCAACTGTTCGTTTTCTGTGAAGAGTGGCAATAGATTTAATTCCCGTTTTCTGTAAGTGCTTTTTTTTTGTGCCTGGTTGTAATAGGTTCCATTCCTGAAGTTGAGATGATAAAATCCCTGCCAATTGTTTATTTAGTTTCAAGTCTCTTACAAGATTATTTAATTCAGCTTGTGATATCAAATGTGGTTCTCGAGATACATTGAAGTCGGGATCACATAGGGATGGTTCATCATCAGTAGAGGAACTAGAGCCAGATGTATTTTCTTCCTCCAAAGTCCATTTTTCAGGAGGTTTTGGAATTGGCAAAGAATCATTATGTTTGACAGGTCACATGGCTTACTGCAAATTAGGCTACTGAATAGAATGCTTATTTTTTTAAGTGAAACCAGATATATTGACCATACAGAAATAACAGTCAGTGATGTGGTCCATAGGTTCCCTCCACAACATTGGAGCGACAAATGGCATGCAGGAATGCAAACCTTTTAATCACCCTATTAAAACCATTTGGCAGTTTGTACAGCAAGAATTGGGGTCCAATATTTATCAGTATTCATAAATTGTCTTTTTTCACATCTCACCTCATATTTTATGTTTCTTTAAACACGGGAACTAGTTTTAAAGAGAAGGATATCTCATTTTCAACCGACATGAAATTATAACTAAAAATGTACACTTAAATTTTGTAAGGATTTTCACAAATATTCAACTAATTTGCTAGAACAGTGCAATTTTTAAATTATGTACCATTAACAAGCCTCCTGGTGGGTTATCGCTGGTATTCTCAAATAATAAGCGATAACCATTATAAAAGTGAAGTTTGCCGTCGGTTATCGCTGGTTCCCGTTCAGCGATAACCCACTAAAAGTTGCCGTATTTTAAAACTATAATCATAGAGATATTTTAACTTTCAACATTGGCACCATAGAGTAATTCGTCCATGTTGGCACACTCTCAGATGTTTTGTCATAATTTGTATTTGTTGTCATGATGATGGCCATAGTGCTTTAGCGATTTAATGTTGAGAATGGCGGGTAATGATGGTGAATCTAAGGGAGAATACGAAAAAGATCCTAGGACTCCTTGTAAATACGGTGTTAAATGTTATCAAAAAAATCCACAGCACCACAAAACTTACAAACATCCACCAAAGGAAAAGCCTAAGGTAAGACTAGAGAAAATTTCCTGCATATAAATGAATTATTCGTCAATCTAAATTCACACACTTATTTAAGAAACTGCGTTAAATTAGGTAATAATACAAGGTACTATTTGGTTTTGCTAGTTAAATGGTAATTACATAAATTGCCACCAGCCACGGCCCCCTTTACCAAGACGAATTAATGGAGCTAACTTAACCTCTAACCATGTAATAGGACGAACAATTATTTATTTTTTCCCCCAATATCCATAAATGTTTTACGTGTGTTAAAACGGGAAAAACCGTGTATAACGTGATTTACTCGTGATGTGTGGGCGGAGCTAAGATGGAGCAACAGTGACTGCTAATGAAGTTTCGTAATAATAATTCATTATATGAGTGGAATTTTTTTAAAGGACGGTTAAATTAATTGGTACGTGGTAGAAACCATGTAAACAATATATTTATATTGTTAGCCCACAATAAGTCAAGAAGAGATTGAAATCATTAATACATCAGAATCTTCAATCAGATCATGTAATAATACATGCTTCATCTTTAAAAAAAAAAAAAGAAAAACTATAAATATAAGGTGACATGTTACTTATGACACTTTCTGCATTGACATCCTTAGAGAAAGAAATTAATTCAGAACAGGGGGATTCTATGCTACCAACATAAATTCAAATAAAAAAAACGGAATAACACACAATTTACTGTTGCAGTGTGTGGATAATTACCTGAAGAAAATATATATATTTGGCATGATTCTTCTAATGTATTCAAATAGTTCAATAACTGTTCCTTCTTCTAAGATTTTGTGAACATTCCCATTTTCCTGATTTTCCTTTCATACCAGTTAGTAACTGAATCACCAATCTCTTCCAACATAAAAGTGTTGCAGAAACCCTTGCATATTTCACACTGATTGTGCCAGCAGTTTTGAGATTGATCTTTGCATATAATCAGAGAAGGAAATTCATATGAATAAGCAGGTATAGTTTTGTAAGAATTGTGGAGGCTCCTCAAACCCTCAATGAAGTTTTTATGTTAAGGACACACATTGTGAGGGTTTTGTATAAAAAAGAGAAAAAAAAAATTACTTGATTTAAGATGTCTAGATGGCTCAAAGGTAGAGTGCTGGTGCATAAAACGAGGTATCGGGTTCAAAATCTCAGTTCAAGGGAAAATTTTTCTCTTTAAACATTAATTAAGGTATTACTTAAATGATGAAGGTAGGTAAATTTTGCTCAGAGTCCTCTTTTTCAGGCTTAAGGTTCTTTTATGAGCCTGTAAATCTACAGACTCAGGGCCCATGACTTAAACCCCTCCTGGAGTACTTGTTCATTGGATTTTTCCATCCTAAAAAAATCCATGAATGCTGGCTGTTTTCAACCTGTGACCCTTGGGAGTAGAAGCAAGAAACATAACTGCAAGACCACCGTGGCTGATGTGAACAATAAATCATAGAACTGGAAAGACCAACAGAACTGTCAAACACATAAACATAAACTCATCCTATACTTCAACTCTGTACACAATACAAGAATACATTATATATGTAAAATGATCTACCAAAGTGGTGCGTAAATTAAAAATAGACAACATTTATGCTATCTCTTGTCCAGTGTGGAACCCGAAGCACAAAAAGTGCAATGGTAGAACACATACACTCAACAGTTTGGGAGAAAATCTACATTCACAAAAGTAGAAGCAAGATAGTGAATTTTGAAGTTCCCGGGGAGAGGGGAAACACCATCTTGAAAGAATGAGTTCAAATCGGATCCCCAAAGCTGTTTATAATTATATACCAAGAGGACGAAGATCACTGGGCCGTCCTATGAAACGCTGGAGGGAAAATTTTCTATAGGATTGTAACAGGCCTTACCTAATACTTGGAAGGAAGAAGAAGGGGTTATATAAGGTTTGTCTGAACAAAAGAAAGAGAGGACTTGTAACAATCATTTTAAAAGCTGATTTTAAGCTGAAAATTTTAGAAATGTATTTTGAAACATGTTCCAGGTAAGAGAGTAAATTATGAGATGACCTGTAAATAAATATTTTTATATAATAATAATAATAATAGGTATTATTATTATTATTATTATTATTATTATTATTATTATTTAGGGAGCGAACATGCCAGGTGAGAACACTAGAAATGTCGAAAGACAACCTGGGGCATTTGCAAAAAAAAAATATATTATTTAGGGCGGCTCCATGGCGCAAGCGGTTAGATGCTCGCTTCTAACCGCTGGAGTCATGAGATCTAGTCTTGGTCACTCCAAGTGGTTTTTGTGGTGTACAAAATGGAGCTTGGGTAGATATTTCTCAGGGTTTCTCCCATTTTCCCCTGCCACAAATTTCATTCCACCATTTCTCCATACTCACCTCATCCATTTTATTTCATTTCATTCATCTGTCCCTGTGACGGTGCATCAGGAGTGGTCGGCTGGCACCCTTGTAGTTCACACACCTCTATAAATATAGGGGCTTCATATCATCTCATTCCTTGACCCGACCCTGAGTTGGACACGAGTTGAGGATATATATATATATATTATTATTATTTTTATTATTATTATTATTATTATAATTATTATTTATCCGGATTCAAATTCTAATTCAAGTGTTAATTTTTCTTTTCAAAATAATTTGTCCATCATTGCGAATGTTAAAATTTAAATTAATACATCGAAATATAATGCTTAACTGCTATAAAAGTTATGTAAATTCTCATTAAAAATGTCATCTTGAATTATAAGCTATTAGATGGGACTGGTAACAACGAATGTTTCTGACAGTGAAGTGAACTGTATATGAGGAAGAACAATTAATGTTTGCATCAGAAGTCTGAAATAGTGTAATGGTTTGCACATTAGCATACAGAACTAGAGGTTTTGGGTTCAAATTCCGATTCAGGGATTAATTTTTCTTTTCAAAATAATTATTAATGTTGTTCCATAAATTCTAAATTTATTAAATGTTGGGTATAAAATTTTACAAATATCATTAAAAACTTTGCATATTATGAAATATATTGGGGGAAGAACAAAATGGGTTTTAACAAGAAAAATCCTATTGTGTTGTTTATTTTCTCCCAAAACTATTGATTTAAAAAAGTATAGAATTTAATTTAGAGACTCATATTACCATTATAGATTTTAGAAAGACCTTAGACAGAGTAAACTATAACAAATTTATGCTGATTTTAGCAGTAGATCAAGTCGCATAACAGTTCATGCAAAATAAATTCTACATAAATAAAACAACTTCAATTGCAGTCAGCACTGAAAATAAATTACAGATATTTATAAATAGATGCCTAAAGAAAATATTAAGAATAAAATTACAAGAAACGATATGAAATAAATAAATTTGGGGGGGGGGGGAACTGACCAGAAAGAAATTAAAATAGAAATAAAAAAAGTGAAAATGGAACTGGATAGGACATACATTAAGAAAAGACCATGATTCGATTGATCCCCAAGGACACAGGGGAAGAGGCAGACCAAAACAGACATGGAAGAGAACCATCCATGAAGAAATTGCAAAGGAGGAAAAACCTGAGGGAATTGAAGATGTTGGCTCAGAATAGGAGCCATTGCTGACACTGTGGATGTCCTGTGCTCCTGATAGGAGGTAAAGGTGATGTTGATAAAATGCAGTTAGAAGTGAGAATAAAATGTCAAAATGGCGAGAAATTTATAGCACTGTTAGACAAGGTTCTGACCTTTCACCACTGCTGTTTATTATATACATGAACAGAATTATATTTAAATTAATATTGGGAAGTAAACATTACGAGGTTATATCATTAATAGTGAGTGGAGAACATATTTTTAACGACTCACCTCATATAATTTCAAATTTCTTTGATACCGGCGGTTTCAGACAATATCTTGTCCCTCTTCAGTGATGGCTTCCACTGATGAAATTCTCTGGTTGTTGATTTCTCTAAGGACATCACCTCTTGTGCTGCACATAGTTTGCTAGAACATCATAAAATTGAAAAAGAGACAAAACTTTTGAAACAATTGGATAAACCATTGGAATTGACAATTTGGGAAAAGATATTCATTCAGAAGAATAAATATCGATCTATGAACTTCAATATTCTGGTGAATAAAAATTTAATTACAAAGTTTATAATCCCAACCAAAGATGGCAGCACAAGAGGTGATGTCCTTAGAGAAATTAACAACTAGGGAATTTCATCAGTGGAAGCCATGACTGAAGAGGGACAATATATTGTCTGAATCCGTCGGTATCAAAGAAATTATATGAGGTGAGTCGTTAAAAATATGTTCTCTCCTCACTATTAATGAACAGAATTATCTAGGAATGGAGACAGTTATGTCATGGATCTATCCCAGTCAATCAAAATTTACAAATTGAGACACTCGTTTTTGCAGACGACTTAGCTCTTGTAGCAACTAATGAAGATGACCAATATTTAGTACATAATTTCAACATTGTATGCAAAAATTATAATATGGAGATCAATATAGTAAAAACGAAAGTGATGGGATTTCATGGGAAATACCCTGACTTATGTAAGACTTAATGAAAAGCGTGGTCTGTATAATTCTTACCTTATATCTTTGTTTCTGTTAGACATATGTTTCAAAGCTTGTTAGCCTCATCTTCAGTAGTTACAGACTGGTTTTTCTCAAGTTGTTAGCCCTGGATCTCAATTTCTGCTCCCTCTTTCTGTGGTCCAAAGAACTTGCTAATTAGATTCCTTTCCCCAGGAATTTCAAAATTCATGATTCTCTCCTTGTTCTTTTGTATGTAGATTTAATATGGTGAGTTCATTTGTGTTTTCTGTTTTAATAATTTTGTGTTTAAATCTATCTCGTCTTTTTCGGACCAAACGTGAGTGAGCAGCTACTGTAGATTTTTCTATTTCCCCTTTTTTTACATTTCTTATATGTTCTTTGGTTCTAATGCTTAAATTTCTCTTTGTTTTCCCTATGTATATCTTATCACATTCTGCACATTTTATTTGATATATTCCTGATTTTTTTACTATCATCAATCTTTTCATTTTTGTTGGTTTTTATTAGTTTGTTGTCTAACAGAAACAATGATATGAACTAAGAATTATACAGACCTGACTTTTTTATTATGTAAAACCTCATTATGTTACTTCCTGTTGTGGTTGGGGCACCTGGAAGGTGGGGTTACACTACCCCAATGATATGAGAGTTGATGATGATGGTAATGATGCACCAGGAAAGGCCTTAAATTAAACTGGGCCTGCTGTGTGACAAGGCAGCATGCTACCTTGAGATCACAGTGACAGACAGACTTGTTTAAAAAATAAAGTTTGTGAAAGAGTAAATGATTATTCTTATTTAGTCTTTTTTATTAATTAGTTATCATTGATAAAATCCATAAGTACAATAAAACAGTGAGAATAATCAACAAAATTATGGAACCTTCCATAGTTCAAAGGCACACAAGAATATGTCTATATAAAACATTATCAAGAGCAGGACTGTATTATGGAACAGAGACATGGACAATGAGAAATGAGGACACCCATCAAATCACATAGATGAAGTTCATGAGTTTCACACAAGTTATTCTTTAAACACACACACTCCACTCTCTCTCTCTCTCTCTCTCTCTCTCTCTCATGGTCATTCTCTTGTACTTGCACTTTTTAAGGATATTCATAGTGTATTTGTATTATATTTTCGGTTTTATACTTTTTAGGATGTTGGAACACCTGCAAAAAAACAGAAACTGGAAAAGAATGAGAGAAAAGATGGCCATTCTCCTGCTCCTGGAAATAAACAAGCAGTATCAAAGAAAGTTGAAGGCAATTTAGTGACATCAAATAAAACTGAAAGTGATACATTCGTATCAAATGATGAGCTAAAAGATTTATTTCTTCTTGAAGAAGACCTACCTCCATCTCCTGAAGATGTCAAAGAATCGATCAAACAAAAATTTTTAGTTGACATGCCAGATGACTTTTATTCATTTTGGTCATTTTGCAGATTTTTAAAATCTGAAAAACCAGAAGGTATACTCGAACAATTTTAAGGGTACATGAAAAAATTATTGAATTCCACTTTTTATAGAAATAAAATCTTTCTCTGCACTATGATCTTCAATAGATTATTATACATGCCTAAAAATTAATTGTAGTCTGAAATAGACATGCAGCATTTTAAATAGAAGAATGATCAAAGTCATGCTCATACAGGAATATTTTGGAATGGTGGTAACTATAAACGAAGTTCTTATTCAGCTGTTATGAAGCACTGGATGAAATAACTTAATAATTTTATGTTATACAAATTATGACTTTGATTGTTTTTCCCATCTAGTCTTCATTTATGTAAACTATATTAAATGTAATATATAATGTTTATTTCCTGTATTTTCACAAAATATTAAAATCTATTGAAGTTCAATATTTCAAATGCCAAGAATATTCCATACAATTATATGGATTCTGTTAATCCCACAAAAGTTTCTTTTGGTCTGCTTCTAGTGTTACTCTTGGTGATTATCAAGAAAAATGAGCCGTACGTGTAATAAATTTTAAAGGTGAACTAGTGGTTATACTCCTTGCCTCTAGTTCCTGGCCGGGGTTGATGGGTTTTTTTTTTTAGGATGGAGAAATCCAAGGATCAAGTCCTCTGGGAGTGACTTTAAGCCGTGGGTCCCGAGTCTGAAGACTTTTAGGCTGTAAAATATCCTTAAGGGGGCACGCCGTAGCGTAGTGGTTAAGGCACTGAGCTACAAGCCGGAGGGTCGATGGTTCAAGTCCCGTTGGGGTCAGGATTTTTAAACTGACCCAAACCCTCTGGCGGCACTATGGCCCTGGGGTCGACTCAGCCTCTAACTAAAATGAGTACCAGATGCTTGTTCTGGGGGTAAAGGCGGCCGTCACGCAGGGCTGACAACCCGGCTTACATAAAGTGCCGATTGTCTAGAAAAAGTGGGAGCCTTAACCTTCTACTACCCCAAGGGCCTCCGGGCCTGTTGTGGGATCACTCTTTTTTTTTTTAAATATCCTTAAGCCTGAATAAAATGACCTCTAAACAAAATTTTCCGACATCAGCATCCTAGTAATACCTTAGTTGCCTGTTAGATGTCTCATTGGGTCAGTTTGTTGACTGCATGTCATCTATGACATCTATGAGTAAATAAGGTAACTAAAAATTAACTCAGTCTAGTAACTCCTTACAAAGGAGAGGCTATGGCTCAACAATGGGCTACACATTATAAATAAAAAAATATTTTTAATAAGATTCCAATCTAAAATTTCGTTAGATTATGTATTTTTTTCCATTCTGATTAATAATAATAATAATAATAATAATAAAATACAACAATAAAAAAATAATAATCATCATCCATGCAAGTATTAGGCCGTGTGGCCTGTTACGGTCTCAAAGAGGAATTTTCCATCCAGTGCTTTTTTGGACATCCAGCGATCTTTTGCTTTGGGGGCAGTAATGAAGCATGGCTTTTGGAATTCTATGAGATGGCATTCGTTGAAGATGGGCTTTCCAGTTCTTCTGGTAGTTTTGTATATGGTGAAGAATGGGTTCTATATCCAACTCTTCCATAATTTCCTCATTTAAAAAATAAATAATAATCATCATCATCATTGGCGTGACGGTCCTTTTAGTTTGACCTTAGCCTTCCTCATAACAACCAGTGGCCTTATTGCCAAGTTGAATAATAATAATGGTTGTATTAATATTAATAAATCATGTTGCCATGAATTGAATCTCTATTGGCCCACTTGTGGTCTGTTTTCGTCACTTATTAGGCCTTTTCATGAGTGTGAAACGTAGAATAGAATTTATGGTTCATCATCATCTTCCTTAAAAGTATAATGCCTGTTGGCCTGTTACAGTCTCAAGCCTAGATTTTTTTCATTTCATCTCTTTCTGGTTGGCCAAAACTCTTTCCATGTGAGTGGTAATGAAGCATGGCTTTTGGGATTCTGTTCTTGGACTTAAGCTGTACATGAGTTTTCTAAATGCATTGGTACTTGTTTATTTATGAGTTAGGGATTTATACTCACTTCATATTTTTAAATTTTCTTGCAGACCATGGTTTTTTCACATCTTTGTGATATTTTAAATGCTTTCTAACTGTTGAATTTACAGTTGTCGATCCTGTAGGTTGATTTCTGCTCCCTCTGTTGACTGATCAATGAATTTCCAAATCAATTTTTTTCTTTTTCCCTGGAAAATTTCAAAATTCGTAGTTTTCTCCTTATTCTTGTGGTTGTAAATTTTCTCCCAAATTGTGAGTTCCTTAGATTTATCTAACTGTTTCAGTAATTTGGCCTTTGTTTTGATTCTGTGTTTTTCTGACCATGCAGCTAATGCAGACTTTTCTATTTCCCCATTTTTGACATTTCTAAGGAGTTCTTTCAATCTTGTATTCAAATTCCTTTTTGTTTTTCCTATGTATATTTTTTCACAATCTTTACAATAAATTTGATAAATCCCTCCACCATATACAAAACTACCAGAACAACTGGAAAGCCCATCTTCAATGAATGCCGTCTCATAGAATCCCAAATGCCATGCTTCGTTACTGCCCCCAAGGCAAAAGATCGCTGGGATGTCCAAAAAGGCACTGGATGGAAAATTCCTCTTTGAGACCGCAACAGGCCACATGGCCTAATTTTTGCATGGATGATGATGAATGATTGATAAATCCCTGATTTGTTGCCTTCATCAATCTTTTCATTTTTGTTGGTTTTAATTAATCTATTCAGGCTGTAATAATTTTTTGGTGGTAATTTAATATTAAATTTGCTCAAAATTTTATAAACTTGTTTATATAATGGATAACTGATTCTAACTGAAGTTCTTGAAGGACCTCTTCAATTTGTTTTGTGTCCCATCCTGAATAACTTGGTGTCTCAGATTAATATTCTCATGTTTTATTCCTAAGTGATGAGTTACCATCTTATTAGCTTGAGGGAAGGAAGAAGGAGATCTGGCAATAGTGCAAATATTTTTGATTGGCAATAACATGTGTCATGATATAATCCAGTCACTTTAGTCTGTGTGTCGGACTGTTGAAAACTGACTCTTTATATGATTTTATTGTTAATTTAACATTTCTCACTGAAGGATAAATTATATTTGAAGAAAAAAATTATACTCTCAGACTGGGGTTTGAACCCGTGACCTTTGACTTTCTAGGCCAATGCTCTACCCCTGAGCTATCTGAGAAATTTCAATCTAAATGCAAATTTTTCTCTTAAAGTTTCTTCTTACGGTTTCTCAGGTAGCTCAGGGGTAGAGCATTGGCCTAGAAAGCCAAAGGTCCTGGGTTCAAACCCCAGTCTGAGCATATAATTTTTCTGTTGAAATATAATTTATCCTTCAGAGACAAGTGTTCAATTAATAATAAAATCAACAAAAGAATCTCGACTGGCTTTATAAAGTAGTGGTTTAAATTTCCAATAAATGTCTTTCTAACAAGAAGCCACCATTTGCATGATCAAGCAAATGGTCATATTTGGCAATCGGGAATTAACAGTGTATAAGAGAAAAATTTGCGTTTAGATTGGAGTTTCTCGGGTAGCTCAGAGGTAGAGCATTGGCCTAGAAAGCCAAACTCCTGGGTTCAAATCCCAGTCTGAGCGTATAATTTTTCTCTTCAAATATAATTTATGTGCCTCTTTATGTTCCATAAGATTGAATCCTGATTTTTATAAATGAGTTTGAGAAAAAAGTTTTATATCTCACCTCATAAAGTTCTGTTTTTCTTTTTTTTTCATGATACTGGTTTCAAAGGAAGCAATTTTGCCTTCATATTCAGTCAAACTCCAACTCTCATTTATAAATTGAATATCGACACTTTTATTTAATTCTCTGATGTGTATCTTTTCTTTATTAATTTAACTCTTCTCACTGAAGGATAAATTATATTTGAAGACAATAAAATTCCAAAGGTCCTGGGTTCAAACCCTAGTCTGAGCATATAATTTTTCTCTTCAAATATAAATCATTATATTAATTATTTACTGATGTAAAGAGTGTAGATTAAGGTAAGTAGAAAAATTGTTTTGTTGCAGATGCTCTTAAAGATGTTGGTCTTCTCCTGGTCGGTCCATATGATGTAATGAATGGAAAAATTAAAGAAACTAAACACAGGAAATTACCTTTATATTTAGTTCACTGGAGATACTACTATGATCCTCCAGAATTCCAGGTATAATGTGCACCCATTTTTGTTATAAGATATATTATTTTCTAATAACTAAAACTAATAATGTTATTTCCCATATTTAACTATGAAAAAAATCAAAATGTTGATAAAAGTAAAAAAATCAGGAATTTATCAAATCAACTGTGGGGAATGTGAAGGTTTTTTTACATAAGAAAAACCAAAAGAAATTTCATCATTAGAATGAAGAAACACTTTAGAAATATAACATTTTGGGAAATAAAAAAAATTGTTTGGATGGAAAATATTATAATTAAAAAATAAGGCAAAAATACTGAAAAAACAACAGAAACCACAGTATGGGATAAAGTCTACATCCAGAAGAATATAAACAAATTAATGAATTTGTAATTCCCTACGAGAAGCATTTGATCATGAGGTTTGTTGACCCACCATTAGAAGGTCAGGTAAGAAAATTTAATATGAAGTGTGTTATATATTTATGCACTTTATAATGAAGTCACTTTGTTTTCAGACTGTTATGAAGGGAGATGATACCAAGCAGTACCATATGGGATATTACCGAGACAGTCCAGATGAGTTGCCATGTTTTGTAGCCAGTAATTCTGCAGCAGTTGATGGCACTATTACTCCAATGGCAGAAAATATATTTGGAGCTGTTAAGTAAGAATTAATGTTATTTGTGGTAACCAGATTAAATATTTGGAACACTACATGCTGTTGTCAAATTTCCATTTTTAGACCACTTCTGTGGTATGTCTGACTAACACTCAACGGGTTCGATTTTGATTCCTGGGTATACCATACAAATTTTCCTTTTTGTATATAGTGTGGAATGGAATCAACTAAGCCTAAGGATAGTAGAGTAACTACTTAATATGTGAAGTAACATAATCTTCTATAATAAAGTTGGGAATTTTTACATTATAAGGTTTTGTTAATAAGAATCAAATGAATTGTGAATTCTTCTTACCTCATACTGTATTTATGCATTTATAGGCCGCATCCAAGTTTTGCGATAATAAATTGGGGAAATAATGTTTGTCTTATATTTTTGCTAAGAAGCAGTACAAAATACAGAAGTAGGCCTACACCATTTTTAACCTTTACACTGCTACGAACGGGTATATCCGTTGGCAAAGAAAATACTTGCTGTGCTATGGGTGTGTATATCCATTCTCAACTCCAAACGCCTGCTAGTTATATAATATGTATTGCATTGCTTTCAAACTAAGCAGGCATATACTGCCATCTCTTAGGAACCTAAATAAACTTTTTCCATATTTCTCCCTGCATTGAGCAAGGAGGGTTTTAAAGGCTGGAAATATCTCAGCAGTGAAAAGGTTAAATCTGGCAATGTTGTAAATTCCAAAGCTTCTGTTGCCAGCTATGTAGCAGTACATTCGGGCTGCGGCTCATTCTTTAACACAAGGGTAAAAGAGATGGACAGTTGTAGGTATGGTATTGTCATTCCTGTTCACTGTGTGTAAACATGGGTCGGTGCAGAGCAAGTTATGCCTCTTAATTCAAGCTACAAGTGGTGTGCTATGTAGAAGAACACAGAAATAGGACACCAGGAAGGAAGTTTGATGTGGAGGAAAAAATGTGCGAATGTGGATACAAACAAAACACATCACAACGTCGACAATCTTTCTGTGGAAAGAAAGCAAAATATCCACAGTTAGAAAGAGTTCTCCTGGATTACGTATGGAAAACAAGAGCACACGGATTTTCTGTATCCATTGAAATGATACAGTTTGAAGGCCTTAAGATAGCCAAGAGTATGGAAATTCCATGCAATGCATTTAAGGCAAGTTACGGCTGGGCAAGATGATTTATGACATGTCACGACCTTGTAATTCGGTGGTGTACATCAGTAGTGCAGAAACTTCCCAATATGTACCAGTTATCTAGTTACTTCATGTATAAGCCACACCCTAATTTTGAAACTTATATTTTAGGTAAAAAAGTGTGGCCTATACACATGTAAATATGGTACATCATGACAACAGCTGAGGATGGGAATTATGTTTCCCGATACTGCAGTTCTGTGTTAAAAAACACTGATGTATGAAGTAAGAAGAATTCATTCATTTGATTCTTATTAACATAATCTTGTTATGAAAACTGAAACTAACAATGTGGGGCTGCTTCATTCCAACCATGTGACTCCTTTTTATCATCTACTACCGTGACAATAGCCACTTTTAGTTGGTCTTGACTCTCAGCGCTGTCATGCTATGGATTAATTTAAAATTACTAAACAGATTTTTTTGTCCAATGTTACCAAATTGTCTTACAACATTTCTGGTATTAGCAGAATTGTAACCCATTTCTGAGGTTGGAATACTTGGAAGGCAGAGTTACATTATCTCAGTGATATTATGGGTGATAATTAATAACAAAGTAACATAACCCAAATTCCAGACCAAGGGTGACCTTTTAAGAAAAAGTCCTTTGATCTAACTAGAAATCGAACCTGGGTCCTCATGAATTGTTATCATATGCTCTGACCACAAGACCATGAGGTTGGTCAGTAACTAGATATTGAAATGAAACTTCTTAATCTAAAAAAGAATAAAAGAAAGTGGAAAATGAATTTAAGATTTTTACTAAATTAGATAAGAGGATGTATCTGTAGTTGGAAATATTAACACTTTATTTTTGATTTTGACTCATTTTCACTTTCTGTTAGGCAGTCTGTGACGCAAGTGGTTGGACACTTACCTTCCACCTCTGGGTCCTGTGTTCACTTCTCGGTCACTTCATGAGAGGATTGTGATGGACTAATTGGAAGAGAGCAGGTTTTTTTGTGGTTTCTCCCATTTTTCCCCTCCCAAAAATCTAGATTCTGTCACTTCCTCATTCTCATTTCATATCTGCCCCTGTGATCATGAGATAGTCTTGGTTAGCGGCATCCTCATATTTCACAGACTTTCAATAATGCATCTTAACTTTCATTAATTTTCATCTCATCATATCATTTGTCCTGGCATTATGCCAGACATGAGTAGAGAGTTTAATTTTTACAGTTTTAATAACATACACCCTGGGGAAGGTAATAAGGGATGCCCAACTGATTATTAAAGTAGCTACAATCAGTGCAGATTTTTATCATAGTGGCTCAAATGATATATTTTGTTAAGGAAGCTTTTCATATTCTCTCTGAAGCAACTGGAAAATCAGGTCTTGAAGTGAATGAAGTTAAGATAAAATTCATGCAATTCATGAAGAGACCTATAATCTCTAAAAAGATAGAAATTGAAAAACCGTAATTTTGAAATTGTTGAGAAATTTAAATATCCATCCATCCATAGTAATTCTGCCCAAGGGCAGGTCTTTCGCTGCAATCATAGCATTTTCATTATAGGTGTGGTAGCTTCCCATTGCTTTCCACATCGGTGAAGGATGATGATGATAATGATTGTGTTAATGGCCGGATGATTTTCGGGGACCATTGGGCCCTAAGCTTCCTGACATTTGTCTTACAGGTGAGGAAAAACCCCGAAAAAACTTCACCCAGGAGCATGTCCCGACCGGGAATCGAACCTGGGTCCGCTGCGTGACAAGGCAGCACACTACCTCGAGTCCACAGCAGTGGACTTAATTTAAATATGTGGGTAGAATTATAACTATCGTTAATAATATAGAAAAAGAAATAAAAAATTAATTTTCTTGGCTTACAGATGGTATTATGCTTTTAAAAACATTAAATTCACATTTGGTGAAAACAAAAACTGAATTGACCTTGTATAAATATATGTTAAGATTGTTTGTACATATGGTAGTGAATGTTGGACATTCTTGGAAAGTAATAAAGAACAACTCAGGGTTTTTTTTGAGAGGAAAGTCGTTAGGAGGATATTTGGACAGTGAATGAAAATGGAAATTGGCAAATTTTTATACAATTATGAATTTTATTCCTTATTCATAGATCCTGTCATTGTTAGGTTTATATAGGCTATATTATCAGTATGGCAGGGAACAATTCTATTAAAAAGATCACACTATTGAAACCTGAAGGAAGTAGAAAAATAAGCAGATCGATGTTGAGATGGTTAGATGGAATAAGGAAGATCTTAATAAGAAGCTTGATGTAAGAGGATGTAGAAAGAACACTTGGACAGGGATGAATAGAAGAAGAACTGGTCAGTGGCCAGGGCCCAAAATCGGCTGTAATGCCCATCTATGATGATGATGATAACATATAACTTCTTTTTTTACTTTTTGGGGAATATGTTTTAACTTTTTTTTTCATTATTTCATCGTACCATATCATATTTAGAAAATCTTTGTGTCCATCTTTTATTCAGTGTTCAAATTCTCCTCCAATTATTCCAGTGTAAGAGTGTGATTGGATCCATTGATATTAGATTTAAATGTGCTGTTATAAGTGAAGATGATTAATGGAAATACTGGAAGAACTTGATTATGCAGATGACATCTGTCTTCTTTCTCATTGATACAAAAGATATGCAGAAGAAGGTATCAGACTTACAAAATGAAACAAAATCAGCTGGACTGATGGTAAATACACCAAAAAAGTAAAGAAATGCAAATTAAATCCTCTGCGAGTAGTAGAATAAAATTGGAAGACTAGGTTAGATGAAGTGGACTCAACTGTTACAAAAACAGGACGTATTTTAATTGATATAGCTCAGAAAATAATTAAAGCAAATATTGCCTTTATTGCCCTGAGAAATATCAGGAAAAATCAAAGCTTATTGATGATTACACTAAAAGTAAACTGACCTCTTCTTTGAAGTCACTACTTCAAATAGCAATTAAGTTCAATGTCAGCCTTTTATTCTAAAATACTATAGGAAGTAACATTAAAAGCTTTGTTTAATAATTAAAACATTTTGTCTGTTCATTCTTACCTCTTAGAGTGTTTTTGTCAATCATATGTTCCAGAGCTTCTTAGCTTCTAAGCCTTTTTATTCTTTTGTCAGCTTCTTTAGTTACTGATATCAGGGTTTTTATTTAAAACTGCCAGACCTGCATTTTTGTTTTCACAATTATTCGTTTTTGTACTGTGGGACACCAGACAGATTGTCTCAAGGATAAATTAATCTACCTCTTAATAAATTATGATAGGAAGTAACATTATGAGATTCTTATTAATAAATAACGTGAATTTCAATCATCTTACATCATAAAAAAAAGTTGTGTTTTATTTGAACATGTTTCGATATGCCATGCATATCATCAGCAGCTTTTCCAGACTGTTGAATTTTAGTTGTTGGCCTTGGATGTCGACTCCCACTCCATCTTTTGGTTGACCGAAGAACTTGCAAATCAAATCTTTTTCCTGGGAATTTCAAAATACATAATCATATTTTTGTTCTTCTGGATGTAGATCTTCTCCCAGATCATGAGTTTTTTGTATTTCCCAACTGTTTAATAATTTTGTGTTTACATCGATTTTATTCTTTTCAATCAAACATGAGCAGTCACTGCAGTTTTTCTATTTCTCCATTATTTACATTTATAATCTGTTCTTTTGTTCTAATGGTCAAGTTTCTCTTTGTTTTCCCTATGTATTTCTTATCTCAATCAGTACATTTTATTTGGTATATTCTGTTTTTTTCCCTCATCAATCTTTTCATTTTATGTAAAAAATAGAGAGGTAGAAAAGTCTGCAGTGGCTGCTCATGTTTGGTTGGAAAAGCATAAAACTGATGTAAACACAAGATTATTAAAACAAAAATTTGAAGAGAAGCTAAAGTTTTAAAACAAGTAGAGAAGCCTTTGGAATTGACAGTTTGGGAGAAGATATACATTCAAAAGAATAAGGGTAGATCAATGAATTTTGACATTCCTAACGAAATTACTTTGATTTCGAAGTTCATAAATTCAACCATAGATTGCAGTACTGAAGATGGAGACAATAGAACAGTTGATGGCTGAAGAATTTCATGTCAGAGTTAAGGCTGAGGATGAACATGACTGTGTTTGAAACTGCGGTATCATGGAATCATGAATCCTATGAGGTGAGTTGTTTAAACAAAATGTTCTCCGATGAATTTGAATGATTATACCTTATAATGTTTACTTCCCAACATTAATTTAATATTATTAAAACAGTTGGGAAATACAAAAGAAGTCACTGTTTGGGAGAAGATCTACATCCAGAAGAACAAATATAAGATTATGAATTTTTAAATTCCTGGGGAAAAAGATTTGATTTACAAGTTCTTTGGTTAGCCAAAAGATGGAGTAGTAGTCGACATCCAGGGCTGACAACATAAAATTCAACAGACTGAAAAAGCTGATGATGGTATGCATGACATATCAAAACATTTCAAATAGAACACAACAATTTATGAGGTAAGTTGATTCTATTTAATTAATGTTGGGAAGTAAACATTATGAGGTATAATTAAAATTCATCGGAGAACATATTGTTTAAACAACTCACCTCATAGGATTCATGCTTCCATGATATCGCGATTTCAAACATAATCATGTTCATCGTCAGCCATAACTCCGACTGATGAAATTCTTCGGCCGTCAACTATTCTATTGTCGCCATCTTCAGTGCTGCCATCTATGGTTGAATTTATGAACTTCGAAATCAATGTAATTTCGTTAGGGATATCAAAATTCATTGATCTATTTTTGTTTTTCTGAATGTATATTTTTTTCCCAAACTGTCAATTCCAAAGGTTTCTCTACTTGTTTATATAGGAAAAACAAAAAGGAATTTGGAAATTCGGACAAAAGAACATTTCAGAAATATTAAAAATTGTGAAATTGAAAAATCTGCAATTGCTGCACATAGTTTATTAGAACATCATAAAATTGGAAGAGAAGCTAAACTTTTAAAACAAGTAGAGAAACCTTTGGAATTGACAGTTTGGGAAAAAATATACATTCAGAAAAACAAAAATAGATCAATGAATTTTGATATCCCTAACGAAATTACATTGATTTCGAAGTTCATAAATTCAACCATAGATGGCAGCACTGAAGATGGCGACAATAGAATAGTTGACGGCCGAAGAATTTCATCAGTCGGAGTTATGGCTGACGATGAACATGATTATGTTTGAAATCGCGATATCATGGAAGCATGAATCCTATGAGGTGAGTTGTTTAAACAATATGTTCTCCGATGAATTTTAATAAGTTGATTCTACTGGATTCACCTTATTTATTAATTAATATACCTCTGCATTTACACTCAGATCTTGAAACTCCATGCAGTGTTGTTGGATGTAAGGGAATTTTCTATAAGCCCATGAAGTTCTTGCATTGTGTATTACAAAATTACATGGGTAAAATTGAAACTGAAGTTATTTTGCATGAAGATATGAATAAATCAAAATATGCTGACCTTGAAGTAAATTGTCTATTGACAATGGCTATAGTTATTTAAAACTTTTTTGTCCCCTGTTTATTTGTGTTCATGGATTTTTTGTAATTTTTTAGTTTGTACTTGGATACTATGAAAGAGAAATGCGATCCTTTCCGCAAAATGAAAGTAGCTAAAATTCAATCAAGTCTTCAGTCATGGGCAAAGGAGCATAATTTTAATTTGGATAAATCAACAACAAAAATGAGAGAACGGAATAAGAAAGTAGTAACTAAAACATTTCACAAAGCAGGAATTGTCGTTCCATTTGAAAAGAAGACTGAATTAGGGTACAGAGAACTCCTTGAAACTGATGGTGAGTATTATACTTTATTTTTTAATTGATTTTGACAGTGTAGGCAAGATAGCTCAGGTGTCAAGGTTTGTGACTATGGACTGGGTGCCCCATGTTTGATCTGGGCAGCCGAGAGGTGGAAGTATTTCTTTACTCCTTTTTATTTTGGCTGGCTCTGAAACACTCACTTTCCTATAAACTCTGCCAGCAACTTTCCTGGAGGTAAATTAGGCTGGAGTTAGCCATCTTACCTCTTCTTTGCATTATTTCTAAGATTTAGTTAGTATTTTGTTTAATGCTCTTTGACAACTTGGGTAATTATTGTCACAATTCAAATCTGAAAAATGAATGTTTGAACTGTTTGAATGGTGTAATTAGACAGCACACTAGTTCATAGACCTAGGGGTCCAGGGTTCAAATCCCGGTTCAAACATGAATTTTTCTTTCTTAAATTAGATTCAATCCAGAATTGGAATGTGTTAATTTAAATAAAAACATCGAAAATATGAAGCTTTGCCACTAAAAGTAGTGTGTAAAATTCTCAGTATAGATACTTCTGAATGAAGCCGTCAGTTAGCGTGATCGTAGTGACAGCTATTAGTCTTCAGACGAACGAGAATTGTATGAGTTGAAAGAAATGTTAATGTTTGTATCGTCGCTTAAATGATGAATAGTACATAGAACTAGGGGTCCAGGGTTCAAATCCTGGTTCAAACATTAATTTATCTTAAGGGGGGTGATGGGTGAAATTTCTATTTTCTACAGGTTTTAAGCTACATACTTGATATTTTGTACACACATTCATGCCATGATAGGTAATATTATATTGAAGTTTCATCCTTCTAGGCTTAAAGGTTTTTGAGTTATTGAAGAAAATCCATTTAAAAATTTGCATATTAAAATTTTTAATAAGTCCCATAATTTTGTAGTGTAAAATTTTTGAATTTTTTCTACACGACCACTGACTTTTTAGAACAACACTATGCATTAACTTTTCTATATCATTATAATAAAGGTAGGAAAAATATATACATCCTTTGTATATGAATTTTTTTTTTAATTACTACACATTTTTTATTTTTTATTTAAAAAACTATCAACGTTGTTTCAAAATCCATGCATAGAGTCATTAGCCATAGTGTGTGGGACATGCAGTTAAAATTTCATGCTTCTGTCATTAAATTTGTCAATGCTATTTTGATTTGAATGTATTGAAATGCAATGGAAATAAAAATGTGGAAAAGCAAATTTGAAAGGTTTGCAAGCAGTTAAATTAGAATGTAGCATACATGCCCTCCGACAGTCATTAGGGAGACTTACAAGCGGCATAGGACACTGAAACTTCGCCAACTTATACTTTAAGGTACGTAGTATTATTTAATAAAAAAAATAAAAAATGCTAAATTTGACCGAAAATTTCACCCATCAGCCCCCTTAATTAAATTATTGTTAGTCTGTTCATCTTACCTCAATATTAATGTTGATTTGTTCTTGAACATGTTTCGATTATATCATAATCATCGTCAGCATCTTGCCCAGACAATTAATTTATCATTCTTAAATTGGAAATATAATTATTGATTATATTTGAAGAGAAAAATTTTCGCCTAGACCGGGACTCGAACCCGGGACCCTTGGCTTTCCGGGCCAAGTGCTCTACCAACTGAGCTACCGAGGCGAGTTACGATCTAGACGCAAATTTTTCTCTTATGTATGTTGTAATTCCCTCGCGCCAAATGCTTGAAACCTATAGCTTCTATCTTTGCAAATGGCGGCTTCTTAGTTAAGAAGACATTTATTGGGAATTTAACACTACTTTATAGCCAGTAGGGCTTCTATTGACAATTTTATTATTAATTTAACACTTCTCATTGAAGGATAAATTATATTTGAAGAGAAAAATTTTCGCCTAGACCGGGACTCGAACCCGGGACCCTTGGCTTTCCGGGCCAAGTGCTCTACCAACTGAGCTACTGAGGCGAGTTACGATCTAGACGCAAATTTTTCTCTTATGTACGTTGTAATTCCCTCGCGCCAAATGCTTGAAACCTATAGCTTCTAATTATTGATTATTCTTTTATGTAGATACAAAGGGGAGTTTTTTTGGGGTTTTAGGTGATTGATTTTAGAATATTTTTTTAGGTAATTTGTCAGCCCTCTCATTATATGTTACTTATGTTGGAATTTATTGTAAAACTATGTCATGTCCTAGACTTCAAATTTATTTTATCATGTTATGAATTTCCTTGATTTTTCCATTTTCTATAATTTTATGACTCTAATAAGAGAATGAGACATAGTATGAAATAAAGTATATATGTATGTAGCTAATGCTCTGGAGTTAACAAAGTTATTCTCCTTCTTGCTTCCCAATACTTGGATGTCACATCTTGATAATTTTGAAGAGCTACACAGTTTGTTAAATGTTCTTTGTCAATTTCCACACCTTAAGAACACAATATACACTCAGGAGATATTAATACACCAATTCTACGAAGATGTTTTCCTAAGCAGTCATGTCCTGTAGTAAGCCTCAGTATAGCAACTGCAGATTTTCGTGGTAGTTCTGGAATTATAGATGGATTTTCTAACAATATTTTTATATTTCTGTTCCAACTTATGATATAAATTTGTTTATACATTATAGCAAATTTGAAGAAGATTCTACAAGACATAAATAAAAGTAAAACTGAGGAAGAAAGAGAGATGTATCTTGGAAGACTTCAACCCATTGTGACTGGTGCCAACATTGCAAATGATGAATGTGATTTTGGGACAAGTCTTGAATTAGGTCTTGACTTGTTTACTTTCGGAGGAGAGATATTACATCACACTGCTTTATTTCTCCTAAAAACTGCTTATAGTTTACTTGAAAGAGAAGAATTTGGTAAAATAGCAGAGGTAAGTCTATTATATGAAAATCATTTCTCTGTTGGCAGGGAGTCTGACAATGGACTGAGAAGTGTTAGGTTCGATTCTGGTTAGTGAAGGGTTGAAGATATTTCTTCACTGTTATTACTAGAGACTGGATGTTAGGGAAAATGCCTATAGTTATTAATTATAGATATTGTAAAAGTGACTTTATATAAGTTCATACCGACAACCCTAGAGTTGTTTTCCATGAAGTTCATTTTACCTACAAATGCCTGTTTCAGCTTATAATGCCTGCAAATGCCTATTTGCCATTTTTTCTCGAAATTAACTTATTATTTAAATGAAATTAATTGAAATGAACAAACTTCATGACACACCATATCATTGCATAGAAATTTTCAGTGTTCTTATTTATGAATTCTGTTAGAATATTTTAGAATAAGGGTGGCAATAGCCAATAACCTAGCAGGTAGATGGTTTCCCCCTCAATGCACTCCTGTTAGGCCAAATAACAAGTATCGGCTATTGTATTTTTCCACTTCAGGCACTCCCGTTAAGCGAAATAGCCCTAAGCTATGTCCCATTGTATTATGCTCCGGCTCTAAGGCTTGAAGAAAGTTCTATAGTACAGCTTTGCTTATTTTCAATACAAACATTGCTGAGTGACAAAGAGGGTAGATGGCTCAAGCTTTCTTTCTTTTTTTCTTGCCTTCTTTGACATGTATTCATTGTCTATTGCCAGTCTATCTCTTGTCTGTGACTTTATATAAGTAGCTGATATTTATTTCACAGGCTCATTTCAAGAACAGGAGAAGAGGAACATCACTGAGTATTATAAAATGAAGAAATGAAACATAGATCTGGAAATGGTGAAGTATTCTGATGAATTAAAATTTATAATTGGTTATTTTTATCACAAATTAATGTATAGACATATTAGTGCATTATAAAATAAAAATTAATTTTTGTTACTTTCTTCTCGTCACAGAGGATAAATCCTTCTTTTAAATGGTCTTGTGAAAGTTGTAATAAATGCAGAACTAATATGAGCCTTTGGTAATCATTAGGGCACAGTATTATTGATTGAGACAGTTATACATATGGAAATATACAATATATAAAGTTAAAGTAAAACTTAATATTTACAGAAAACAATAATGCCTAAAACTTTCTTAGAAGATCTCTGTTTAAAGAAGAAAAACTATTGTGCTTGTGATATAATTTTGGAATTTAAAATACTGTACACACAAAAATAAAATTAAAATTTTGTAGCAGTGATTTAATAAAGGGATATGGTAAATTAAATTAAATTAAAAATAATGTAGATTTTAAACTTTCCCAGTGTTGATAAAAATGTCTTCTTGGGTTAACAGCCAAGTGAAATATTTGACATACAAATTTCCAGCCACCATGTCCGAGGTCATCTTCTTAGGAAGTGACTGGAATGCAAACAAAAGTTGCTTGGTATAATTAAGAGATCCACATAATTTGAAAAAAAAAAAATATATATATATATCATTAAATAATGACAAGTTTGCTGTTTCTGTGTCTTGGCACAGAGCTACGAGACATGGGCTGGTATTTTGATTTTGATGCCCATGTGGGAAGAAATTTTCTCATGAAATCCTAACTAATATGGAACTGGTGGTCACCCAGCCATCTTGAGGAATTTTGGTAGTTACAGTAAGTAATGGCTCCAGGTTGAGGAAACCAGCTGTAATGGCTTGGGGATTGGTCATGCTGATCACATGTTATACTGGCTGAATCATTGTTCTAACTCTGTAAATTGCACATATGGTTGATGCTGATGGGCAAAGAATCTTCAAGGCAGTGGGAGGAGAGAGATGTTTTTTCTTTCTTTTTTTTTTTTATTTTGTGTGCTTAAATAACTTTTTTCTAGTTTATATTAGTTATTTGTCCACCACTGAGATCTCGAGGTAGCGTGCTGCCGTGTCACACAGCGGGCCTAGGTTCGATACCCGGTTGGGACAAGCTTCCTGGGTGAGTTTTTTTTGGGGCTCTTTTCTCACCTGTAAGCCAAATATCAGGAAGCTAAGGGCCAAACGGTTCCCGAAAATCATCCGGCCATCATCATCATCCTTATCATTATCACCATCCTTCACCAGTGTGGAAAGCAATGGAAAGCTACCCCATGTATAATTCCCTAGTAAAGCTTCAAAGCATAGCATGAAAATGCTATGATTGTAGTGAAAGACCTGCCCTCGGGCAGAATTACTATGGATGGATTAGTTATTTTATCCTATTCTCTGCGTACATGTACTTTAAATAATAAAACTGGAAATATGAATTACTGTCCAAGAGATTAATTTTTAGAATTTTTAAATATGTTTCCTTTGTTTAAATCCTCTTTATAAAATATGTATATATTGAACTGGTCGTGTAGTACTTTGATTTATTAACAAAGCATAAATTTAAGTTGCCCTAAAGAATAAATTAACAGAAATACAGGTTGTAGCAGAAATAACAGGCTAAACTACAGGTATGGATATTTCATATGTTGAAAAGAAAAGGAGATAATATTAACATATGACATTTTATTTGTTGAGGACAACTGACATCTTAGATTCAAGTTTTATTATTTAACTTTTTATGCAATAACCTCAAAATGGTTCATAACGACTTTTAAAAGTACTGACTGTTTAACCAGTCAGGCAAAAAGAAGCTTTAATTACACTGAGCAACAAAAAATAAACTTTTTTTTTGTCTCAGAAAGAAAAATATGTGATTCTCTGATAGTATTTTTTCTCCTGAATTCAAATATATCGGTTTTTCTCCATCGCACAAGGTTTGAAGAAGATTCTATCCTTTTAGCCGAGAACCAAGCATTTCAGACTGGTTTTTGGATAACTTTAAATCTCGTATGAGATCATTAAGATCTTCTTGAGTCAATAAATGAGGCTCAGATGAACAGCTTTGTTCAAAAGTTGTATCACCAAAATCTGTTTCTTCTTCTTCCTTACTTCCATCAAAATCTGAGCTCTCTTCATCTAATGTCACATGTTCTGGAGGCTTTGGTATGGGCAATTCTTCACAGTGTGCAACTGGTCTCATTGCAGATTACAAGTCAGGGTACACAACTGTACGTTTTGATTTTGACCTAATCCCTTTAATGTTTGTTATTAAAAAATAATTATTTAAATCCATTAATTGAAATTGAAATAAAAAAAAACTGTGGGTGATGGAGAAATTCCGAATACATATTTGGAAACACGATAAAAAAACTGCATTAAGTACAACTATTGGTACTCATGAGACAAAATCATGTTGACCAGTGTTATTTTAACTTAAAATTAACTTTACACAGAATTATTGCACATTTGTCTTACAGGCGAGGAAAAACCCTGATAAAAACCTCACCCAGAAAAACTGCCCTGACCGGGGATCGAACCCGGGCCCGCTGCGTGACAAGGCAGCACGCTACCTAGAGACCAGAGTGGTGGACATGCTAACATTAGATATTAAATAATGCTTAAAATATGTCAAAATTAAGAATAATAACAGATTTACTGCTAACAAATAAAAAAAAAGTAACAGAAACACATTGGGTTAGAAATTAAATTCCTATGCAAGAAAAAAAGGCAATATTAACAACAACTGATGTATCTTGGCCATAATTTTTTTCTCCCTTGATTTTATCAGTTTTGCTGGGATCCCATCTGAATTTGCTGCTTTATGCTACTTTAATTTTTATATCGCCATTTCAACTTCTATTGTGCTTTGCTCTGTTACTGGTATTTCTGCTGTATGTAAATCATCATCTTCAATATCCTGTTCTGCATGTAAATTTAATTGCTGATTAAAGTAATTTTTCCATCTACTTAATATACTCCTGGAATTTGCAATTTTCAATCCTAAATGATGCACCAGATGCGGGGTTTGTGCTGTGCGATGACGAAAGCTTGCACATGCAGATACAGGACTTGAAATGTGTGCTGACTCAGCCGTATATGAATACATACCATGCATTCACATTACAGTCAGATTGTATGCTTCGAGTGGATAAGTTGCTCGCTCGCTTTTCCTTGTGTACTGAATGACGTGTGTATAAGTGTAAACTGTATATTGGCTAATAATTTTTCTACTGAACGTGTATTTATTTATGATCAATATTTGTTAACTCAGTCTGCCAACCAAGTATGAAGACTCTTTGAAACATGATTCCCGGGTGTAAAAATTCCATCACGTTCAACAGTCCATAATCTGTACAACAAATTTCACGTAATGGGAAATGTCGAGCATATGAAGCCACACAAGCCGCATAGTGTTCTTCACAGAAGAAACAATAGACAACATCTGTTATTGATTGGAACAGTCTCCTAGAAAATCACATAGGCACCTTTCGTAACAAGTACAATGGCTCTGTACAAAAAGCTACTAAATTGTTGAAGTTGCATCCATATAAAATAACCAAGACACATGCTCTTCAACCGGATGATCCTATTTGTAGGCATGCATTTTGTGAGTGGATACTAAATAATATTCGAAATGGCCTAATACACCCACATTTAATATATTTCTCGGATAAGTCGTGGTTCTATCTCCATGGTTAGGTGAGTTCGCAAAACAATCGTCATTGGGGTCCTGAGAACCCTAATATCGTACATGAAGTTTCCCTCCATGTTAGGAAAATTAGTGTATGGTGCACCATTAGTGGCGAAAGAATCATAGGTCCCATTTTCTTTTGGGATACAGTTGACATTTTGACACTCTTCTGCAGGGAATTAACCAACAGGGAGCATTCTTCCAGCAAGACTCTGATATAGCTGATATTTCAATGCATGAAATTCGTGTGTTCCATGACAATTATAGGGATTTATGGCCTGCTCGTTTTCTCGATATAACCCCCTGCAATTTCTATCTCTGGGAAAGATTGAAAAAATGCTGTATAACGAGACAAACCCACGCACTCTGGAAGAACTAAAACATGGTTAATTTAACATCAGTAAAAGAGAACCACAGCGAGTTATGGGAAATTTTATAAAAAGGTGCCAAAAATGTGTGGACAACGAAGGTGGACAGTTCGAACACCTAGGTCAATAAAGTTGGTAAGTACAACAATTTGTAAAATAGTTACGAAAATATGTGTGGTTGTAGCACTGCGATCCTGTGCTGCCCGTTCTCCGCCGCAAGTGCGTCAGCAATGTGCAATGAAATCCCTGCGTTTGCTGTCCAATACTATACTGATCGCTCTGTATTTGTTATATGCCACATAATCAAGTTTTAGTGTACATCATATGGCTTCAACATGCCTTAGTACAGTATAAGTCTACGGATCCACTATAAGTTTTATAAACTTATACACTATGCCAAAAGAATATTCTTGTCAGTACTTCAGTTTGTTGTATAGATATCAATAAGCATGGTCCTGTTCTCCAAACTGACAGATATGATAGTGTTACGACAAGGCTAGGGAAATTGGAAGGGAAGCTCGTCACATATATGAGATTAGGGAATAAAGGAAGCAAAGTTCAAAACATGTTTATCTATCTTGGGTACATGGGCATTGCGGGGTATTAGGAAATGAATGTGCGGATATATTAGCCAAGTCTGCATTAGATTCCAGTTTACAGTATGCATTTGATCTCTGCCATATTTCTTTCCTAAAGTTACAAATAAAGGAACATATAATAAGATGGAACAATATGTGGCTCAATAGTACCACAGGTACATTAACAAGACAACTGCCTTTCCAAGTATTTATGACAGAATAAAATGCAAACACATTGTTCCAGTATTTAATTTTAGGAAGTTATATTTTGAGGTTCCAAATTTCATATTAACACAATTCCTCACTGGGCATGGAAAATTTGGCCAATATCTACAAAGATTCAACATCATAGAAAATGCAAGCTGTAATTGTGGAATTGGCAATCAAAGCGTAGAACATATTATATTTGTCCATTGTTCTTGAATGAAAGATTTGAAATTAAATAACATCGCCTGTTTAAGTAAACCACCCATTACAGAAGTGATTATGACAGAAAAGAACTACAGACTTTTTAATGTTTTTATAAATAAAATTCATGAAAAACTTTAATTTTAGATAAAAGAAAAATTATATAACGACACATTTGACAAAATATAACCCTAATGTACCTTAGGTGAAATAGGGTTTATATGTTTTGGATAATAAAAAAAAATGGTGTATTAACAAGAATCATCTGTATCACAATACCTTTGCTGTAAATCATCGACACCTGTGAGAAATAGGAAACCTACATCTTCAGCACATTGCCAATGGAGGGTGTGATATTAGTGCATTGGAGTTAGAGGATGACATAGTCAATAGTGAGACACCTTCAACCAGCATGTGTACTATACCGCATTCTATGTGCTTAGGTAACCTGACTAGTAACCTAAGGACCAAGAATTTTTGCACATCGATAAGCAATTCATACAATGGTTTCTTCATCATTGTACTAATGATACTGTCTTCCCCATATACACGTGTTGTTCACAGATGAGAACTAACATTTTTTTAATGTTAATATAAGTACCTTTTTATATTAGTCTTCCTCAGTTAAATGGGTTTTTTTGTTTAAAAAAACTTTATTAATTAACCCTTGTATGCCGGCCTCTGTGTACGGTACTGACCTACTACTTATCATATGCTGCGGGCCTCAGTACATGGTACTGACCTGAACGGCAAGTTATTTAAACTGAATTTGTGGCCTGAATTTTTAAGATAACTCAATTGTGTTAAAATATAAATATAGACAGAAAATATAGCTGTCAGATTATACATATAAAGTCTGCTTATATAAATTATTATAATTGTTATATTAGATATAGTTTCCATGATTTCAATCTGAGGTTTGACTCGTGTATGTAGCACAGTGTTCATTTTCCGCTGAAAAAATGTGGAGAAAAATATAATAATAATTATAAGTATTACAATACCTTATCTAAAGTATGGAAGATGTATTATAATTGATAACAAGAACTAGATGACGAATACCAGCTTTCAAATAGTTCTTTTACTATCCACGACCACCACAGCGCAGCGACTGATTTGAGCTGCTCTCTTGAAGCTGGTTCATGTACTATTTGAAATATTCTAACTCAGATCAAAAGTCAACATTTGAATCTATCGATTTGTATATAATATGATCGAATAAGTGAGTCATATAAACATAGAGAACCGATATGAAGTCTTTGGCATTTGCTGCGTAGAGAGATTTGCTGTTTATTCAACTCTCAACATTCACTGATAATTTATTTTTAGACATGCAAATTTTCCTGGAATTTGACCTTCAGACACCCACAGGCGACGGTATAACGTATCAGCTGTTCTAAATACAGGGTTGTCCAAGTATAGGACCTCTAAATTCATTTTAATAACTCACATTTTTTTAAAATAAATTTCTATAATATTTTATTCATATCTAAAAACAAATTATAATGTATTGTATTTATTACATTTCTCTACATTTTCGTGTTCAATTTAATTCAAAATTCACTAAAATCGGATCATATTTAACCGAGATCTGGCATTTCGAAAGTATTCCAGTAAAATTAGTTTTAATTATTTAAATGTCCTCCGTCCGCACACCGGATGTCCATTTAAATACTGTTCCAATGCTGAAAGGTTAATTAAAATCTTTTAGGCCTTTCAACACATGTTTCATCTTCGGCATGTCATTTGCTAAAAGCCTATATGATTTTAACTAATTAATAGAGATCCGTTAAAGTGGTTTTATTTTTAGGGAAAATTTGTTTTAAAATTTCAAGATTTCGACGTTATTAGGAATTTGGTGGTATTTTTTTCTAAAAAATGTAAATTTGAGTCTTTTTAACCTAGTTTAGTATATTGAATCCAATAAGAATGATATATCCAGTACTTTAAGATCACTTTTAGCTTGTACAATTGATATTGATTTTAATACACTAAAATGCATACATTTTAAATCGTAGTCACTAAATTGATAATTATGTCAGCAAAAATTTAGGGAAAAACCTTATCTTACACGTTAATGTAATTTGTATTTATTGGAATTCCATATTTGAGCATGAGAAGGAGAGATGATGTTACCTCTATGTTGTGAACTGTGTTGCAACCATTTCCCTTTGCGAGAGTGCATGGAGGAAGCAGATATGGTAGTTAAAAAGAAGATGGAATCCGAAAACATTGTTTAAAAATGCATTATGAAAATTCTGCAAATAGAACAAAAAATCTCTGGAATTCATTGAAAATTTTAAATTTTGGTATTATTTCACGTTATCGTAGAATTTCGCGTTATTTTGTGATTCATAAATGCTTATTTGAGGTTATGGGAAGTGGAGTTAAGAAATGGTACAAGAAAATGACAAAATTAGACCATTTTGCATTATTGCGACCCGCAAATTTCACGGATCTCTACTAATTAAGAAAGTTTTTTTAAAAACAAAAATCAATTTTAATTGAGGAAGACTTAAAAAATGGCACTTATATTAATATTTAAAAAATTGTAATACATAATCTCAATTGAGATTACAATGAATATGAATTTTAGAAATATTGATGGAACTATTTTACATGTGAGGGTCACATTAACAGCAGGAATAACCACATTTCGGACTATGAGACTCCACATGCAATATTATTGATGTTTCAAATGACCAACAAACATTTTTCTGTAAACATCTGAGCTAGATTGTTGGTATTCATCTGGTGGTATATTTAATTCTGCCAACAAAGTTAACTGAAGCAGTTTACATATAGTCCTGTAGACAGCACTTCCAGAACTACTAGACAATGTTCTGTGTACTTTGAGCAGCAACTTCTGGTCCCAGTTAATGGAGCTCCAGCACACGTCAGTTAGCCTATTATTGTTAGATTGCCTCGTAAGTAATGTTTGTTTTTAATGTAATGTGTGTCTGCTGGAATTTTGATGGTGTGATTCACTGAGAGTTTGTTCCAAACAGGCGCACAGTCAATACTCTTAATAACTGGAACGAGTTCATGAAATTTTGAGGGTCACAGGTTCAAATCCAACCGGACCCCATACTGCACAAACAACCATGACAAAAATTCAGGAATTGTGAGGAATCGAACTATTACCACAACCAGCATATAGCCCTGATCTTGCACCTTCAGATTACCTTCTGTTTCGATCCATGGTCCATTTCTTGCATGAAATTTCAAAATCATTGAAATGTATGGAAGTATGTTTCAACGAATTCTTCGCATCAAAAACCAATTACTGTACTGTCATGGTTTAAGAAACTTCACAGAAAGATGATCCAAGACTATATAATCTATTGGTCTCTACTTAGAAGAGTAGTTTAATTTCTTGTCAGAATAAAATTCCAAATACAAATTTTGTTTAAAAAATGACAATACTTATGTGACAGTATCTGTACTCCAGCACAAGTAACCGTTGAAATTAAGGGAACATTGGATTGAATGAGTAGGATCTGTTGTTTGCCTAGTACGTTCTTCAGACTTAACGCTCCTCATTATTATTATTATTTTTCTCTAGGGACATGTTAAAAGTATGGTTATGCAACTCAAGTTCGCATCTGAGTTTAGTCGTTTGTTGTGTTTCAAAATATCAAACAAAATCCTGGCCTCGACAGAGTTGGACAAACATGCTATGAATGTATCAAATGTAATGAGCCTCAGGGCAGACATCTGAACACATATTGTAAACTGTCAGAACATGCCTTTCAATAAAACATATTTTGTGTACAATTGTTTTTATTAATCTCCGAATCTTAAGGGTGAACACCACAACTAATGCGCATCACTCTCACACATCGTCTTTGGGAGTATAGTTACTTATAGTCCGTTTGCTCAATTAAGAGAATTTTCCTGCGTATATCTTCAAATGGTTGCTGCACGGCCAGTCGGAAGTTTCTAAAATATGTTAACATTCATTGTTGAAAAAAATACTTCACATAGCACATTCATACATCAACTTACCACTAAATGCAATACAAAAGTATCAATACCTTTGAAAGATAGAATGAAAGAATTTCCGATCCTTCCTATACCTGACGCTGGCATTCAAGTAGACAGAGAATTCACCCCCTCCCCTAATGCCTTCAAATATTTGCATGGGAAGATTCTCTTAATTGAGCAAACGGACTATAACAAAAATTATACTCTGTATGATCATTCCTAAAAGTTTGTCGGCGAGATCATGTAACACTTTAATTTAACATATGTGTTTATAGAGAGATGAACAGACAGGTGAATGGAGAAGACTACATAGCAGTCAGCTACATGATCTTTATAGGAATCCAGATATAATAAGAACAGTTAAGTCTCGTAGACTGTGATGGGCAGGACATGTGGCACGAATGGGAATGCAAAAGGTGTATGGAAGCTTCTTGTAGGAAAACTGGATGGAAATGCCCAGTTGGTAGGCCAAGAATAAGGTGGGAGAATAACATAAACCATGATTTGAGAGATGTAGATTATACAGGGGATGATTGGAAAAAGCTCAGGATAGGGATGTATGGAGAGCTTATGTCTGCTCGGCCATGAACCTATGGAGTTTGATAGAACCAGTGAGTTAGAATTAGTTTATACTTGTGGTAAACTCTCACTCCACGCCTGGATCCCCAGTTTGCATTTCGATCATTCTACTTGAGGTTCGTGCTGGTCGAATAGGAATTAAAGCAGGTTTTCTTGAAGATTCTCCCATTTTTCCCTGAAAAAAAAAATCATTGAATTATTTCTCCATACTCATGTCATCCATTTTGTTGCATTTCATCTGGCCTTGTGATGGTGCGACTAGCCTGGCTTGTAGGCATCCTTCATATGCTTGATGCTTTTATTTACTATATTGTTACTTTTATAACTTATTATACTCAATATAATTAAACTATTTCCTAGATATAAAAAATATTAAGCATCATACATTAATATAAAAGTAAAATAAAGTGATCCGACTACAGACCTCAAGAGCCCTTGGTGTAGTAAGAGGTTAAGGCTCCCACTTTTTTTTTATAATCAGCACAAGATGTCACCGGGTTATCATCTCTGCATGACGGCCTCCTTTATCCCCAGAACAAGAGTCTGATACTCATTTCTGTTAGAGTCGATCCCAGGGCCATGGTGGCGCCCAAAGGTTTTGGACAGTTTAAAAATCCTGACCCCCAGGAACTCCCGACCCTCTGGCTTGCAGCGTATTGCCTTAACCAATTACGCTACAGCGTGTCCTCTTTTTTTATGGCATTTGTCGATCCTCAGGCAAGTGTAGTCCAGGATTAAAAATCCAAGGACTGCATTTTGCATTAGTAATGTTGATGTTCATGTGTCCTGCAGTTCACACGACAACGCCCAAATATATACTTTTGTAAAGGAAAGGTAAGCTAGGGGCTTGATCTGCATTACCCTGTACGAGTAGGTTATAGATGATTTATTAAAGTAGTGATTGTGCAAAATAATATTAAACAATATATTTTAGCTAGGCTATATCTTTAAAATCTTAGGGAACCAAGTTTGGCTGAGCTGAGTATAGCTTACTCACAGTAAATTACAATATGTTAGCTGGTATATTAGGAAGACTCTAAGCAAACTGCATGTGCAATATTATGTACTGTAGGAGCCTATATTGTATTATGGAATTATGATAATGTCAATCTTGATTATTCGCATTTGCACCCTAAATTCTCAGAATTAACCTCAGGTAATGTGGAATATTCTGGTGAACAAAATTTGAGAATGCATATTCATTGGGTGAAAGTAAGATGGCATTCGCATATGATGGAAATGTGTGGTACATTAACAAACGTTTGGTTATGCAAAACAAAAATTCCTAGATTTAGCTATTCCCTACAGATAATTAATCTCTGAACAGAAATAAGCAATGTTGCATCCAACATTTCAAATTAATGCTGTATGTGAAACTGCATGTTATTTACGAAGAAAAGTTTTTATTCAGAATGTACCAAAATTCACGCAAAAAAAAAAAATTATGACTTTTACATAGGCAATTTGTGATAGGAAATTCAGGATTTCAGATGCTGAGTTATCAATTTAAGAGTACAAGGAAAATACGTGGTTATTATTCAAGAAAATGAAAATAATTTGCTGTACTCTTTACATCAATTAAACCAGTTATGCCAAGAATATAATTTTAAAATATCAAAAGAAAAAAAACAAAAATAATGGCATTTTGGGGAAACGAACATATAAGATCAAAAATCATAATAGACAACAATTCTCTGGAACAAGTAACAAATTTTAATTATTTGGGTTGTAATTTTACTATAAACACAAAAACTGAAAGAGACATAAATATTAAACTGTCGAAATTTCAAATGATATGCGGAACTATACATAAGACATTGGGGGCACGCCGTAGCATAGTGGTTAAGGCACTGAGCTACAAGCCCGAGGGTCGAGGGTTCAAGTCCCGTTGGGGTCAGGATTTTTAAACTGGCCCAAACCCTCTGGCGGCACTATGACCCTGGGGTCGACTCAGCCTCTAACGGAAATGAGTACCAGACGCTTGTTCTGGGGTAAAGGCGGCCGTCACGCAGGGCTGACAACCTGGCTGACATAAAGTGCCGATTGTCTAGAAAAAGTGGGAGCCTTAACCTCCTACTACCCCATGGGCCTCCGGGTCTATTGTGGGATCACAAAAAAAAAAAAAAATACATAAGACATTAGCAGTTCCTGCATTACTTTATGGGAGCAAAACTTGGGTAATGACCAAAAATTACAAAGTAGAATACAAAGCGCAGAAATGAACTTCCTTAGAAGAATAAAAGGCTGCACAAGATTGGATCGGATAAAGAATGAAGATATAAGAACAGTTAAATATATATATCCATTGAATGATAAAATCAAAGAACATAGAAATGGTTTAGACATGTAGAAAGAATGAATGTAACAAGATTACCAAGAGCAGCATTTAACTTCAAGTCAAGTGGTTCAAGGAATGTAGGAAGGCCAGTGAAAAGATGGGCAGAACAACTGTGAGGTAGAACAGGCAATTTTTGCCTAGCCCATGAAGTGAAGAAGAAGGAAAATACTAAGTCATTTTTTCCATGAAATCTAGAAAACGGACTTTTAGATACTATGTTAAATGCTTTTTTACTGTGCTGCAAGAGAAAGAAAGTTTCATGAAGGAATGAGGCTGAGCCGAACATCACGCGAGTTGTTAACTGTACACTTCGAAAGCATGGTTTGGCAATGTGCTATAACATAATTAAAAATTAATATAACATACAAAACAAAATACCATTTAAAACTAGTGCATCATATGAGTGTAATAGTCAAATTCATCATCATCAACATTCATTAATTGATGAATAGGTTAAGATTTTGCGAATTGAAATCTGGTTATACCCTCCGATAGCTGCTACAAGAACCGAGGTAAGGATGATTAATACAATAAACCCATTAAAATTGATTGTATATGAAATTGGTATTAATGGAGCCCATGTGACTTGTTCCTATCTCATAGATTCTCATTCGAAAAATTGAATTCCTCTCTTTTTCAGTCTACCAAAATTCCTGTCTCCTTTTGCTTTGTAATGAAAGAAACTCCTGGCGCAACAGGCCTACAAGGCCCTTAGCCTACCAGTCGGCTGCTGGCCTCACATCCACATGTGTCAATCACAGAGGTAGATGATAATCAGCCAGTGTAGGGGTGACATGTGGTCAGCATGTCGAGTCCCCCAGCCGTTATAGCTGGTTTTCTCAACCTGGAGCCGCTACTTATTGCAGCTACCCAAATGCATCACGATGCTGGGTGGGCACCGGTCCCATACTGGCCGAAATACCATGAGAAAATTTCTTCCCCCATGGGGACTCGAACCAGCGCAAGTCCCGTAGCTCTGCGCCAAGGCTTCCTGCCTTAACCACTCTGCTACGGCGCGGGACGCTTTGTAATGAAGTATAAGTATAATTTTTTGCATGCGTTCATCTTTCATTCTTTGAGCAATATTCTTTCCAGTTTTTTTATAGATTGTTTTATTTTATCTAAAAGTTTAAAAAACATTTAACTAATTTCTAATATCTTCATTTCTTATTTTATTTAGAAGTTTGCAGCCAGCTATACTTCTCAGAAATCTCATTTCAGCTGCTTCTCTTTTAGTTAAAACCCAATACTCACTACCAAACAATAGTAAGGGAACTGCCATTGCTTTATAAAATTTTAGTTTTGTTTCTTTTCTTGTATTTTTCAATATTCTCTTAATTGTGCCACATATATATTATTACATTTATTAAGTTTGTTAAAAAGATCATTTTTAAAATAGGAGTTCTTATATTCTTATAACCCAGGTATTTAAAATAGTTCACTCGTTCAATGGTCTTCTTCTCCAGAATTATTTTAGCTCCTTTAAAAGTTAATAACTAACTAACTCACTGGCACTATCGAACCCGGAGGTTCATGGCCGGGCGGACATAAGCTCTCCATACATCCCTATCCTGACCTAATATTTTCCAATCATCCCCTGTATAATCTACTTCCCTCAAATCATATTTGATATTCTCCCACCTCATTCTTGGTCTACCAACTAGGCGCCATCTAACTTCCTGTAAAATACTATATCCAAGGGTGATTTATCTAATTCACGTGTTAATACCTCTAGCGCCCCACTATTGTATAAAGTCCTAACATTCCATGTTCCTAGGAACATGTCCCTGTGTTTGAGCCTTTGGCATGGGTTCCCTGAAGTAATCCTCGCCCGGAGAACCGAATGGGGGACTATTTGACCTCCGAAAAATTTTACCCCGGTTGAACCCATGTCCGCATTTCTTGACGGTTGTATTTTTACGTTTGAAAGATCGTCACTCTTTCGACCAGGTACTTTTTTCGTCTGGCTTATCACCTTCGACCAGTCCGGCATGGGTAACCCTATCGGCAGCAGTGCTACCGCCGGCATAGCTCTCGGGATCATTTAAGCACGCAAGCCACTCCACCACAAGGTAAAGATACCATGGAGGGCCTTTAAAAGTTAATAGTCATATTAATACAATAAATCTTGCTCGATAGCAGGAATCTGTACCAACTAATCTGTTATGTGTTATTCGACACAACAGAACATTGACCTGCTTCGTTTGTGGATGATTTGCGGGAATACTAGCAATGATGAACAACGTAAGTGCTTCATTTGCTATTTGTTCCTGACTATATATGATTAGTATCTATGTCCTTGCACGCATCAACAGTGCTGCTATGACTGGAGGTAAACGTTCTGCTGTGTCGTATATTATAGTACATCGGATCAACTATTGCAACATCATTACTTGTCAATGGTATTCGAGGAATCCGCCTGCCTGCAATCTCAACACCCCGTTCCGCACTAGACCATCATCCCGCGCGGAGACTTTTTCACTGGGAGAACAGTACCTGTATGTCAAAAGTTTGAAGTTAAGTAAACACATGACCATACTAATACACACTTCTAAAATATAGTAGGCCTATTTTTCATAGAGAATCTAACAACACCTCAAACTCCATTTTGACAAAAAAAATGTGACTTGCCTGGTTCTTTCCCTGTGCTCGTATTTAAAAAAAAAGATTTTTACAAAATGTGTAAAATGGTTAATTTTTTGCCGATAATTTTGAATTATTATTTTTTGAAAACAACAGAACTGTAAAACCAGTTGGTTGGTAGGTACAGCTAAGGGCAATGTCACAGTTTTAAGTCAGGCGTGAAAGAGCGACACATTTTCCTCAGAATAATATAATTTGAAACTTGACATTATTTTATTTACAAATATATGAAATTGAAACAGATTAAATAAAGTTTCGAGAAGAGTTGCAGGTCTTACTTTCCTTGAACAAATAGCAATGAAATTAGAAGCACTAAAACATTTAACATAAATTAATTTGCAATTAAAACAGCATATTGTATATGAACTACAATGCGGAGTAGAATAAACAGGAAGATGTGTTACAAACCATCAGGTTAAAAAGCCACACTTGGATTTTTACGCTCTGAAAAAACCTTCGTTCTTGGATGGATTAGAACCCGTGGACGCAGGAACCAGATGCAGTATGGTAACCACTAGTCCATCGGTGTCGACAAACCAATTGGAAACATATTGTACCATTGCGTTGGGTATTTTAACTTTCATTTGTCAGATGTTAATTCCTAATCGTTGATGGAACTGTGGTATTCTGGTGTTTTTATTATTAATTTAATACTTCTCAATGAAGAACAAATTATTTTGAAGAGAAAAATATACGTTTAGACTTGAGGGTTTGAACCCAGGATCTCGGGAATTAACAATGTATAAGAGAACATTTTGCGTTTAGATTGTGTGCTCAGGAAACTCAGTTGGTAGAGCATTGGCGTAGAAAGCCAAACGTCCCGAGTTCATACTCCAGTCTGAGCGTACATTTTTATCTTAAAAAATATGATAATCTTGTTTCACTCTTACCCTGTTATTCTCTCTTATGCAACTTTCATTAGTATGTGCATGAAATTATGACGTCATTGATTTTTTGAAAGTAATTTCTCGAATTTCTTGACAAATCTTGCAGTTGAGGAGAATTGAAAAACATCCATGAAATTCAACCCGAAGGGTATCGAATCGGGGTTCCTACGTGAGATGCAATGATTTTAACCCTAGGCCACGATGGTAGTTTTTGTTCGTAATATGCTTGTCTTAAGAGTTTGTGAAAATATTTGTTCTGTTGAGCAGGAAATAAATGCAACTCTTGAGCCAACTGTTAGTTCCAGTAATTGTCTTCCTCATATTATTGACCCAGTGCTTTTACAAAGATCTTTCTTTTTACTGAAAGTAATTATGTAGTGTAATTGCCGTGTAGTTGGCAAATACTCCACTCTTAAATGTTCTGTATTGTTCATAAGTAAAATCTTAAATACACATAAAATCCCGTGCTTCCGACATAATTCCTCCCTGTCCCTCTCATAACCAGTAATGCATAATGAAACTTTAACATTTAAGCCAACATTTCAATCATAATTACAAAGAAATAAAACGTTATTTCAGTCAAAACATAAAATTTATTAAGTCTACGTTTCAATCTCCTTATGTGAGATCATTTTCAAGACATGAGCTCACATAAGCAGATTGAAACATCGACTTAATAAATTTATGTTTTGACTTAGATAACGTTTATTTCTTTGTAATTATGATTATTAATTACTCTCAGTGAAAAATATTATAAAAAATTATGTAGTTCACCGCTGTGGTCTCGAGCTAGCGTGCTGCCTTGTCACGCAGCGGGCCCGGGTTCGATTCCCGGTCGGGACAGGCTCCTGGGTGAGTTTTTTTCGGGGGTTTTCCTCACCTGTAAAATAAATGTCAGGAAGCTTAGGGCCCAACGGTCCCCGAAAATCATCCGGCCATCATCATCATCCTTAACGGCGTGGAAAGCAACGGGAAGCTACCACACCTATAATTCCCTAGTAAAGCTGCAAAGCATAGCATGAAAATTCTATGATTGCAGTGAAAGACCTGCCCTCGGGCAGAATTACTATGGATGGATGGATATTATATATCAACTTTTCAAATTATTCGAAACTTCCTCTCAGGAGCGTAATCAGCAGACGCGTTAAGGGGCCTTAAGAACCATTCCATAGTAGACTTTGTATTATAACGTTAGATGTGATTTGATAACTTGGGAAATGTACTATTTTACAATAGTCTCCTTTCTCTTATACTAATTTCGAGGCAAGTTCCAGTCGTACTGTAAGCAAACTTGTATGTGATATTACTTTGCCGACTCCGTCTTTTGGGGAAACCTTAATGTTACTTTTATCCGCCATATGACTGAATTTTGTAAGGAACTGTCATCGATAGAAACATTGTTCTTAGACAACATCGTATTTTAGAGGAAATAAGACTTAATAGAAGGTAAGATGGCACCTATATTTAGGAACTTCCTCCATTTCTTATTTAGTTATGACAGAAAATTATAGGCCTATATGGGCATACCTAAATTAGACGTTTTACGCTTTTTTCATGATGTCGATAGATATTTTTTATTTGCAATTTCATTACAAGCAGAATATGTGCTCTGTGCTGACTCATCTGTAAATTCTGCTGTTATTTTTAGCAAATCCTCAATGGCTAATGTAGGATATTTTTCAACATAATGTTTGAAAACGTTCGAAATATTTTTATTCTCTGCGCTTATCGAATGGTTTAATTTCCAATGTTTCGAGCAATTACAAGCCTACAAAAAGCGGTTATTTTGAAACAGTAAAAATCTCATCGTATTCTACATTTCGCGTGCATAAGAATGAAACAATGCTTATTTAATCTATTGAAACTGTAATTATAGGCCTATATTTTAAGATTCACCCATGTAACTTATAAAGACATGTGCTAGAAGAGTTATATTTTTATTTCCTTTATTTCAGGTGTTAGTGAACTACACTTTCTTACACGTTTAAAGATAAAATCATTATTTGACCAATGAAAATGCAGTCATACATCTGTTTTGTTTACATTGCAACTAGAAGTTATAACAATCACTTCGTTAGTTGCAATATTTTTGCTTAATCAACTTGCTGTAACAAACGCCTGATGCAATTTTCACGCTAGCGATGAAGTAGCATTTAATTTATATTGAATATGGGTCACTTTACTGCCGCTCTGTTCTCGAAGTAGCGTGCTGCCTTGTCACGCAGGGGGCTCGGGTTCGATTCCCGGTCGGGGCAGGCTCCTGGGTGAGGTTTTTTTCGGGGGTTTTCCTCACCTGTAAGACAAATGTCAGGAAGCTTAGGGCCCAACGGTCCCCGAAAATCACCCGCCATCATTATCATCATCATCATCCTTCACCGGTGTGGAAAACAACGGGAAGTTACCACACCTATAATTCCCTGATAAAGCTGCAAAGCATAGCATGGAAATGCTATGATTGCAGTGAAAGACTTAACCTAGGGCAGAATTACTATGGATGGGTGGATATTGGGTATTTAAAAATGAAAATTGTGAATTTAAGTCTTTATCAATCTGAATTTCATTTTCCGAAACAGGAATATATTTATTATATCTCACTTTTATTAATTTGATAAATTAAAATTGACTACTGAAATAATATAACATTCTATGTAGGCCTAGTTAAATATTTTATTTAATGACTCTTTAACGGCTAAGTTATTAACTTCGTAATTTAAAGTTGGAGGTGAACAAATTTTACGCAATGGCCTCTCATTTAGGCCTGAGATTATTTTATATGTCGTAAATCTACTATGCCCTGAAAAAAATCAGTCTATCCCGGCAGGTTTGAACCTTCGGATCTCGGAACCAAAAATGAGTATGATAGCCATTAGTCTTCCAGGACCGACTATTACGTAAATAATGTGAATATAATAGGCCCAATATAAGCCTACAAAACTTATTTACGTTATTATTAGATGCTTTAACATCTAGGTCATATAGCGTTTAAGATCTTCAGATGCAGTCAGTAAGCTATAAATCTGTCCATCCATCCATAACAATTCTGCCCGAGGGCAGGTCTTTCACTGCAACCATAGCATTATTCATGCTATGCTTTGCAGCTTTACTAAGGAATTATAGGTGTGGTAGCTCCCCGTTGCTTTCCACACGGGTGAGGGATGATGATGATGATGATGGCCGGATGATTTTCGGGGGCCGTTGGACCCTAAGCTTCCTGACATTTGTGGAAAAACCCCGAAAAAAAACTCACCCAGGAGCCTGTCCCGATCGGGAATCGAACCAGGGCCCGCTGCGTGACAAGGCAGCACGCTATCTCGAGACCACAGTCTGCCACAGTGGTGAACTCTAAATATATATTATATTATTATTATGTGTGACGAATGCAAGAATAAAGGTTACCCAGAAAAATATTGGAATGGTGTCCATTTAGAAGAAGAAATAAAGGATGATCTCGAAACTCGTGAATGCAAGAAAGAAGAACTGAAATGAGAACAAGAGGATTGGAGAATATGTAGTGAATAGATAAAAACGAGTGGAGAAGGAAATAAAACTTTAGGCACCAGAAAGATGTGTAGGCCTAAACATTGAAACTCTGTATATAAATAAATTATTAGCCTATATGTCATGTGTGTTCTATTGTTCACAGATTTTAATATTTATTATAGCTTATTATGAAATATGATTGATGAAATTGGTACTATTAATGAAATTAAAACTCACAATTTACTTTGGAGGACTGATGAGGAAAAGCATGTAAAAACATCAGGTCTGTCGGTAACAGGATTTGAACTTGGGTTCTTCCGGATATGAGTCTCAAACGCTACCGTCAGAACCAATTCGCTCACTAATAAACTGAACTTGTGGGCGAATAATAGTATGGTCGCTATGTCCCTCTTTCTTTTCCTATTCGTACCATATGTCTTGCCTATCACAATCCACGAGACTTAACTGTTCTTATTACATCTGGTTTCCCATAAAGATAATAAAGCTATCTGTTATAATGTCTCCCTTCACCTGTTTGTTCGTCTCTCTCTGGTCCAAAAATATTCGTAATTACTTTATTATCAAATGATCGTAATCGATAATAATAATAATAATAATAATAATAATAATAATAATAATAATAATAATAATAATAATAATAATAATAATAATAATAATAATAATAAAATAATAATAATAATAGTGTTATGCGTGGATATAAGAACAAACTGACCGAATTAAAACAAAGACATTTTTTATATCATAGGAGGAAGAAAAACTATTTCATTGGTTCTATAGAATATTTTCTTAAACATATTTTAATTAGGTTCCTGATAGAAGTATATTTAATGAAATTATTAAACATTTTGAGTTTAATATTCCTATAATGAAAGCATAACAATAAAATATAAAGATGTATCTTTAACAATGACAAATATAAATTTCGAAGTTATGTATGTTATTAGAGTTATTACAGATAAAACAGTTTGTAGCAGTCTTTTTTAGATCAACTTACGTTAAGGGGGTATACACCTTGAGTTCTTCTGCGCTGTTTTTTTTACATGTGACGTTATATCTGAGCGATAAACTGTGTAAACTGCGCAGTTTATGCCGGTATTTACGCAGATGAGAGAATTCGCATTTGGACTCTGTTTTCCAACGATGAATTACGCAGTTCACACATTTCAACAACAGTTTGCTCAGTTACCGAACAATCTTCGTCATGACCTTTTCTATTACCCATTGCCACTTCGTCAAAACTCATACAACTGATGAAAACTCTTCTCGAAAATTGAATATAGCCTACACACTTTCAGTTCAGATAACTGTACATAATTTTACACAGTTATTTAGGACAGATAAATGCGCAAATCAATTGAAGGTGTGTATCCCCCTTTACGTGAACTAATGACATGAACCACCATTGTGATGACAAGGGAGGAAGACATACATGACGTCACATTTTCCCGCAAGTCCTCCTCCAGTACTCTCTTACCCCGAAAGTACAAGGAATTATGCTCTGAATTAACTCGATGCTATGATGATGGCTGATGTTATGACCACAGATTTATAGCCTTAAAAATACAAGTCATTAATATTATTTATTTATTCGACGCTAATTAATATTGTTATGTCCGAGGAACCATTAAAAGGCTATTGCCTATATTTATTTATTTTACTGCGACCTCTGATTACTACCCATATTTTTTTAAGGGAAATGATTTAATTACTTAATAAAACAGTAGTTTAATATCTTCCGCAAAAAAAAAAATCCGACATATCAGATCCGGGATTGACATACTCGTCTTGAAATTATATTTCGAGAAGATTCCCATATGTAGGAATGCTTATAAACGCAATCCTATGTTATAAGTGATGTATATGTATAAAGACATAATTGGATTTTTCTACACTTAAGAGTTACTCTAGCCACGATATAAGGACCATGTCGACGAAAACCTTCGCTCGAATGAAACTTTTGGCTAATACTCTTTTATTACCTAAAATCAACAGGTTAATATTTCATTATGTGGTTGACAGCGTAGTAAAATAAAGTTAATTTAAAAAAAATATTAAGCTAAAGAACCTAAATTCGAAAAAAAAATGTTATACACATTCCCACCTAGAATTTTAACCATAGGAGATTAGACGCTACCTCAATCTGGGAGAGGGGTTATAACAGCTGCACTAGTCTATCGGGACTGACACTACATATCCCAAGGGCGTGTGCATGTTGGAGCGACGATAAACGAAATAGGGCTGCTACACAAGGGAAAATGAAACATGTATTTACATTAAGTTATTCATTTGAAACAACGATAAATGATGAAGGCAAAGCGAAAGGAAACCTTCACTTTCTTTGCTTTTCCGGTATATAACCAGAGAATATGACCATTTTTTATCGTTGTATTCAAAACGTCGTAATTTTCAACAAACCAATGTTTTACTAAATCGATTAAACAAGTAAAATATTATTGATACATTAATCAGTTGTGTATTTTTGCGTGAAACGTTGTGGAATCACAAAAATAAATTTAATCATAATAGATTTGTATTGGAAAATTAAGGGATGAAGTGGCGTTGGAAAATCAATTTATCACCTTAGTATAAATTGTTTATTGTATAGTTTGTATTTTTTATTGTTTGAAATATCAAGATTTAAATTTATTAAAGTTAACATTTAATTAGGACAATGATTAAGGGATATGAATTGCCATTACTTATCAATATAATATGGGAGAAAAAAATTGAAATCATTATCATCATCATCTGCATTCATGGATTACGTCTGTTGACCCGTTCCGACTTCAGCCCATCTCTTTCTAGGTCTGCCCACATCTCGGGTGCCTTCAGGTTTGTATTTTGTTATTTGTTTTGGATATCTACCTTCATTCATTCTGTCTATGTGTTGCTTCCATTTTTGTCTATATGTATCTATTTTATCAGTTATTGCAAATATTTCAAGTTCCTGTCTTATTTCTGTGTTGTTGATTCTGTCTTCCTTAGTGCACCCTTTAACAGATCTCAAAAATTTCATTTCTGCCGCCGTTATCCTACTTAGATCTTGTTTTTTATGTATCCAGGCTTCTGATCCATTGAAATAAAATTATAATAATAAAAAAGAAAAAAACATAGGATATTCTTCTACCATTATTGGTTTCCATGACAGTTATTCAATTCCTTTGATAATAACAAATCATCTGTCTTATTACGTATGTAGTCAAAAGTTTATACACCCATCCTTATATAGGGCTTAATCGAATAATATTTCAGGATGTTCTCTTAAATTCTTGTACGTGATAAAATTCGCCATATTTATCTCTATTTTCATTTAGAGGATGTGAACAGCATTTTCGTAGTTTACAATTCTGAATTACAAATATAGTTTGACTAATGAATTTCATAGAATAATTTCTTCTTCAGAATCGTACATCTTCCAATTTGTGTATACGCAGACGGAAAACTTACAAAAAAGTGAATGTAGTAAATACGATCTAGTGAGAAGAATTTGGACTAGAAAAATACGCTCTCTGCTACTATAACCATAGACTTTCTCGCAACAGATTACCATTCTTTTTAGTCCATGATCTCGCTTTTATCGTCGCTCCAACATGAACACTCTGCTTCACACATGATACAATAGCGAGTATGAGCTGATTCATTCATGTTGGAGCGACGATAAAAATCGAGAAAAGTCAAGGAGAGAGCGTATTTTTAGTTAAAATTCGTCTCACTACAGCATATTTACGTTCGCAATTTTTTTTTCGTCTGCATATTTTCCGTTCACATATACGTAAATTGTAAAGATGTACTACATAAACATGCACTCATCCTACACTCCTCTCTAAAAGCAATACAAGAATACATAATCTACGTAAAGTGATCTGCCGAAGTGGCGCGTAAAAAATTTAAAATGGATCACATTAACGTTATCTATTATTCGTCTGGCTTAACTTTGCAAGAAATTTGTGGAAAGAGAAAGCTGTACTCACCTCTCTCACTAGCACCAGTGTTGTCGGTTTTCCTTCACCAGATGTTAATAGGGGTAAGGGGGAAGATGAAAACTGACAACAGGGTGGGTTCTTTTTTTTGTAACTGGGTGAAAGCGGTCAAGGATCTACCCTTATATCTCCACCTCTCTCTTTGCCAAGTTAAGCCAGATATACAATAACTGCCTAGCGGATCAGCTATTATATGTAACAGAGCTCGTTAGACGTGAAGCTTGGAGGAAAGTAGTGGTATTTTCAGGTTAATGGGCTCAGTTCTTCATAACACTCTATTGTCGTTAGAAAAGCATTTCTCTCAGTGATTCTGAATTAACTACTCCATTATAAGCAATATGGGCGAGTTTTTGTAACGCATGGTACATTATAATTCCTAATTTCCTCTCTTTCAACCGTCGCTCAACAACTACCACCAACACATTTCTTCACATTCCTTCCATGTCCGACGAGCTCTGTCACATATAATAAAGCGCAGTGAGTTGCATTAGAACACACACAATTCTGAAGAAGAGATTAATTAATTATTTTTGAAAGTTCATTAGTCATATTATTTGTACGCTAATGCAACATTGTAAACGACGCAAGTAGCTACTGTTTATATCCGCTAAATGAAAAGAGACATAAATATGACGAATTTCATAACTTGTACAAGAATTTAAGAGAACATTCTGAAAAAAAAATCGATTGGGTCCTATATTAGGATGGTTGCAAAAACTTTTGACAACATAAGTGATCAGACAAATTATTTGTTATCAAAGGGATTAAATAATTTCCATCGGAAACCAATTATGACAGAAGAGCGTCTTATGTTAACATTTTTTTTTGAATTCTTATTTATTTTATTTCACAATCACAAGGTTTCTCCGTGTTACATTTATAAGTAATGGCTATTCATTTCCCTTAATAATTTCATTAATTGAATTTGTAATATTTTTAAACAATAAAAAATATAAATTGTACAATACACATTTTATACTAAAGCGTTGAATTCATTTTCCAATGTCACCTCTTTCCATAATTTATCCATATAAATATATTATGATGATATTTTAATTTTATTAATTTCATCGCCACCTCATCCTATAATTTATCCGATATAAATCTATTATGATGAGATTTATTCTTATGATTTTAAGGGCTCTCCGAAGGGCATTCTTAATAATCTGGTATCATAATAATCTTTGGATAGGTAGCGGGCCGAGGAGTACAAATATATATATATATATATATATATATGTATATATAGGGATTCATGAAGTGAAGTCAAGACTACTAGTAAGAATTCAGGTTACTTATTCTTTAACGTAAAAGAAAGCCAATGACACTGGTTACAAACCGCTTTAATATAACTAGGAATAAAATCTAGCAAAAAGAATTACGAATGTATATGAGAACGGGTTAACCACTAATTTAAACATAGTATCAAATAAATATAAAAAATGCATAAGATAGAACTTGACAGTAATAATATTGATTTATTATTACAGTAAATTGGCTCAAGAAAGAAAGATAAACTCAGATTTTTCCCGTAGACTACGGACTGTCATCCTTTAACGTATTCATCTTTAGGGCTTAATGTTTTGTTATAATTAAGTAAATGTTTAAATGAACATCCCTGAGAGAAATGAAAACTCTACTTACGTAATCTGCCCTTTAGGGCGCTGACGTGTCGCCGGGACCTCACTGTCCGATCGCTGCCGTCGAGATCATCCTGCTCTTTGAAACGTGCAGTTTATATAGGATTTTTCCAAAATATTTCCCCAGATTAGAGTTTATCTCGTCTGTGTTTCGCAACATCCGGAAATGTCCCTAGATCCCTCCATTAATATTTGTATGTTTCATAGAATTGTTCGTTATCTCTACATAACTTGCCTTTCAAGGGTCTGTTTTTAAAATTCCTTACCTCACGAAATAACCTAAACTATTTTCTGTTCCTTCATAATTTAATGGTCGCTTCCGCATACTTTTATCATTAAATTTAGTTTTATTCTATTAATTAAATCTTTTTTTTAATAATTTCTCCTGTCAGATAATACTAAATTTAAATTTTCCGCTAATTATTGGGACGTTGTGCTAACGGTTTTAGTCTCGTTATAACATTTATTTCTATGATCCAATACGCAACTGATTAATTTAATAATATCAATTTTTTACTAAATCTGTTTATTAAAAGTTTAACGGTTTGTTGACAGTTACGAAGACAAAAAAAAAGTTATACGCTCTGGTTCCTTAGGAGCGAGGAATGAAAGTTTCCTTTCGCTTCTCTTTTATCGTTTATCTTTGTTTTATCGCTGCTCCAACATGAATATCTTAATGCATATGCCTGTTTTCATTTACTCTGGTGTATCAGCGATGTATCGTTTATCGTCGCTCCAACGTGCAAACACCTTAACACACAGAGGGACGGGGCTAGGCAAGCGGTGACACGAGAGGGCGTCAGAATAATGACAATATTTTCATTATCTGTTAAATACTGATAATATTGTAACAAGCGTTATTTACATTGTTTGAGGTCCTTTGGTAATTTATTTCACAAAATTGAATATGGCAATTAATTAATGCATTATAATGGATTATTTATTTTTCGAATAACTGGATGGAAGGCAGCGAATACGTATCATAAATGACATTTCTGTGGATATGGTATGACACTACAATAAGTTATTTATTTCAATTTGCCACTGGTGCCGAATTTCCGAAAATATATCTGCTTAAGTTAATATTCGCCACGCTAGCTCAGGTGATAGTAAGGCTACGATATCCGGCGGTGTTAGAGATGTCAATATTGTAAACTTTTCAATATCGGAGCAATTTTGCGTATCAGATGCATTAAATTTCAATCCCTCCTCAGTGCATTTGTTGAGGAGCATGTGATACTATTGGTAATGATTCGTTGTATATATATGGTGCCTGGGAGTCTCTTTGGTTCTTTCGACATGAGTAGGCTAAGTGCTTGTACCGATTTTCACTTTCTTCCTTCTTTTCATTATCATCGTCATTATCCCTCATACAACGAACTTAAACGTACATTCCTCTCTGGACGTAATACAAGTACACACTATTCACGTAACATAGTTTGCCAAACTGGTTCGTATATTGAAAACTGACCATACAAACTTGAGTGCGGACATCGAGGTATGAAATGTGTAGTGGGTGGTATTGAAAGGTGCGCGCGTGACTACACACACGCGCGCACAAACACAGACATACACGCACACACGCACGCACAAACACAGACACATACACACATGCACGCACGCACACACACAATCATATAAATGCACAGACATTCACACACCCAGACATACACATACAAACCCATACACACACGCACGCAGCACACACATACTCACACAGACATACACGCACGCACATAGAGACATACACATACGCACGCACACAGAGACACACGCACACAGAGACACACGCACACACGCAGGCACATAGAGACATGCACACACAATCATGCCCGCACATAGAGACATACACACATGCACGCACGCGCACATAGACACACACACATACACAGAGACATACACACACACGTTAATGATAGTTCGGTGTTGAACTGCAACATTTCCTTTGTTTACAGATATGTTATACTTTTAGAATATGTCCGTCGCCGTGGCGTCGTAGGTAGAGAAATTACCTTCCACTCCGGCGAGGTAGGGGATTTTAAATCTCCACCTTGGTGTGCTCCCTGTGTTTGTATTTGTACGTATATCCCGCGCCGTAGCCGAGTGGTTAAGGCAGGAAGCCTTGGCGCAGATCTACGGGGACTTGCGCTTGTTCGAGTCTCCTTGGGAGAAGAAATTTTCTCATGGTATTTCGGCCAGTATGGGACCGGTGTCCACCAAGCATCGTGACGCATTTGGGTAGCTACAATAAGTAGCGGCTCCAGATTGTCAAACCCAGCTATAACGGCTGGGTGACTCTACATGCTGATCACATGTCACCCCTAAACTGGCTGATGATTATCTACCTCTGTGATTAACACGTGGATGTGAGGCCAACATCCGGCTGGTAGGCTAAGGGCCTTATAGGCTGTCGCACCAGGAGGAGGAGGAGTGTCTGTATGTATGAATAAGGTACAAGGTTGACAAATGTAAAAGAATAAAAATGGAAGAACAGTGTAATCGAAAGAAAAATGAGATAAAAAAAGAATAGAAGTGGTAAATTATTTTTGTTAAACTATAATTTATAATGTAGGGAACTGCTGAAGCTGTCTAGTGCCACACAGGTTTTGTTTTTGTTCATCCTTTAATCTGGTTGTTGAGACCTAATTGAATTATCAAACTTTACTTTCCTCCTCGTTTAATTTCTCATTCCCTTGTTTTACAAGTTTATTTTGTTATAAGTCAACACAAAACATTTAGATTAAACTTATTACTCAAGTTTTAAGCTACAGCGCACTAGACACACTTTACAGGGTTTCATAAAATATTCATCGAGAGAGTTTACTCGAGCTGTAGCTTTTGAGGCTCATTCGGATTCATGGAAGTCCTGGGGCCCATCAATCTGATGGAGGTTTTTGTGATTTTTACACAGTCATCAAGTCAAATGATATCGGAATTTCATTATCAGGACCTATTTCGTCATAGTCACCTTTCATAATATTAATAACAATTTAAATAAGTGAACTCCTTCAGAAAAAAAATCACACAAAAATATAAGTAATACTTACTTACTCACTGGCACTATCGAACCCGTAGGTTCATGGCAGCGTGGACATAAACTCTCCATACATCCCTATACTGAGCCAATGCTTTCCAATCATTCCCTGTATAATATACTTCCCTCAAATCATAGTTAATATTATTCTCCCACCTCATTCTTGGTCTACCAACTGGGCGTTTTCCCTCTGGCTTTCCTACAAGAAGCTTCCATGCAAGTCTTTCATTACCCATACGTGCAACATGTCCTACCCATCGCAGTCTACGAGACTTAACTGTTCTTATTATATCTGACTTCCTATAAAGACCATGCAGTTCATTGTTATGTAAACTTCTCCATTCACCTGTCTGTTCATCTCTCTTTGGTCCAAAAAATTTCCTAAGTACTTTATTCTCAAATACTTGTAATCTCCTTTCCTCCCTTAAAGTAAGAGTCCATGTTTCGCACCCATATAATATAACTGGTAGAATAATAGTTTTATATATTTTCAGTTTAACGTTTTTTGAAAGGAGTTGGGGTATCAAGAGTCTCTGCAATTCATAATAGCACGCATTTCCAGAATTGAGCCTATGTTTAATTTCTTTGTGCATCTCATTCCTATTTGTGATTATTGTTCCTAGGTATTTGAATTCAGCCACTTCCTCAAAATTTCCCTCATTTGTCATTAGCTGTCCATTTCCATTATTTAATGAATTTCTACGTGTGACCATATATTTAGTTTTATTTATATTTACTTCCAGTCCTAATTTCTTAGTGTTACTCAATAGTGTGTGCGTGTTGTCCTTTAGTATCTCCTCGCTATCGGCCAATAGTACTACGTCATCAGCATAAACTAACAGCTTATTAATACCATTGAGTTGTAAGTCTTCCTCATACTCTAAAGATTTAATGGCATGCTCTAGTACAAATATAAGTAATAATAATAATAATAATAATAATAATAATAATAATAATAATAATAATAATAATAATAATAATATAATAATAATAATAATAATAATAATAATAATAATAATAATAATTAGTAGTATTAATAATAATAATAATCTAGAAATTGATTAATTAATTTATTTGTTCGACAATGAAAGTGCAAAATATAAAAGTACGAATCCTTCTGGATACAACCAACAATTATAACAGAACCGATATTAAAACATGTAGGCCTATAGGTCTAAAAATGAATAGTTATAAGATAATCAATTAATTTAATGTATATTTTTCGGGAACGCTTGACAATTAAAGCTATAAATATCTAAGTTGAGGTGTGAACGGATATTTCAATGATCTGTTAGATTGGAGTAAAAATCATAAAATAAATACCTATATTTTTTATTGTAACAAATACATTTTCCAGAATAAGTAGCCAACTGAAATGATTACTGCCAATAATGACAGATTACAGTACGAATGATTTGTTAGCCTGCACAATCCCTTAACTTTAGTTTCAGATATTTGAACCGATATTCGCTATTTATTAAATTCAAACTTTTCTCAAAATCTGCGTGGTTACATTTCAAGATCCCATTTATTTCCCTCTCAAATTTACTTATTTTCATTTAAGATGCTGTTAATTTATTAATGGATTAGATTAGCTTTCTGGTATTGGTTATTCACTCCTATAATTATTTTCCTATTTGAACTTATGATCGCATTCAAATATTCAAATTCATATTTTTTTCACCAATATCTATTCCATCCCACTGTCTTATCTATTCTATTTTATTTTTTAAATTATCTATTTACATATATATTTTCAATGTTTACACATCTTTCCATGCCTGAAGTTTTATTGTCCTTCTCCACTCCATGTCCTCCAGTACTCTTGTTCTCATTCCAGTTCTTATTTCTTGTATCCATGAGTTTCGAGGTCTTCCTTTTTTCTCCTTCCAGGTGGACACTATTACAATTTTTTATGGGTACTTTTTTTCTTGCATCCGTCGTACATGCCCATACCAATCTAATTGGTTATATCTTAGGTGTGCTGTCTTGTCACGCAGCGGGCCCGGGTTCGATTCCCGGTTGGGACAGGCTCCTGGGTGAGGTTTTTTCGGGGTTTTTTCCTCAGCTGTAAGACAAATGTCAGGAAGCTTAGGGCCCAACGGTCCCCGAAAATCATCCGGCCATCATCATCATCATCATCCTTATCATTATCATAATCATCCTTCACCAGTGTGGAAAGCAACGGGAAACTAGCACACCTATAATTCTCCAGTAAAGCTGCAAAACATAGCATGCAGTGAAAGACCTGCCCTCGGGCACAATTACTATGGATGGATGTCTATCTTAGGTGTATATAATATATTATTAAATGGTAAAATCAAATGTTTCTTACCTCTCCTCATACAAATATTCTACGTAGATCGCGATTTAGAGACCATAACTGTCTCATCTTCAGTACTATTTTGGCGACTGATGTTATGTCGATCGGAAAAAAAAACCTCTTTTTCTTCCCTCTGTTGGTGGATCGATGAACCTCTGGATCAGGTAAGAATTTGCGGGAATTTCGGAGTTCATAAGTTTTCCTTTGTTTTTCTGAATGTGGATTTTTTTTTTCGAAACCGCGAGTTCCTTTTCTTTGTCTTTTTGTTTAATTAGACTGGCTTTTGATTCAATTAAATGTGTTTCGGACCAAGAAACCCAGACAAACAAAAGGAACTCACGGTTTGGGGGAAAAAATCCACATTCAGAAAAACAAAAGAAACTTATGAACTTTGAAATTCCCGCAAATTCTGATCTGATCCAGAGGTTCATCGGTCCACCAACAGAGGGAAGAAGAAGAGTTTCTTCCGATCGACATAATATCAGTCGAGATGAGACCGTTATGGTCTCGAAATCGCGATCTACTTAGAAGATTTGTATGAGGAGAGGTAAGAAACATATGATTTTACCATAAATTAAACCTCATAGTGATAAATTCCTACAAAAGTTAAATACTATTGAATATTTAATATTAATTTTTCTGGCATGATTTTATTCCTTATGCTTTCCAATTTTGAACACTTGCTGCTCTTCTAAAGAAATCCGTTTCCATCGGCATGAGTTTTTGTTCTAAGTTGTTGAATTTTGATGCTTAAGCTCTATAATTATTGTCATCTTAGCTTAACTTTGTTTCAAAAATGTCAACATTAGCATATTTCCTCCGTTATCTGATTTTATACGGAATAGAACTTTAGCGAAAAGCTTTCACGGGTTTTACATGGATGTTGGATGATTGAGTGTTTATGTGATATAAGGAACCCATGATCTCCAGAGACGGGTTTGACCCTAAAAATTCAGCTCGATTGTCATTCTCACTCCGATTTTTTAAAATTGCAGTTATCTTTTTAATTTTTGATGTAGAAAAGTCCTTCTCCTACCTATAACTATTATTATAACAAGTTCAAGTATGAAGTTTACAGAATGATGTGTTGTTGATATGTTAGACATGGAACTTGTCCTTCGGATCATGTATTTTAACAGATTACTATAACTAACTAACTGGCATTATCGAACCCGTACGTTGATGGCAGCGCGGACATACGCTCTCCATACATCCTTATCCTGAGCTAATGTTTTCCAACCATCCCCTGTATAATCTACTTCCCTCAAATCATAGTTAATGTTATTCTCCCACCTCATTCTTGGTCTACCAACTGGGCGTTTTCCCTCTGGTTTTCCTACAAGAAGCTTCCATGCACGTCTTTCATTCCCACTCGTGCCACATGTCCTGCCAATCGCAATCTACGAGACTTAATTGTTCTTATTACATCCGGCTTCCTATAAAGACCATGTAGTTCATTGTCGTGCAAGTCTTCTCCATTCACCTGTCTGTTCATCTCTCTTTATTCTCAAATACTCTTAATATCCTTTCTTCGCTTAAAGTAAGAGTCCATGTTTCACATCCATGTAATATAACTGGTAGAATAATAGTTTTATATATTTTCAGTTTAACGTTTTTTGAAAGGAGTTGGGACATCAAGAGTCTCTGAAATGCATAATAGCACGCATTTCCAGAATTGAGCCTATGTTTGATTTCTTTGCGCATCTCATACGTATTTAACAGATTGCAATAAAGTGACAATTTCTCATTTAGAAAAAGTTAAACGTGTTTGAAAGCTCCACTTGTACTTTTTATTCATAATTTTATAAATTAAAAACTGTTTATGTGACTTTGCCATAGAGTAGTCCACCCCCGGAGATCCGAATGGGCAACTATACATGTGTTAATAAAAAACTACTATAATTACATTTTAAAATTCAATTTAATATTAATTATACTGCATTTTGTTTCATTTTAAGAATATTTATGTAAATTATTTATCATCATCATCATCATCCGGTATCATGGCAGCTGCCGCCGTCTTCCGGAAACCAAACGCCATTCCTCTCTGTCCATCCATTGATCTTTCTCCAATCCTCTGATGTTCATAGCTGCTTGTACCCCTTCTATCCAAGTTTTCTTCGGTCTTCCTCTTATTTATATTTATTTTATATCTTATTCCCTGGTTCTGTGGAAGATAAAGTCTTATGACATTACTTTGTCAGTTTAAATATTGTAATTGCTATTATTATTATTATTATTATTATTATTATATTATTATTATTATTATTATTATTATTATTATTATTATTACAAGCCGGAAGGTCGAGGGTTCGAGTCCCGATTGGGCCAGGATTTTTAAACTGACTCAAACCTTCTGGCGGCACTATGGCCCTGGAGTCGACTCAGCCTCTAACGGAAATGAGTACCAGACGCTTGTTCTGGGGTTAAAAGCGGCCGTCACTCAGGACTGACAACCCGGATGACATCAAGTGCCGATTGTCCAGAAAAAGTGGGAGCCTTAACCTTCTACTACCCCAAGGACCTCCTGAGGCCTGTAGTGGAACCACTTTATTGTTATTATTTTTATTGCTATTACAAAATTGTGAAAACCACAATAAATGGAAGAAACAGTACACCGTCACATCGCCATTAATGACCAGTCTTTTATTGCATATCTGTTATAAAGAAAAAGCTCATTCTGAATAAAATTCGCCATTTCGGAACACAGCATTTTACATGATGTATTCGCTTATAGATCAAGTTGAAGTAGTTTCTGATCTATGGTGTTTAATGAGTCATTCTACAATTATAATTATGTTTCATGGAACAATAGGCCTAATGCGTTTGCTTAATGATGCGATGGTTATGAGTGTGAGCCTTGTTAAAGTTTTCATTTTTATTTTTTTACCGTTCTTTAGTGACATAAATAATACTAATGTTAGGGCCTATTATTTTAACAATATAGTTAGGGCCTATATAATACTACTGTTAGTTTTTCTACTTATATTATTACATCATACGTACTATGTTGTTACGAGAAAAATATTTGTAAGGGGGATTTGAACCAGAGACGGCCGCGATGGTCTGGTGATTATGTTCCTTGGCTCTAGTCCCAAGATTCTTGGCCGGGTTGATGGGTTTTTAGAATGGAAAAAACAAAGGGACACGTCCTCCGGGAAGGAATTTTAGCCGTGGGTCCTAAATCTGAAAATTTTCAGGCTCGTAAAAGAACCTCAAGCCTGAATAGAAAATACCTCTGAGCAAAATTTAACCGATCTTCCTCTATCCAAGTAATGCCTTAGTTTCCTACTAGATGTCTCATTGATGCGATGTACTAACCACATATTACCCGCTGACATTTTGTAGCGAAATAAGCGTAACTAAATTAGTCTGGCTAAGAAACTTCCCACTAGGGAAACATCCATGAACTGTGAATACGGACATCCACTGTGTTGTCAAGTGAGGGAAGGTATACATGACGTCAACATTTATCCTCATCAACGTGCTTTATCAGTTCTCAAGTAGTGAGGAATCATATTCCGAAACGAGTTGCTCAACAGTTGATGATAGCTGATTAGAAGATCGTTTAGTCTTTGGAGTGGGAAATTGTGATCGGAATTCGAAAAGAGTAGTCTTTTCTGTTGAAATCACCTTTTCTACTACAAAGGAAGGATACACTTCTGTATGTTGTCCTCCTGAAACCCGATTCGACCACAGGTACGACATCATTTGTTCCTGCAGTGGTATACTTTGTCCAGCCTAAGAAACACACTTCAAGAAAATACATGGGCGGGTAATCTACGAAACACATGACTGCTGCAGTTACTGCGATTCATTCATAGCCAAAGCACAGTTTAGTGGAAGCGAAAAAATTGATCATGCACTCGAAATAGATCATGCACTCGATTAATATAATGACGGATTTATGTTAATTATAGTTGATCAGAATACAGTATACACCTAAATGTTTCTTCGAAGGTCGGAGAGTAACTAAAAATTCGCATTTGTTTGATACTGGACTATTCTTGAGAGGAAGTTGAATGTCTGTTATAAATATGACGGCTGTTGAATAGTTTATGGTAACTTAACTCGGTGACAAAAATGTGTGATCACAATTATAAAAAATGCTCTAAAGGGAAATTGTTAAAGAATGGTGAAAGACAGATGGCGTTAAACGTATTTTGTAAGTTTATGGAGCATAATCTTGGCACTGTAGTGGACGATATAGTTAAATTAACTGCAGAATATACTGGTGTGTCGGAGAGTACTGTTGTACATATTCGCAGGGAATTAAAAAATAACTGGTGATATCAAAACGCCCAACAAGAAGAGGAAAAGGCAAACCTCTTTTAAGAGTGAAAGTGAAGTGTGCAGTTCTTTATAAGGGGCATAGATTTTTTATTTTATTACCGTAAGTACAGTTATTTTAATTTAAATATTTGATTCGAATTAATTTGTTTAATATTAACAATTCTAATTTAATTAATTAATTTTCGACATACCATTGTATGTGTTAATACAACTTGCAACATTAAAAATTGTAACTATTGTTGTGTGTTAATTTATCGGCTTGTAATAAACATATGACAGAGTTCACATTTATATTTTTACACGTGCTGCGCGGACTAATACATTCGAAGTTAAATGTCAAAGTGTGTTTCTTAGGTTGGACAGACAATAGCATGTCTGTGTCGTATTGGAATAGATTTCTCAGCATGTCTGTGTAGTGTTGGAGTGGATTTCTCATCACGTTCACGGGAAATTCAACCAGTAGCAATATCAAAGGTTGATAGAACGCTATATGGTTCTTTATGTTAGGATGTTATATCCTATTGGAATCTTTCAATTCCAGAAGATTATTATCATCCTGTCCACACATTTCAATTGACTCGAGACTGGTTTGCGAGGAGTCAGGATCTCGAACTGATAGACTGACCTCATCGTTCTCCGGATTTGAACCTGTTTGAGAATATGTCGGTAGAAGTAAATAAGCATATGCGGAACAATTGGCCCAGTCCCTCTCTAGATGCCTGGGATGCCGTGGATGAGAACAGACGTTATTGAAAAGAGTAATCGATCCCATGCCCACTCAATTACAAACTGTGATCAAGTTGGAAAGAAGATGGATTAAATATTCAATTATGCTTTTTTTTACTCTTAATTGTTTTTGATTTTCTAAGACAGAAACCAGTAAGTTTATTTTATGGCAATATATAGTTTTATTGAGTACTAGGCAATATCCGGCGTGCACTGCTATGGTTAAATAAATTAAATGCATTTTTATGTTTAGTTGAGTAAGTAAAAAGAAAAATAATTATATCTTTTATATTGTAATTATTTTTAGATACTCCGTGCTGATTACCTGGCGTTGCCCGGGAATCTTCTTATCCCGATCTTCTTGGCATTAATGAGCTGAAAGACAAAAAACTGTTTATTGTGAATTATCCGTAAAAGATAGACATATAGCTACTACCGGCGGCCCTTTTTTAAATTGAGATATTCAATTCTGTGTATATTAGTTTGGTGTATTTGTTATGGTTTAGGCAACGTAAACAATTTAAGCGTCCAAAAAGCGTATTTTTTAGTTCACCGATGCGCTTTTTTATTCAGTTCCGGCTCTATAGTACGTACGGAAAAAAATCTCTAAATGATGATAAAACCCATTCAAATCGGTCAAGTAGTTTTTGAGTCTATAAAGTACAGACAGACAAACATACAGACTCACACTAATTTATATAAAGATAAAATCTTTCTCCCTTTCTTTCTCTTTACAGCCATAATGTAAACATAAAAATCATGATACATTCATGGCATAATAAAAACTTAAAAAATAAAAGCACTAGTTTGCTTTCGGAAACATTACTCCTATCACAACGTTACTATTGCACTACTAGATTATCATAAGTAATGCCACGAGTGATTTCCAAATTATCGATAAATTCACGACTCACGAAGTGAGGAGTGAATTTATCTAGAGAATTTGGAAATCAAGAGTGGCATTTGTTAGGACTATTTAACGAATAAAATTAAGCTGTTTACTCACAAATCATTATTTAACTGTAGTTATTTCAAAATATTTATATATTTAATGCAAACGGCGATGTTTGAAAACAAATGAGAAACGATAGGTACGCTTCTACTGCTTCTTTTGTTTATCACTGCAACCAGATCATACTATTTATTGCCAAAGGAACGCAATATTGTAAGAATGCTCTCTAGCGGAGAAAAATGAAACATCAATCTGTATATTAATTCATTTCTGATGTCGTGTGATGTAAATATTACAATTATATTTTTCTGGATTATTACCTGGGAAAAAATACATTTAAGAAAGTCAAACAGTGGTTTCTTTTTTTGGTGGTATAATAAATTGCTACAAATGTTGACATGTATGCACTATATATACAATCTGGTAGCCGTATTTTTATAGGCTCAGTCACTGCAAAATAACGGTCAGACCTGTTCAGAATATTAAAAACGAGGAGCTTTGTTTAATATATGGTAATTATAACACTGATAAATATTTCGTGAAACACGACTCTGATTGGTTGTAAAACAGAAATCATTGAAACGTGATTGGTCATTGACTCCCATTTGGGGCATGAGTTAAATAGTCATGCAGATTCCTTCGATTATAACAATAGATAACAGGGCACTCAGACCGATATCCAACAACATGTAGCATTGCTTTCCCCGAGTAATAGCGAAAACACTCGAACGAATTTAAGACAGCCGGCTCACTTTTGCCAGCTGTGCTGTTGATAGCGATTCGTTCGTCGGACGCTGTCGGTATTAAATATTGCGATCCTGTTGCTGCTTTTCGACAGAAATAGATTATAAGCCGGCATACAATGACACCTTCTCCGCACTCCCCCACACAACGCATTTATACTATACTACTCGTAATTCCGAGCTATGTTTCAGTTGTAATGTAAACAAATTTGAATAAGATATTACTCTGCCGACTTCGTCAACTGGGGGAAACGTAGTGCTACTTTTACCCGCCATATGACTGAATTGTGTACGAAACGTCATCGATAGAAATATTATTCTTAGGCAACATCGCATTTTACGGTAAATAAGACTGAATATAACTTTTTAATATGGTACCAATAATTAGGAACTTCCTCCATTTCTTATTTATTTATGACAAAAATTATAGGCCTACTTGACCCTACCTAATCAGACGTTTAGCCTACGCTTTTTCCATGATGTCGATAGATATCCTTTATTTGCAATTTTATTACGAGCAGAATATACAGTCCATGCTAATTCACCTATACATGCTGCTTCCTTAACGGCTAATGTAGGATGCTTTTTTACTAAACTGTTTGAAAACATTCAAAATCATTTATTTCTCTCCGCTTTTCAAATGGTTCCCTTTCCAATGTTTTAAGAAATTCCACAGAAAGTTGCCATTTTAAAACAATTGAAATCTCAACGTATTCTGTATTTCGCATGAGTAAGAATGAATCAATACGAATTTTATCTTTTAAAATTGTAATGTTAAGTGATTCCGGGCTATCGAAGATGCCTTCCGCAGTTGAGGGAGAAACGTCCTGTAGGAATACCATTAATGGACTACGGTCCCATAGCCCGAAGTCACTTAACATTATGATTATCGGCCGTGAAAGCCTGCATTCAACTATTACAATTGTAATTATATATTTTAAGATTATCTCATATAACGTATATAGACCCTAGATAATACATTTGTTTTTATTATTTTTATTTCCTTTATTTCTAGGGTAAGAGAGCGAACTACATTTTCTTATACGCCTAAAGATAAAACCATTATTCGACCAATGAAAATGCAGTGATACATCTGGTTGTTTACATTACAATTGAATCATAGCTCGGAAGAGATAAACATTCACCCATCCTGCACTACCGTCTGTGCAAAACACAGGTACACATCACGTTATTCAGGAGAAGACTATTGGGGAGGGATGTTGGCCTGGAAAGTATAAACAACACCACGCGTGGGGGGGGGGCATTTCTATAATAATGTGCTACTATCTATGCCAACAGTATTTAACAAGTAGTGCAAGATCAACAAGCAAATAAAATATTTATAGAGGCGAATGTTTTCTTCATTGGTTATATCTATACGTTCATTGTTCGTACTCGCTCACCCTCTACAGTCCGCGCTACTCTTCTCATGACTGACGAACTATACTCTGACCAACGGATCTGTGCTCCTGTAGCGCTGGCATCATTCTTCAAAAAGTACACGTCAGTTCTCACACCATTCCACCGCGCTCCACTCGCACTACGTCAAATAGAAGCCACTGTAACTGACCGAGTAGGGACATTGCCAAACCTCCCCCGGTGTCAGGCTCTTGAATATTGAATAATGTAAGGTTAATTATTATTTCTTCGTATTTAATTTAAGTATGTCTAATGACACTGATTGATTTATACAATTAATGGATATAATTATAATAGTGGATATTTGTTGGTTAAATGGAAATTACGCAGGACGAACATTAAAACAAAAAATACATAAACTAATACTCAATATTTGGAATAAAGAAGAAATACCGACAACCTGGAATGAAGGAATTATCTGTCCTGTGTTCAAGAAAGGAGATAAACTGTTATGCAATAATTACAGACCAATAACTCTCTTGAACATAGCATACAAGATTTTTGCAATTATATTAAACAATAGACTTTTAGAAATAATAGATGGGAAAATGAGTGAGGCCCAAGCAGGATTCAGACCAAACAGATCAACAATAGACAATATCTTTGTAATGAAACAAATCTTTGAGAAATGTCACGAATACAATATTAACTTATATAATATATTTGTTGATTACTCCCAAGCTTTTGATACTGTACATCGAAACAAAATAATTGAAAGTCTAAGTGAATATGAGATACCTCAAAAATTAATAAAATTAATAGCTTTAACCTTGATAGATACCAAAGTAAGATTAAAATGTAGCAACGCACTCAGCGATGCGATTGAAGTAAACTCTGGGGTCAAACAGGGAGATCCTTTATCTACGACATTATTCTGTATAGTAATGGATATGGTCTTAAAACAACTGGATCTAAGAGGAAATATTTCAACAAGACTAAACAATGTCTTGCATATGCTGATGATGTAATAATAACAGCAAGAACAAAAATTCCCTACTGGAAACCTTTGACAAATTGAAAAATGAAAGTATAAAATATGGGCTTGTAATCAATCTAAATAAAACAAAATATTTAAGATGTATGAGAAATAAAACAAATTTGACTGAACTAACTATAAATAGTGACTGTATTGATCAAATTAACTCCTTTAAGTACCTAGGCACAATACTAAACGATAATAATACTGTTGAAAAAGAAATCAAAACAAGAATATCGCAAGGGAATAAAGCATATTTTGCTAATTTCGATATATTCAAAAGCAAATTAATATCAAAAAATGTTAAATTCAAATTATATACATCAATAATAAGACCAATCATATGTTATGGAGCTGAAACCTGGGTACTAAAAGAAGCAGATAAATTAAGACTATTAACGTTTGAGAGGAAAATATTTAGAAGAGTGCTAGGTCCAGTAAAGGAAAATGGAAATTGGAGGTTGAGAAGGAATGACGAATTATACCTCAAGAATAATAAAGAAAATATAGTTAGTTTCATCAAATCCAAAAGATTAAAATGGTTTGGACATACACTAAGAATGCCAAAGGGAAGATTGCCGAATGATATTTTGAATTGGAAGCCACAGGGAACAAGACCAAGGGGAAGACCCAAGGATCGATGGGAGGATGACGTAATTGAGGATTTGAGAGAGATGGGGATTTTTGATTTGAAATCTACTGCACAAGATAGGAAGAAGTGGCGTAAACTGGTTGAGAAGGCCAAGACATTCCACTGGAAGTCGTAGAGCCTGAAGAAGAAGAAGAAGAAATGGAAATTACGCGAAGGGAATCTACATATGTTTTTTAAACATAAATGTTTCATCATAAATACTTCTCCTTCACCTCATTGTCTTATTTGGTTAGATTTGGAACGTAATCTTGAAGTTCTAATAAAATTATAAAATTTTAGGTATGAACACACAGTCATGTACCCTCCTTCTTTCTCATCCGGGCTAGGGACCGACTATGGCGAATTTACTACATGCTACGATCTTATTTACATATTATATAACATACTGATACTATACAGGAATTCTAATTTATGCTTATGAATTAAGGTGATGATAATAATTTACAATTTACATACTATATAACATAACATACTGATACTGAGTTGACAACACTGGACTGTGAGTGCAAATAATATCCCGCAAGAAAGCTCAAAACTGTGAGTAATGGGAGGGGAAAAAGAGTGAGATAGAAAATAGAGACAGGCAAGAATGCAGGGAGGGAAATGACTTACCGAGGCAGAAACGGAATTAGTGTAGTTCGCATTTCTTACGGGGGCACAGATCCGTTGGTCCAAGAATATAAGTAGAGCGGCCTGCCGAATTGGCGCTTAAATTTAAAATAGACATATTAACGTCGTCTATCCGCCTGGAGCGGAACCCGAAGTACCAAACTCGCAATATGTTGACATTGGAACACACCTATTCTTACTTTTCTTTATTTTTTATATTCGCTATTTTAGTAGTAACATTATTTAACGACGCTCTTAAGAGCTCGTGCCATTAACGCCATGGTTCAAAGCTGGGCGTGAAAACACCGACAAAGTTTGATCAGAAACCCCTTATTTCAGCAACACGGGATTGTCTGTTTTGGGTTTCCGTTCTGAAGAAAGCCACACTCAGGATTTTTACGTCTTTAAAAAAATGTATCGACCTCGACCACGAACCAGAGGGGAACATGGTAACCACTAACCCACCGTATCCGACTTGGCTTTTTTAAATTACATGTCTGTATATTCAGCGAGTTAATTAATACTGTAGTTGTACTAATTAAATGGCATCGTTTTCCATGTGAAATATATGATTCTGTAAGCTGTCAATTTCAATTGAATATGAATTGTGACATTATTATGTTCCTCAGTGTTATGTGCAATCTCATTCGCACAAAAAATTACAAGCTAACTTGATTACAATAATTAATAACCGATTTTTTAGAACGTTGTCTTTTTAACGTGTGCAATAGTTGTTGTTTCAGAATGCAACCGAAGACATTTATTTCATTGTAGAGAGGTTGAAGACAAAATTGTGATAGATCCTCAGAAGAAAAATACAATTAGAATTTTCTGCCATTAAGGTAATACGGTAGGCCAAAACTTGAAGAAAAAAAAAACATTTTTTTCCATAATTAAATAGCCTATTCTTTTCTGAACATTTCTGTATATTACTTTTTTACTGAATGCCAATTATAAATGTGTTAATTTTTTTAAACTTTTAAGATTTTAAGATTTAAGATTTATTTAGCCTGGTGGAGTTAAGGCCATGTGGCCTTCTCTTCCACTCACCAGGACAAACATATATTACATAAGAATATAACAATCTTAATTAACTCTAATGTTAAACACTAAGTAAAAATTTGATCAAAAGATAATATCTAATATACATATTACGATCTATAATACAACCAGTTAATATTAGTTAAAATTAAGACTAAAACTAATAATAAAATGTATACAAGCAAGACATATTAAATTGTCCCTGTCTAGTGTATATAAAAAAACAGGAAAATAATGAGATATAGAAAACTAATTTTACGATTATAAACTTGACAGCTGTCAGACTGTAACATAATTATATGGTAGGCCAAAATTAAAAAAAAATGTTTCTTATAATTAAATAGTCTATTCTTTTCTGAACATTTCTGTATATTAATTTTTACTGAACGCCAATTATAAGTGTGTTAATTATTTTTTTAAATCTTGACAGCTGTCAGATTCTAATACTTTACACCTTGTTTTCTCGAAAGTGAAAATTTTCGAACATTTGCCCCATTATCTCAGGAACTATTAGAGATATTTACGTGCAATTTTTACAGGCGGTAAACCTAGTTATACTAAAGATGGAACCACAATCATGATGATCTCTTCCATAAATCCTCACTTATGATTTTTTAAAAGTATTTTTAAATAAAAAACAGACTAGTGTATTATCCGACACAGCGGAACATTGACCTTCTTCGTTTGTGGATGATTTGCAAACTAATGCTCTGTCATCTCGCATACGCTCGCTTCACGTCAGTATGTAGCGTTGAGGACTGCAATGCAATACCCTAAGTATGGTGGGTAGGTGCTTCACTTGTTATTTGTTCCTGACTATACATGGTTAGTATCTACGTCAGTGCGTAGCAGCGGCAGTGCTGGAGGTAAACGTTCTGCTGTGTCGGCAAAATTGCTGTTTACAATTATATTTCCTGATAGCTCCGATCTAGTTTATGGCCTGTATTTGCATTATGCTATTGGTGACAAAACACAGGATAAGTGGTGACCAGTGTTGTATAGACACTCGTAGACCCTAAATGGATAAATAAATTCTCATTTGTTGAAAGGCAATAACATTCGTATTGGATGTATGCTGTTTTATGTTACTTCATTCATAGCTTGTGTTCGAACTAAATAACATAGACTAGATAATAAGTTGACACACAGTCCTATTTGTACAAGCCCTTCATAAAACAATTAAAAACATTAATTAGATATAAAAATATTAAGAAAGGAAGAACATTTATAACTCTCCTGGCGCACCACTATCATCATCACCCATCATATATCATCGGGGCAACGTAACCCCGCCTTCCAGGTGCCCCAACCTCAGAAGTGGGTTACAAGTACGCCATGGGTCATTTGAAAAAAAAATCTTTATCTCATTATTTTCAATTATCATATTTAACATGTCCACCGCTGTGGTTCGAGGTAGCGTGCTGCCTTGTCACGCAGCGGGCCCGGGTTCGGTCCCCGGTCGAGACAGTTTTTCTGGATGAGGTTTTTATCGGGGTTTTTCCTCACCTGTAAGACAAATATCAGGAAAACTTTAAGGCCCAAACGGTTCCCGAAATCATATGGCCATCATCATCATCATCATCCTTCACCGGTGTGAAAAGCAACGGGAAGCTACCACACCTACAATTCCCTGGTAAAGCTGCAAGCATAGAATGAAAATGCTATGATTACGTGAAGGACCTGCCTTCGGGCAGAATTACTATGGATGGATGGATGGATATTTAACATATTTTTAGGATTATTCCTCCATGTTTTATTCTAAACACTTTATTTTTCAGCCGTGTTATTTTCAAATTGACAGTTAAGTTAGATCAAATAACGTTTAATGTATATGAGTCTGCTGTTACGCAATACAAACCGTGCCGATTGTCTGCAAACGTGAGAGCCAATGTTATACTGCATCAAGGACCTGCTAAGGCCTGTAATGGATTATTACGAGTTTTGTGTGTAAAATAGACTGCATATAGACTATAATCTATTTTATAACATCTTTATGTTTCATGTCTCGTAACTTAATATTTTGGCTGCCGTTCTCCCGAAGGTCGCGGGTTCAAATATGGCCGGTGTCGATGTATTTTTAGGATGGAAAAATCCAAGGGACAAGTCCTCCGGGAGGGATTTTAAGCCGTGGATCTGGAGACTGAAGATTTTCAGGCTCGTAAAAGAATAAAATACCATCTGTGTATAATTTAACCGACCTTAATCCATCCAAGTAATACCTTAGTTGACTACTACATGTTTCGTTGTGGCGATGTGGTAACCACATCTCACTCATTACCATCTGTAGTAAGTAAACTTGATTAAATTAGCATGGTTAAGAAACTTCCGCTAGGGAACATCCGTATCTCCACGCGGGACCTATGGGGTATATAATATACTTATTATTTATATGCCATTTTAATCTGTAGTCTGTAGCACTATATACGCGGTTGAGTAGAGAAAGGTCTTATGGGCTTAACTCTGCTAGAAAAATAAAACATTATTATTATTATTATTATTATTATTATTATTATTATTGTTATTCGTATTATTATTAGTAGAAGAAATAGTGTTTAGTATTTTATTTAACGGGACACATCCAAGCGCCGTTGATTATGGCAATATGGTACAAGCCGAAGGTCGGGATTCGAGTCCTGATGAGGTCAAAAATAAAAAAATGGTCTAAACCTTCTGGGGCACCATGGTCCTGAGATCGACTCACCCTCTAATTGAAATGACTATCAGATTATACTCTGGGGGGTAAAGGCTGACAACCCGGCTGATTCTCATGCCGATTGTCTAATAAGACGGGAGCCTTATCTTGTTAAGTAATATCACTTTATTTTATTTCATTTCATATCCCTCTTCAACATCTCAAATCAAATCTGAGGGTGAAAATACCGACAAAATATTCCTCAGAGACTTATTATTTTCAAGCTTGGGGTTCTTTTACAAGTCTTAAGCTTGTAACACGCGACCCCTGTTTTATTTTGATTCCAAAGAAAGTAATGCTTAGAGTTTTTACGTCCTTAAAAATCCATTGAGTCAGACCATGTCTTAACCCATAATCTGGGAATCAGTGGCAACATATTCCTACCAATAGTTCAGTTAAAGATGTTCCTGGGGTCAGTTCAAGAGGATGCTTGAATCTACTACAGGTATTTCTACAGGGCGCACAAACATTTGTCTCACAAGGACTAGTCTAGGGTTAGAGTTCTTACCTTGGGAATTGAGATTCGCGTGTTAGTCCCGGACATTTTTTTTTGTGTGAAACTGGTGGATGTTGTGAAAATTGTAGTAAATAATGTTTTAGCCTTTTCTGATGGTTACAGTGTAAACGAAAACTCTACTTACTTCCTGGGGGAAAGTTATAAGCTGTTGATCATAAAAACATTTCCTGGCAAAACTTCCAGGTCTATTACTTCATTTGTAATTAGTTAAAATATTACAAATTGTACCTGAAATATCAGTCGTCCTCAACAATTAAAAAAATATTAAAATACTGAAGGCCTTTCAGAACTTCTTGTTTCATCCTCAGCAGCTGGTAGGACGACTGATATTTCACGTACAAATTTTAACATTTCAACTTTTTACATAACAACTTCAACGGTGGTTCAGAATTAACCCAATAGCTAGTAGGCCTACTACTAGTAGTGGTAGGCCCGTAGTAAAAGTTTATTTAATGACGCTGTATAACAACTCTGAACATTAGTATCTCAATTCAACCTGTATGTGAAAATTTTGTTCACAGGCCTCTTATTTTAGCCTTAGCTTTCTTTTATTTACCACAAATCTACGACACGTGACCAAAGGTTTCACTTTTTTTACCCGAATGAACCCAAACTTAGGATTTTTATACTAAAAAATCAATTAACACCGTCCGGGTTTGAATCCGGGACTTCGGAAAAAGAGAAAAACATTGTAACAATTATGAATAAAATTCAGACATCTAAACTGTTTAAGGACAATGCTATTCAATTCTCCCTCCTCCTCTTTCTTCAGTGATTTAACCCCCCCCCCCGCTGTTGTAAGTCTAGGTATGCCATGGCCATGGCCTATGCGTTAAATCCCTCATGAAATTTATAAGACAATAAACTGAGCGGGAGCAATGTACACATTAGATATTCTTGGATCTATAATTAACAGGACGTCAGACCTCTGCCGAAGACATCATAGGACATCAAAAGTTAAGGGACATGCACCCAGAACCAAGGTGGAGATTTAAAATCTCCTACTCTACCAGGAAACCAACCAGAGTTGAAAGCAGATATTCTATCGATCACAAATATCACACACAATATATTGGAAAATGAAAGGAATTTTGAGAAAATTTGAAGTTAACATAGGTATAATATTATGTTTGTTATCTCCGTCTTTGTTGGCGACAGTGGCGCAGTAGCGACGACTGTGGCGACGGACTGAAAACTGGTGGAAGGTAGGAGGGAGACATCCATATCATATCAGTCAGTATCGAGCTAAGGTCGGGCCTGGATGTGCACCTTTTTTACCCATCACCACATTTATTTATAAAACTGGAGAAAAAAATATTAAATATTTGTCGTCATGCTACATCCCCCAGTTCCATTAACTTAAGACATTACATGTTAATAAATATGTCCACACATGAAAACATAATGTTTTTATGTAACCCGTTTAATGATTAAAAACGCGAATTTTATAAGGAAATAAAAGCATATTTTAATCATCCGCTTTATGAGTGAAGTTGGCATTACTGTCTGCTATGGGGCAAGCTAAAACTTCGGTAGACTACAAGGCTGTGGAACGGTGAACTATCTGCGGTAGTGGGGTGGGGAATTATCTGTGTATGCATAGTCTAGTGGAGTGAAATATGTCTTGACCGCGAGTAATTGAATTGTGGTTCGTCTCCTAAACGTATAACAATCAACATTCACCGATATTATACACGGTATTTCACATGCCTTTTTTAATGTATACAATTGGAAAGTGAGGTTAATGTTTGACTGTTTCAGACACGAGTATTTTTAATATAACGTCAAGAGAAGCTACAGGTGTGAGTTGTTTTTTTGTAAAGTTAACTTAAACGGGTGTTCAAGTTCATCTTTGTGTATTAAGGCAATATGTATTTATGACGAATTTTTAGACACTTAACGTTAAATATTGTATTAATTTAGTATTTATTTTAGAATTTTGTTTCGAGTATATTCTATTCTAAAAAGGTCTGAGCATCGCAGATAAATATGGCGCTATGTATTGTTACGAAAGGGCGTGTTGCGTGTTAAAATTGATTATCGCAATAAAACCAGTATTGTTTGAAATATTTTGTGATTAAGTGTGAAAATTTGCAAGTGGAGATATTGGCCTACCAGTGTGAATGATTCTTCTGATCAGTATTAGCAGCAATAAGAAGGTAAGCTGATAATACATTATCATTCAGATTATTTTTAATTTAGGTTAATTCACTCTCTATGGATATATTCAACGACTAGCTGTTTAATGAAAACTGTACCTATTTACCCAAATCGTTAATACTGAAAAGTGATATACCTACCGTTTCCAGCAGTGACATTATAAATTATATGCTCTGTTGTATGTTAACTGGTTTTTATTAATTTAAATATAAGCAATGGGTAACCCATACCTCGACTCAGCCTGGGTGAGTGCTTTCAGGGGTTTTCCTCATCTGTGAAACAAAGGTCAGGAAGCTTTAAGGATAAAATATTTTCCGAACGATCATCTTGCCATTATAATGATCCATATCGCATTCACTTTTTTTTTGTTATGAATATGTGAGTGAATGATATGTCTTGCATTAAATATTCTTGTTGTCTCGGAGATGACCCCGGATTAAGCCGATATATCGTCCGGGGGGGGGGCTCTTCATATCCTTATGTTATCCAGACTTGAAAATTCTCTCCTTCCAGGCCGTGTCTCTCTAAGGCCAGAGGGGCGTGGGCGACACAAATTTACTTATAAACAGAGACCGTTAAACTAAGGTAGAAAGGAATATTCAATTATTTACTTATTTGTTCCGTATACTAATTTAAGTTTTTTTCTAATTTATTTAATATGGTGCATTCAAGCATATTACGTGTGGAGATATGTAGACATAAAATAACGTCGAAATTTGCATTTAACAATTTATGCTTTATTTATTTATATACGGAATTTTAATGTTTACACATCTTTCTGTGCCTAAAGTTTTATTTTTCTTCTACACTCGTCTCTAACCATCCACTCCACGTCCTCCAGTCTTCTTGTTCTCATTACAGTTCTTATTTCTTGCATCCACGAGTTTCAAGGTCTTCCTTTTCTTCTTCTTCCAGGTGGACACCATTCCAATGTTTTTCTGGGTAACCTTCCTTCTTGCATTCATCGTACGTGCTCATACCAATTTAATTGCTTATATCTTATTTAGTCCACCGCTGTGGTCTCGAGGTGGCGTGCTGCCTCATCACGCAGCGGGCCCAAGTTTGATTCCCGGTCGGGACAGTCTCCTGAGTGAGGTTTTTCGGGGGTTTTCCTCACTAGCAAGACAAATGTCAGAAAGCGTAGGGCCCAACGGTCCCCGAAAATCATCCGGCCATCATCATCCTTATCACTATTATCATCATTCATCACCGGGTGGAAAGAAACGAGAAGCTACCACACCTATAATTCCCTAACAAAGTTGCAAAGCATAGCATGAAAATGCTATGATTGCAGTGAAAGACCTGTCCTCGGGCATAATTACTGTGAATGAACGAATATCTTATATAATCTACTATTGAATATCTAATATTCATTTTTTCTCGTATGATAGTATTTGTTTTTTTTTTCTAATTTTGAACATCTTGCTGCTATCCTCAAGAAATCCATTTCCATCAACATAAGTTTCTGTTCTAAGTTTTTGTTGAATTTCCAAACTTCAGCTACATATGTGACAGTACTTCTCACTATTGAATTATATATTTGTAACTTACTTTTTCTGGTTATATGTCTGTTCCATAAGACTCCATTCATCATTGCTGTTATTGCTCTACCTTTACTTATTCTGATTTTAATATCACTTTCTTGTTTATCCTCTTTATATTTCTGCTTTAACGAAGATAATAGTCTAAAAGAGTTTATCAAAGGCTGACGATAGAATCCGGTCCGGTCATGCATGTGTACATAATTCAGAAATTCCATTCAAAATTTCTAAATTTCCACATTTCACATAATATTAGGTCCACTGCTGAGGTCAAATGGTAACGTCCTTGCTTCAGACGCAGAGGGAGCGATTTTCGATTTCCGGTTGGGACATATTTCCTGAGTGAGATTTTTCGAAGTCTTTCCTCACCTTTAAGATACATGTTAGGATTTTTTTTAAGCGCAATGGTCTCCGAACACTATCCGACCATCACAATAATCCATATCAATTCGCCTTGTTCAGTATAAATGTTCTCTTCTTCTTCCTCTACGCATGAAAGCTGGTAGCTTGTTGCGTGTTCATTCACTACAGGTCCGGGGTATGGTGACGTCCTTCCATCGTAGTTGTGGTCGTCCTAAAGGCCTTTTCTGTTGAAGTGTCCAGTCACGTACTTTCTTCACTAATCTACTGTTCTCCATTCTATGTGATCGTTCCAGCACGTTACCATTTGACCTCAGCGGTGGACCTAATATTATGTGAAATGTGGAAATTTAGAAATTGTGAATGGAATTTCTGAATTATATACACATGACCGGACCTGGATTCCATCGTCAGCCTTTGATAAACTCTTTTAGACTATTATCTTCGTAAGCATAAATATAAAGAGGATACACAAGAAAGTGATGTAAAAGTGAATAGTGTATCTTGTCTTAAAATGTTCGTGTTATCTCAGAGGTGACCCTGGCATTGAGCTGATCACTAATCCAGAGATGCTCTCAATGCCCTATGTGATAAAAAAAGTATGTGTCTGATCTAGAGTTTAAAATCCTTTCTCGATAGGTCGTGTTCCTGCAAGGTCCGGGTGGCGTGAAGTATTAACAAAGGGAGAGGTTTAATGTCTAATGTAAAGGCAGAAAGAACATTTTAGTTTAATTCTTAATGACTGGGAATTTTGAAGAACCATTAGCTCACCTTAAATAGTGAACGTAATCTCTGAACTTAGTGTTGCAATTAGAGATTACGTACGTGGGTGAATCTTTCTTTATATATTTTTCATGTGTATATTCAGTCGAATCGGCCGCGGTGGACTAGTGGTTATGCTCCTTGCCTCTGGGCCCGAGAGTCGCGGGTTCAAACCCGGCCGGGGTCGATGGATTTTTTTAGGATGGAAAAATCCAAGGAGCAAGTCCTCCGGGAGGGACTTTAAGCCGTGGGTCCCGAGTCTGAAGATTTTAAGGCTCGTAAAAGATCGTTAAGCCTGAATGAAAAGACCTCTAAGCAAAATTTACAGAATTTTCCCGTCCTAGTACTGCCTTGGTTTCCTAGATGTCAGTATGAGGCGGATCACTGACCACGAGCCACTCCAATAACATATATACGAAAACAAGTGTAACCAAATTAGTATGGTTCAAATTCTTCCCTGTAGGGGAGAGCGCCTAAATCTCTGTTGAGGGAAACAAGGGCTTACAAGTAAGTATATTCAGTTTTAGGATTGTTATATAATTGGTTTTATTTTTTAAATATTTATTACAAACTTGATTACTTTCTTAGATATCTTATTTTCATTTGTCTTCGGGGTCGTCCCAAGTCTCTATTGCTATTAGGCTTCTAAAACAGTTTCAGCTTTGGGGGTCTACAAGGCGACATGTCCATAATCTGTCGCCGTGGCGTAGTTAGTAGAGTCCATAATATTTCACTCTGGTCGCCTGAGCTCGTTTCTCAGCGAGGTAGGCAGTTTTAAATCTCTAACATGGAACTGGATGGGTGTCCCATGTTTGTAGTTTGTGTAAAAGGTAAATAATGAAAAAAAATCGATAAAGCTAAGAAAACATGGAATATTGTTTCTCGTAGTCACTTATTTCCTCCATACTGCTTGATTCTCCAAGCTGCTGCAACCGGATGCCTTGGTTTCCATGTCTGAAAATAAATTTATACTGTTTCTATACGTCGTAAGTGTCAGTGGCATGACGTCAATAAACTAATAGGACTAGGATAGTTCCCTAAGTAACTCTTTCATGTCAAAATTTAAAAGGTTTATAAATGCATGACAATGTAAATCTGTGTTCACTCCCCTCAGTGTCTACAGAAACCAATAAGCTCGCTCTGGACTCGCTGTTATTTAAATGTTTTTCGTTTTACGTTAAAACATTAAAGGAGGAGAAAATATGAGTATTTGAGAATAAAGTTCATAGGAAACTTTTTGGTCAAGAGAAAGATGAACAGGCAGGCAAATGGAGACTACTTTTTAGTGAGCTATATTATCTTTATAGGAAACCAGATGTAATAAGAACAGTTAAGGCTCGTAGACTGCGATGGGCAGGACATGTAGCACGAATGAGGAATGAAAGAGGGCATGAAACTTGAGATAATCTCAGTATGCAGACCAAGAATGAGATGGGAGAATAATATTAATCATGACTACATTAAATTATACAAGATATGAATGGGAAAAATCGTAGGATAAGGATGTATGGAGAGCTTATGTCAGCATGGTCATGAACCTACAGGCTCGACAGTGCCAGGGAGTTATTATGAAAAAACTGCACTTAAACTGACGTGAAATATTTTCTAAGTCCTATAGAACAACAGTGCGCATGCGCCAGAGTTTATAGAGCCAGCGATAACCCACATCGATTATCATCGTCGATTACTATCGATATCGTACTAAAGTTCAGAAATCTTATGATAGATGGAAGCATCTCGCTATGAAATTTAAATGGCCAAATCTATGTTAAAAAATATATTAATAATATTAAAATTAATAAACGTTTATTAAAATGGGTATACACTTACCTATCACTCCGTAACGCCGATCCAACCAGCGATAACCCAAAACAGCGATAGAAAAATCATAGACTAAGTAATATACTCTGTGGAGAAAAAAGCAATTAGCGTCATAATATTGTCTCACAGTGTCATAATATTGTGATTTGCGTATTTAAATAAATACTTAAACATTGTCTAATAATGTTATATAAATTGTTTGAAAAGTTTAAATATTAACAAAATGTTAGTAATTACAGAAGAAGAGCTATAGTTTAAACAATAAACTGAAAAATCAAAAGCCGTAAAAGTGCAGTTGGGTCGTTATTATTTATGTTAATAGTAGTTCCTAAATGGAATCTTTCTATATGGCATAATGTAGGAACTGAGATGCATATTCCACGTACAGTACATACAAAGTTCTACGTGATTTTTAGATAATGAAAATTAGTTTCTTCTTGTTTTGCATGATTTAAACCTGAAATATAATTGAACATCATAAAAATATTGTAACATGTTTTGCTTTGTTGTAAATTTATCGATAAGAATATTAAAGTAACAGTAATAAAATTTGAAGCGCTGCAGTAATACTCGATGATTCTGATATTTATCTCCCTTCGAGAATCAGGATGGCCCAGTCACTTGGATCCATTTACTCGACAAAGCAAGCAGCATGATTTGCTATTGTCACCACAAATATCAGGAGTTCATTTGCTGTCTTTTGTTTTCAACACCAAATTTTAGCCAACTTCATAGTGTTGTTGGATAAATTAACCTTTTATATACATTATATTAGCAAAATAATTATCTTCTGTAAAGCAAAGAATAAATATTAATCTTTAAAAATATTCCAAAGGAAGGTTATGAATTAGAAATACGGAAAATAGAGAACCTTGGTATAAAATTCCCTTCGAAAAATTATGTTTCCAGATATTATGTCAACTGAATATAAACTTAATATTTAAACAATCATTAACTCTTACAGTGCAGATTATATACTCGTATGTATCTAACCATTTCTCAAGAAAACGCAACTTAAAACAAAATCCCATAGGCCACATGTTTCTTTTTATATTCAGTGGAGAATTTATTGAATGAAATATATACATATACATTTTATTACTATTTTAGTAATTATATTAGGCCTATATAATTATATTATCCACCGCTGTGGTCTCGAGGTAGCGTGCTGCATTGTCACGTAGCGGGCCCGGGTTCGATCCCCGGTCGGGACACTTTTTCTGGGTGAGGTTTTTATCGGGGTTTTTCCTCACCTGTAAGACAAATGTCTGGAAAACTTTAAGGCCCAAACGGTCCCCGAAATCATATGGCCATCATGATCATCATCCTTATCATTATCGCATCATCATCCTTCACCGGTGTGGAAAGCAACGGAAAGCTACCACACCTACAATTCCCTAGTAAAGCTGCAAGCATAGCATGAAAATGCTATGGTTGCAGTGAAGGATTTTCCTTCGGGCAGAATTACTATATATATATATATATATATATATATATATGAGCTAATTTCTGAGTACAGCTGTCATTTTCTATTTTTTTTCACCTGACATCAATCTATAGTGAATAGAATTCATAGGTTCTTCATACAATATTGTAGTACACCACATCCATCTCCACGTTGGTAATTAACTTAACACATGGCACTTCTGCTGTAATTGTGATACTTCAGAATGAGAGGTTTTCTGGAAATGTAATATAAAGATCTAAATAAAAAATATCACCCCACTTAAGTAGATATTGTTCGGCGTAAATGTTCAAAATGTGATATTTTGTAGAAATGCAATTTAGAGATGTAAATAAAAAATCGTCACCCACATAAATAGATATTGTTTGGCGTAAAATTGGATGAAGTTGTAGTTAAGATACATCCGCATCCTTGTATAACACAAGTTTCACAATGGTTCGTCCAAAAGAGTCTTGTAGCTGAGGTAAAACATGTACAGGACGATTGTCTGTGAATCTTGAATTCAAATTCAAAATCAATGGCAAATTCTAGGAAACATGAAATGAAATTATATTTTTTTTAACTTTCATCAGATACTCAAAAATATTATAAATTAGGCCTATATTCTAAAATAAAGTTATTAAATGAAATAGTACATTCCTGAAGGATTAATGCAAATTACGATACAACTGAAATTTTAAACATAATAACAACATTAATAATAATATCATACAAAGATTAAATAAAATTAACTAACATTAACGGAACATGGAATTATTGTGAAAGAATTATAAAAATAATGATGAAGTATTATAAAAATAATGATAAAAAGAATAATAACAATTATAATAAAATCTTACAAAATTTAAACACTTATTAATATTTAAAATCTAGACTACACAAAGCTACAAAATTAACTAACATTAACTAAAAATGGAATTATATAAAAAATATACTTACACATTAAACTTCGCAGTGTAGGGTGAAGAACCCCGGTCACACTGCACACCCGAGGTTCGGCCCAATTATACTCCCAGAGACAGGGTCTACTTCCGGACGAATCTGGTGTTCGACCACTGCCCTAGTAATATAATCAGACATTCTTGATTCTTGAATTTACATTAATCTGTAAAACAAGAACAGCATCATGTCAGCACAACACTCAGAGATCCAGATATTTATGTCCATTCAAGCATCGGGGTATTACAGTTACCTATACCTCGATGCTTTGGATTTATCTTATTTCAGAAAATCGCAGTAGCCTAAATTAAAATTATTTCATCTTGTTTTTGTTAAGTTTATTTCTATTTCATAAACTATATAAACTCAATATAGTATTAGAATTCAATAGAAAATATAAACTAATATATGATTCAGCCATGCACTACCTTGATCCACAAGACTCTGTTGGACAAAATGTGGAACTTTTGTGAGCCAAGAATTGGCATATACCTTAACTACAAATTCATCCAATTTTACGCCAAATAATATCTGCATATGTGGAGAGATGCTTTTTTTTATTTACATCTCTATATTGCATTTCTAGAAAACCTCTCATTTTTAAGTATCACAGCATGACAAAGCGAGAATGAAGGTGTTGTACTACATTGTTTGAAGCACCTATCAACTCTCCACAAGGCAAACGATTCCAAGTGACAGAAAACCAGCGGAAAATGGTAGGTGCACACAGAATTAATTCCCATGTAATATTTGTATTCTTTGTTCAAGAATTTTCAATTAAATATCCAATCAACCTGTATGTGATTTTGTTTGAAGTTGCGTTTTCTTGAGAAATGGATCTGCATGTAAATAAATGTATGTATATTAAATTATTTTGTATTTAAATTGATATAAAATGACCTGTTTTCACCATAAAGTTCTTACAATATAAATTTATGTATTGCATAATGAAATAATCCATTTTGTTGCATCCATCCTGCTATTGTATTCTTACCAAATAGTTCCTCTATAGTTTTCCCTCCTCATATAATTTATTTTACACACTTATATAGTCCAAGACCCGGCTGCAAGATTACTACATTCATCGAGTGTATGAACAAAATCACTTTTTTTTTTCATAAAATTGTGAATTACTGAATACATTTTTGCACGAGTTGCCTATTAAAATTTGGCCGCCAGTATGTTTAATTAAAATATAATTAATTAATTTATTCGAAATAATTTGATTCACTTGTTATTAACATAAATTATAATCCAGTTCGCAGAAATCGATGTATAGAGCTTGAAAGTTTTGGTTGCCATTGCACACTTGGCCGTAAACCTCCTCGCGGCTACAGCAGGCTGTGACACCAATCAGTAATAAAATGACGGTAAGTACGTATTTATTGTTTTATATTGTTTCAAATAAAGTTCAGTTCATTTAAAATGTTGTGATTTGTTTCGTATAATGTATATTAACACTACCTTTTGGATATATTTTTGTATATACATTGTACGTAGTATACATAAAGGGCAGTGGTTTTACTTCCCGCTGCGAGGGAACAATATAAAACAATAAATACGTACTTACCGCCATTTTATTACTGATTGGTGTCACAGCCTGCTGTAGCCGCGAGGAGGTTTACGGCCAAGTGTGCAATGGCAACCAAAACTTTTCAAGCTCTATACATCGATTTCTGCGAACTGGATTATAATTTATTTTAATAACAAGTAAATAAAATTATTTCGAATAAATAAATAAATAAATAAATAAATAAATAATATTTTAATTAAACATACTGGCGGCCGAATTTAAATAGGCAACTCGGCAAAAATGTATTCAGTAATTCACAATTTTATGAAAAAAAAAAGTGATTTTGTTCACACACTCGATGAACGTAGTAATCTTGCAGCCGGATCTTGGACTAATAGTGCTGGAATTATTTGAAAGATTTCCATGTACTATTGTTTTCAATCTCACCACCTTCGATTTTAACTTGTTTTTCTTCATTGCAACGAATTTATTTTCAAATGTTGTATCCTATAAAGACAAAAGTTTATAACTGATTAGTAGCTAAAATAGACATTTTCACAGTTATTGTGGTATTTGTATAATTTCTTCTTCCTCTATAATATATGCACATATCAACAGCATATTATGGACATTTTGATGAAGTGTTGGAATTCAAATAACTTGCAACAGTAACAAACAGAAATAAATTATGCATAGGATCAACTCTAGAAACGCATGATATAGGCCTTATTATATATGACGAAGACTCTTTTCTCAAATTCTCTCAAAAATGTTAAATTAATAATATATATAAAATTGTGATTCTTCAAGTTATATATTAAAACGATGCGAAACAGTTCTCTTACTTTAAGAAATAAGAAAAGTGGGTATTTGAGAATAAAGCGCATAGGAAGATGTATTGACTAAACAGAGACATAGAGACAGGTGAATGGAGGAAACTACTTAACAGTGAACTCCATGATCTTGATAGAAAACCAGATATAATATGAGTAATTCAGTTTCTTAGACTCCGATGGGCAAGACATTTGGGACATTTTAAAAATGGACGAGAGGAATGGAAACTTATTGTAGGAAAAATAAAGTGAAAATCATTCGGTGGGAAGGCCAAGTGTGGGGTGGGATAATAGCATCTCAAATAAGTAAATTACAGAGGGTATGATTGGAAAATATTATCTCAAGATATAGATGTGTGGAGAGTTAAGTCTGCGTTGCAATGGACAACATGATTCGATAGTGAATCAATAATTTTCCTTTTGTGTTTTTCATTGTAGAAATTTTCCAAGTAGATGTGGACGACTAAATTTCTGTAAATTAAGTTTGTGGAATTTGAATTAGGTTTGGACATATTCCTCTCCTGTTATACACAGAGCCATCGTTTGTAAGATAGAAATTGAATCATCAGGTTTAGGAATGGACTGAAGGCAAACATGTGACAATTATATTTTGTTTTGCAAAGTATCTCGAAGCTTTGCTCTACGCATGAGTCGTTAAAATTAAAAGATAATCCTTCCCTAGAGAATGATACATATGGTTTTGGGAATATATTATGCCTTGGGTGAAGTTGGATACCACAAAAAAATGAAATTAGGAAATATATTAAACATCGTAAACGGTAATAGATTGGACACACACTCAGAATAGAACTAGGCATATGTAAAAGAGTGTTTTGAAATGGAATCCACAGGGATTGGGCAGGAAAATTGGAAAATCAAACATTACATGACACAGCACAATGATAACGGATTGAACAACAAGGAAAAAGCTAGAATGTAGCCAAGAATTTAGCAAAATCAAAGTCTGGTGACATGCTTTAATTACTAGTACTAACAAGGGAACTGTCAACAACTGCATGCTGAAATCTACCTTGTAATTCCTTCCAGAGAAGGGTTGTGATGTACAAGGTCGTGTCTAAAAATATCCACCGTTTTTAACTGCGAGGCATTAAAATCCAGCGCCAAATCTCTTATTTAAACTATAGGAAACTAATACAACCCATGAATTGGTACATTGGATAACCCTCACTATCTGCCGTCCACACCGTGTCCCGCCTCGTTTCACTACACTCTTACTCATGCTCCACAATTTTTTCGTGATTTTATCTTCGACGTCCCTAAGCTTAATTTTAAAACCAAAATTATCTCGAAATTCGGATGTCCACTTTTTGCGTCGTACTCCAGAAAATTATCAGTAAATTTGCAGTACTTGTGAAATTGAGGCTGCAAATGTTTATCATCGGTGGGAAGATCAAGACCATCTTAGTTAGGTTTACCGTCACAGGTCACATGACCTAAAACGGATTTGTTCATGATGATGATTATGAAAATTTACGAACATTTGTCTTAAATATGAGGAAAGTCTCCCGATCGTGGATCGAATCCGGGAGAAGTCCATGTAAAATTTGACATATCATATGAAAATTAAGTTTCTTCCCTGCTTCACAAAGTGGTATATGGACTATTATGAAGATTTTCAAGTGCTTACATTCCAAAACATTGTAGAATATAAACAAAGCAATAAATAACAAACGATTATAGTCCGTCGCCGTGGCGTGGTCGGTAGAGTCCCTATCTTCCACTCCGGCGACCCGGGTTCGATTCCGGGCGGGGTAGGGGATCTTAAATCTCCACCTTGGGTCTGGGTGTGCGTCCTATTCTTGTGTTTATATGTGAGAATAAAATAAAAGTTAACAAAAAAGGTAAAACGAAAAGGTAAACAAAAAGGAAAAACAGTGTAAACGAAAAGAGGGAAAAAAAACAAAAAAAAAATTGTCCGTCGCCGTGGCGTAGTCGGTAGAGTCCCTACCTTCCACTCCGGCGACCCGGGTTCGATTCCCGGCGGGGTAGGGGATTTTAAATCACCTTGGGTCTGAGTGTGTGTCCTGTCTTGTGTTTGTATGTGTGAATAAGATAAAAAAGGTTAACAAAGGTAAAACAAAAATGAAGAACAGAGTAAACGAAAGAAAACGAGAAAGGGGGGGAAAAATTGTTTTAATTAAACATCATGCACCCCACAGAACCGTTAGTTGTTACTTAAGTTACATTTATTTTGTGACTAAAGTTTATTAAAACATAAAACTCAAGATATGTATTTTTAACTCCTCGTATATGTACTACATTCACAATATTACTTGTTGAATAAAAATTGAAAACTTCACAGAGATTATTATATTGCTCTCACTCTTCAAAACTCTATAAAACCGTACATTTTATATACAATTATCGAAGATAGAAACTCCATATTTTTTGTTACTTTGTTACTAAAGTATTCTCGGATGAGATAACAAACAGAATTTATAATTAATTATCTGTAGCGCTTTCGGGACTAGTCCCATCATCAGCAGAAGTATTATCTGTTGACCCCTGATTCAATACTGAAAATCCTACTGGGTGCGTTTTCATTCATCAGATGGTCGTTGTTAACAGCCTTCAAAATTTCCATCTCCTCGAGTACGTTTATCTAAGCTGGATTATTTTCTCTGTGCAGTATTGTTAGGGTGTTTTCAATATCTAACACATACGATGTCCTGCATGAATAACGTGTTTTGCAAAAAAAAAAAAAAGACATCGTATGTTAGATATTGAAAACACCCTAACAAATCTGCAAAGAGAAAATAATCATAAGTAATGCCACGAGTGATTTCCAAATTATCGATAAATTCACGACTCACGAAGTGAGGAGTGAATTTATCTAGAGAATTTGGAAATCAAGAGTGGCATTTGTTAGGACTATTTAACGAATAAAATTAAGCTGTTTACTCACAAATCATTATTTAACTATAGTTATTTAAAATATTTATATATTTAATGTAAACGGCGATGTTTGAAAACAAATGAGAAACGATTGGTACGCTTCATCTGCTTCTTTTGTTTATCACTGCAACCAGATCATACTATTTATTGCCAAAGGAACGCAATATTGTAAGAATGCTCTCTAGTGGAGAAAAAATGAAACACATCAAACTGTATATTAATTCATTTCTGATGTCGTATGATGTAAATATGACAATTATATTTTTCTGGATTATTACCTGGGAAAAAATACATTTAAGAAAGTGCAAACAGTGGTTTTTTTTTTGGTGGTATAATCAATTGCTACAAATGTTTTTATATTAACTCCTGCAAGCGCTATGTGTTGACATCCATGCACTATATATACAATCTGGTAGCCGTATTTCTTACAGAGTTCTATGTTATAGAGTCAGTCACTGCAAAATAATGGTCAGACCTGTTCAGATTATTAAAAAGGAGGAGCTTTCTTTAATATGGTAAATTTAATATTGATAAATATTTGGTGAAACACGACTGTGTTTGGTTGTAAAACAGAAATCATTGAAACGTGATTGGTCATTGACTCCCATTTGGGGCATGAGTTAAATAGTCCAGCTAAGATAAACGTACTCGAGAAGATGGACATTTTGAAGGCTGTTAACAACGGCCATCTGATAAATGAAAACGCACCCAGTACATGTAATCCCCTCTACCAGATTTACAGTGGAACACCAGTATTGAATCAAGGGGTCAACATATAATAATTTGCTGATGATAAATGAAAACGCACCCAGTACATGTAATCCCCTCTACCAGATTTACAGTGGAACACCAGTATTGAATCAAGGGGTCAACATATAATACTTTGCTGATGATGGGACTAGTCCTGAAAGCGCTATAGATAATTAATAATTTTTAAGTTGAGGAGACCAACCTTTTAGGTAACTATTTTAGAATTCATAATATTATTATTTTTTGTATTAAACACAATTGTACATAAAATTACTGTCACAGGGAGCTAAATGAGCCATACAATTGAACAGTTAGGGTTCGTGATGATGGGGGGGGGGGATTTTTCCTGAAACATGTACTAACGTAAGTTATAACTAGAGCTAGGATATTTATGTAATATTAACATGCAAAATATGTACATATTTATGTAATAATATTTGGTGAAATATGTAATATTACATAAAAAAATCTTAAAATATGTAATTTTAAATACAGTAAAATTAAAGTTTTATGTAAATTTATACCAAATATTAAGTTACTTGATTCCTGATTTTATTAATAAAAAGTAAAGTGTGGGACAATTATTAATTATGCATGTTGATTTAATAAATCAAAAGTATTAAATTTATTTATTTTTTGAAAATGCAACAATTAATAAAATGGCTAAATAAAAAAAAATCACGTTGCAAAATGTATTTTTAGTTATATTATAATTATACAACGTTTTCGTAGTCACTCTTTAGCCAATCTTCAGCCCCTACAGCGAATACAGAAACTATCTACTCACTTCACTTTAATTTGCAATGAACTATGAGACACATATCCAAGTTTTCCATTGTCATGGAGTGTCAACGGTCAGAGAGATTGTTTTTATAAACATAAAATGTTATTTCCACATTACAGGAAGTTGCTGGTGCAAATTTAAGCAGATTGAATTTTTCAGGAGATGTCATCTGGAGGATTCTCTTCTTCCCCGTTGAGGATCTTACACACTGTAGTCAATGTCGAGAAACATGTAAAAATATGTAATTATGATGAAATATGTAAAATATGTAATGATAACTTTTTATATTTGATAAGAAAGTTCCTAATTCGTGGACATTTATAATTTTTAGCTGCGTATGAGCAAAGAGAAAGAATATGTAATTACATACAAATCCTAGCTTTAGTTATAACATTCAAGCAAAGCTTTAGTGTATTTCCAACTACTTAAATTAATTTAATTGTCACGAAATATAAAAACATTCTGGACTCTATGTTTTGTGTCATTTAATTGTCTTGGTTCATATTTAACCTCGGTGGTCTATGGGTTATTTACTTGCCTCTTTCCCCAAGGGTGCGAGATCAAACCCACCGAGGTCGATGGATTTTTAGGTTGGAAGAATCCAAGGGACCAGTTCTACAACAGAGACTTTAAGTTCCGAATCTGAAGATTTTCCGGCACGTGAAAGAACCACATGCCTAAACTAGTGCATCTGAGCAAAATGTAATATACTTTCCTCCATCCAAGTAATACCTTAATTTCTTACTAGATGCCTCTTCGAGGTTATGTGCTGACCACTAGCTGACGTATGTAGTAAAATAAGCGTAACTAAATTATATAGATTGATTAAGGATGTAACACCCATGTCCCCACTCGGGACGTACGGGAGTAAACTACTACTACTATTATATTTACATGGAAATAACTCATTCGAATGTGGTACAGCCCTATGAAATAGGATAACACTGGCAACAGAGCGTATCAGGCTAACAAGTCATTCACTTCTCGGATCCAAGAATACGAGTAGTAAAGTTAGAATATACCGAACGACCTGTGTTGGCTTATGCCTGCGACACCTGATTTTGAAAAGAGCGAAATACAATAAGTATTAGTTTAAGAAACGAAAATATTTGGGAAAAATTTCGAGCCAGCAGAAATTGGAGATGGACCTTGGATCATTAGAACAAATTATGAATTGAATAAAAAATAAAAAAAAACATTTTTAATTTCGTAAGAGTACAAAGAATAATTTGTTTGGCCATGTATGCAGAATGTGTGATGAAAGACTTTTATTGTTAAAAAACATTTCCAGTGAAACGTTTTAACAACTATACTCCAAGTCAGACTTAAAATTAGATGGGATAATGATGTATTACAAGAATGAATAAACTTTATATATCAAAATTCGGCCTGCATATGTTAGTGACTTACAGAATTCTAAACCCCTCAACCGATGTTCATGAAAATTTGTACATACGTGTTTTCAAGTACGCCGAGTGTTTTGCCGCTATCTATTATGCTCTAAAACCAATAGGCGAAGGAGTTAATCTGAAACGTTAACTACAAAGTTGCTCCAGCGGTCGCAAATTTCGACGTTTCACAACGAAACTCAGTATATGCTATTAAAATAAATCGAAGTAGGTATTATGCAAAACTCAGCTAAATCCGACCATTTAAGTGGGGTTTACCTGAAATCCGAAAATTAGAATTGACTTGCGAACCACCATGTTTGGTTCGTCGAAACGTATAACTTTGTGTGTACACATTTTCAGGTACGGTGAGTGTTTAGCTGCTGTTATGCTCTAAAAACATTAGGTGTAAGAGTTTATCTGAAGCGAAGATTTACAAATCATATTTCATTTATTTAGACATAGCAGCGCACTCCGGCCATTAGCTAGTTGAATATCAAAAATTGGATTAGTTATGCCAGTGATAGGAAGTGTTGGAAATAAATATTTAAGGAAACCTAAATATTCAACTAAATGAAGCTCCAGTGTCTAATTAGAACTATATTTTATGTACGGAATTACTGTATTCTAAAATGAATTATTTGTGCGTATTTCTGCAGTCTATATAATGAATGTATTCAAACTTACCTAACTTCCATATCTCATTTGAACTGTAGAACCTGAGGGTTAATGAACACGCAAACACAAATATTTTATATATCGTTATTCTGAGCTAATATTTTACAATCGGTCAACCGATATACTAGAATGATAATATTATCCATCCGAAATTTTAAACCACTCAGTCGTTGCTACGTTACAAACAATCCAATCCAACACTACATCGTCGTCTGGCGATCAAAATCCCGCAACTCCATTCAAGAGTATAATTTGGATTTTTGTATTATTCGGTAAGCAAAGGCATCGTGTCACATGTCCTGCTCATCGCAATCTGTAAGAATTAATATTTCTTATTATATCTGGTTTCCCATAAATATCATGTAGCTCACTGTTATATGGCCTTCCCCATTCGCCTGTCTAACATACAAACAAAAGAAAACAAATAATATATTTAGCCCATATTCTTCTCAATTTTGATCACATCTTACAATCGAGTGGGCATGGAATCTACTAGCCTCTGTTCTCATCCCATTTATAACTTTATCCTGAGTGTGGCTTTGTTCAGGAGAGAAGTAAAGTCGTGTCATAGATTTACAGGGGTTGGTCACAAAGCTATTTCGTCATATAATTAAGATTCGCCATAGAAATGATTCGTTAAATTAAAATTGGTCACAGTTATCAGCCAGGTTGTCAGCCCTGTATGACGGTCACCTTTACCCCCAGAACATAGTCTGGTACTCATTTACATTTGAGGCTGTGTCGACTCCAGAGCCATTATTCTGCCAGCTTAATTTTTTTTAGCATTTGTCTGAACAGACTACAGTACGGCATTCTTTTACATATTTCCACTGATTCATTCATAATAGATAATCGAGGTTTCAAAAGAGATTTTGCACTTCTGTGTCTTTCTCTACGTTTATTGTGTCGAGTGAATGGAATTTTTCTAGGCAGTTTTTATATAGCTTGGAAAAACTGTTTCACTGCACAGTCAGGTATTTGGGTTCTTATCTCTTTTTTTCTCGCAATTCACAATTGAAAAAAATAATATTTTTCATACTGCTGATTTCAATTATAGGCTCTACTTATGAAAATTATTTTTTAATTAAGAGACAAAATATGCAGTTTTACATAAGAAGGTAAAAATATGTACAAAATTGATATATTTAAAAAGTAATTGTGATCAAATATGTAAAAATACATAATGATACATTTTCATAGTTTCTAATTTATGGAAATGTATAATTTTTAGCTATGTGTGAGCAAAGGGAAAGAATACAAATCCTAACCTTAATGCCGTTTTTACTGATACTTATGTCAGAATATTATTCATATCAGCTTTCGCCTCATTTCATGTTAGGTAAAAATTAGTCTGGTTTAGAAAACCAAGGTGTTTAAAATGCATGACTGTGGTGGTCCAATAGGGGACGCTTATGCATTTCCTGATGGCTCCGAGCCTGTGTATCAACTTAGGGCAGATTAGGACCAAATGGGAGGGTTGTAACCCCTCCTCGAGAGTTCTGTCCAGCCCAAATAAATGGCGGTATGAGTCGTGTGTGGAATGCTTGATGTATTTAGAACCAGTAACACCATAATAGACTACATTTCACCGCAGAGTAGATTTCATCTGACTCATCCCAAAAAGTAAAGATGGATAATACAATGATAAGATTGGCGTATTGTCTTAAAAATCTGGAACCTATCTTTACTATGTTTTTATTGTACATTATTTTTCACTTCAAATATAATTTGACCTTCAGTAAGAAATGTTAAAAGTGTAATAAACACATTGAAATAAGATCTACTGACTTTATAAAACTAACTAACTGACACTATCGAACCCGTAGATTCATAGCCACGCGAACATAAGCTCTCCTTACATCCCTATCCTGAGCTAATGTTTTTCCAATCATTCTCAGTATAATCTACTTTCCTCAAATCATAGTTAATGTTATTCTCCCATCTTATTCTTGGTCTACCAACTGGGCGTTTTCCCTCTGGTATTCCTACAAAAAGCTTCCATGCACGTCTTTCGTTCCCCATTCGTGCCACATGTCCTGTCCATCGCAGTGTACGAGGCTTAACTGTTCTTATTATATCTGCCTTCCTATAAAGACCATGTAGTTCACTGTTGTGTAGTTAGTTTTCTCCATTCACCTGTCTGTTCATCTCTCTTTGGTCCAAAAAATGTTCTAAGAACTTTATTCTCAAATACTGATTTTATAAAGTAATGTTAAATTCCCATTAAAGTCTAATTAAATAAGAAGCCCCCATGCGCGTGTCGAGCAACGGTTTGCAAGTCTTTGGCGCTCTCGAGAATTGAAATGTATAAAAAATCTGCTTTAGATTGGACGCCTAGGATAGCTCAGTGGCAGAACATTAGCAAATAAAACTGAAGGTCCTGAGTTCTCCGAGATGACAATGATGGACTATGCCCTTACAAAAATTGTGGTAATTAGTTTTTTTAAATTTAAAACTGGGAGTGAAATGGCTGACTTATTTTGCTCAGAGGTGTCTCACATCAGGTTTATGTTATTTTCGTGAAATAAATATAGGAATACAATACGCAACTCACTTATCTTCCGAAGAAATCCATACTCAGGATTGACGCACTTGAAAATCTATTGAGTGTAGCCAGGTTTGAACCCGCGAATCTCGGGACCAAAGATAAGCATGTTATCACAAGTCCATCAGAAACTGCCAGAAATAATCCCAATTTAAGAGGATCTAGAATGTCCTATGTCGTTAATGTTAAATTATTAACTGTTAAGTAGACTGCACCTCCGGGAATCATGGGGTTGATTGAGAAACTTTCTGAGTTCCAATAGGAGAGGACATCTTCTCATGTAATTTCGTCCAGTGTGTTTTATCGGTGCCCTTATACGGTCAGGTTCGCGGTAGTGAATCAAACAATTATTGTTTCCGGTTGTTTTATCCTTTATTATGTGATTATGAACTCGTGACAATTTTATATTATCGTAAGTAATGTCACGAATGATTTCCAATTTATCTACATGATTTACAAATAAAGAGGTGCATTTGTTAGGACTATTTAACGAATAAAATTAAGCAGTTTACTCAAAAGTCATTATTTAAATATAGTTACCGGTATTTTAAAATATTTACATATTTAATGTAAACAGCGATATTTGAAAACAAATCAGAAATGTGAGGTTATATATATTCACTGCAACTTGATCATATTATTTATTGCCAAATGGGATCGCAATATTGTGAGTATGCACCCTAGTGGAGAAATAATGGAACACATAAAACTGCATATTAATAATCAACATAATAGGTTACACTGGCCAACATGATTTTTGTCTCATGAGTACCAATAGTTGTACTCAATGCAGTTTTTTATCGTGTTTTCAAATATGTATTCGGAATTTCTCCATCACCTACAGTATTTTATTTAAATTTAAATTAATGAATTTAAATACTTATTTTTTAATAATTTTTTCGTCCATTTGTCCATTGTAAAATAAAACCAAATGAGCTAACTCAGGAGATTTCAGCTATGGAAAAGAGATATAAAGGCAAATGGAATCCTAATATGCTGGCCGATTATTGTTGGATTATCAAGAAGGATGCTCCACAGGCGAAATATAGCAGAAAATCGTCATTTCTTACTTTCTAGGTGAGTCCGAATGCTCGAATATTGTGTAGATATGAATGTAGAAAATATTAAAGTGTTTGAAATTATAAATTCCTGTCTCTCAGAAACCTTACGTGATGGAGAAAATCCGATATCATATTTGAATTCAAGAGAAAAAATACTATCAGAATAACAGAATCTTTCTGAGACAAAACATTTTTGTTTTTGTTTCTCAGTGTTATTAATTAATATTTTAGTAAATAACTCAGTAAAATCAAAGAATCTGATCATTATTTGCTTGTTGGAGAAAAAAAATAATACTCTGAGCTGTTCAGAGTATTAAAAAGGAGGAGCTTTCTTTATCACAAAAGCAGGAGCTGATAAAGAGGAGTCGATAAAAAGCGGGGTGAAACACGACTATCATTGGTTATAAAACAAAATCTATTGAAACGTGATTGGTCATTGACTACCATTTGGGGCACGAGTTAAATATACTAGTTAATGTTTGAAACTTTTGGTTTTTCGTCTGTAATTTTTATGGTTATTAGGACGACAGTTTTTCATGCTTGCTAACTTGCAAACTTTTCAGAAGATAAATGTTACATTTTAAAACCTAATAATTAATTATTTTCTGAAAATTTAAATGGAGCACATCATGGGGAACTTTAGCAATGATGATAAATCACATTTTGAAAAAAGATCGAACAACTCGTTTATATCGTCATAAAATGTTAATAAGAATCCGGGACTTTCCGAATGCCAATCTCAAGCGCTGCCACTTGAGAAAACTCACTTTATAAACATTAATTAAGTGCACTATTAAGTTTCAAACGAATATAGTCTAATTTTTATGTAATGTATTGTTATTCTATTGTTTGTTACTATGGAACTGTTGAATAAAACAATGAGAGTACTTTCAACTTAACTTTCCATTGACTATAGCAACCAATAAGCATTTATTACGGGTAAAATTAACTTATCTATATTAAATAGCAATAATTATAGTGGGTCTAGAAAAATTATATTACACAAATAAAGTTCGGCGTTAAGATTAGGTTCTGAAGCGGAAAATCATTATCCCTGAGACCAATAAAACATTTTTTCATATAAAATCTCAGAATTTTATTTTTTTATGTATAAAACCATTTCAGCTGGAAGATTTCATGATCAGGTTAAGTGGTAATGTTACGACGGGACACAAGTAAAGTAAATAACGCGTTAATGAGGTTTCGAAACATGTGGACTCTCTCACATTAAAAAATCACACCTTGCAACGCTGGAAATAAACCAAGAAAAAGAGTGCTTCCGATACTGATATTTTCTAACAACCAGTATCGTAAATAATAATAATAATAATAATAATAATAATAATAATAATAATAATAATAATAATAATAATAATAATAATAATAATAATAATAATAATAATAATAATAATAATAATAATAATAATAATAATAATGATGATAATAATGATAATGACGATAATTATGATAATGATAATAATGGTAATAATAATACCTTAATAATATTAATAATAATTCATTAATTATATCAGCTTCTTTCAGGATTTTCGGACAGGTTAATTTCTTTTTAGGCCCGTTCCACCAGTTATTGATGCCCAGTTTAATAATGAAAATAATAATAATAATGATAATAATGATGATAATGATAATGATAAAATGATGATGATAATAATAATAATAATGATGATAATGGTAATAATGATAATAATGCACGCCGTAGTGTAGTGGTTAAGGCACTGAGCTACAAGCCGGAGGGTCGAGGGTTCAAGTCCCGTTGGGGGTCAGGATTTTTAAACTGACCCAAACCCTCTGGCGGCACTATGGCCCTGGGGTCGACTCAGCCTCTAACGTAAATGAGTACCAGACGCTTGTTCTGGGGGTAAAGGCGGACGTCACGCAGGGCTGACAACCCGGCTGACATAAAGTGCCGATTGTCTAGAAAAAGTGGGAGCCTTAACCTCCTACTACCCCAAGGGCCTCCGGGCCTGTTGTGGGATCACTTTTACTTTACTTTAATAATGATAATAATGATAATACATTAATAATAATAATTCCTTAATTATATCAGCTTCATTCAGGATTTTCGGACAGGTTAATTTCTTTTTAGCCCCGTTCCACCAGTTATTGATGTTCAGCTTAATAATGAAAATAATAATAATAATAATAATAATAATAATAATAATAATAATAATAATAATAATAATGATAATGATAATGATGATTTTAATGATGATAATGATAATGGTGATAATGATAATAATGATAATGACGATAATGATGATGATAATTATAATGATGATAATGGTAATAATGATAATACATTAATAATAATAATTAATTAATTATATCAGCTTCTTTCAGGATTTTCGGACAGGTTAATTTCTTTTTAGCCTCGTTCCACCAGTTATTGATGCCCAGTTTAATAATGAACAAAAATAATAGTATTATTAATAATAATAAATAATAATAATAATAATAATATTAATAATAATAGTTGCACGTATGGGGAATGAAAGACTTGCATGGAAGCTTCTTATAGGAAAGCCAGAGGGAAAACGCCCAGTTGGTAGACCAAGAATGAGGTGGGAGAATAACTATGATTTGAGGGAAGTAGATTATACAGGGGATGATTGGAAAACATTAGCTCAGGGTAGGGATGTATGATGAGCTTATGTCGGCGCGGCAATGAACCTACGGGTTCGATAGTGCCAGATATTTTCACGGGTCGTTATTAGGAGTTGCTTACACTCCAGAGTACTTTCCGAAATCCTCCACACTCCTTGATGCTCAGTGCTCCCTGCACACCATGTTGCTGCATGTAACTTCCCATTGCAGACACAGTGGAAGTGGTTTCATAGTGATTGCAGCGAACTTTACTCCCTCACATATGTTTTTAAAAATATCTACCGCTGTGGTCTCGAGGTAGCGTGTTGCCTTGTAACGCAGCGGGCTCGGGTTCGATTCCAGGTCGGTACAAGCTTCCTGGGTGTGATTTTTTTGTCGAGGTTTTTCCTCACCTGTAAGACAAACGCCAGGAAGCTTTGAGGCCCAAAAGGTCCCCGAACATCATCTGCCCATCATTATCGTCATCATCCCCGATGCGCAAAGCAACGGAAAGCTACCACACCTGTAATTCCCTAGTAAAGCTGCAAAGAATATCATTAAAATGCTATGATTGCAGTGAAAGATCTGCCCATGGGTAGAACACTATAGATATATGTTTTAAACGAAACCGAAATAGTATTTTAACCAGAGCAAATAAAATATTGTTTCCTGAAAATATATAAAACTATTATTCTACCAGTTATATTATATGGATGCGAAACATGGATTCTTAATTTAAGGGAGGAAAGGAGGTTACGAGTATTTGAGAATAAAGTTCTTAGGAAATGTTTTGGACCAAAGAGAGATGAACAGACAGGTGAATGGAGAAGATGGCATAACACTGAATTACATGGTCTTTATAGGAAGCTAGATAGTCTCGTAGACTACGATGGGCAGGACATGTGGCACGAATGGGGAATGCAAGACGTGTAAGGAAGCTTCTTGTAGGAAAATCGGAGGGAAAACGTCCAGTTGGTAGACCAAGAATGAGGTGGGAGAATAACATTAACTATGATTTGAGGGAAGGGGATGATTGGAAAACATTGGCTCAGGATAGGGATGTATGGAGAGGTTTTTGTCCGCGTAGCCATGAACCTACGGGTTCGATAGTGCCAGTGAGTTAGTTAGTTCTCCAAAATTTTAAGAGAAGCGACGCTTCTAGCGTTTCTTATCACTTTCGCCGTTGATCTGTACTGAGTATTTTATAATAAAGTGCATAAGAACAATTTTGGACAGAAGAGAGACGAAGAGGCAGATGAATGGAGAAAACTAAATAACAATGATCTACCTGATAGTTATGGTAAATCAAACATGATGAGAACAATTAAATCTCGTAGACTGCGATTAGCAGGACATATAGCACAAATGGAGAATGAAAGGGGGCATGGAAACTTCCTGTAGGAAAGCCACAGGGGAAGCGCCTAGTAGAAGTTCAAGAATGAAGTGGGAGAATAACACTAACCATGATTTGAGGAAAGTAAATTATACAAGGAATGGTAGGAAAACATTAGCTCAGTGTAAAGGACGTGGCTATGAACCACCGGGTTCAATAGTGGCAAAAAGTTAATTAGTGTGGTCTATATGTTCCCTCCATAACATTGGAATGGAAAATGCATACATGAATGCATACCATACCTTTTAATCAACCAGTTAAAGTCCTTTGGCAAATTTCAAAACAGGAGTTTGGCGCCCAAAATTGATCTTTATTTCCAAATGTACAATATTTCTCGAAATGAAGACTGTAAGGCTTCACGTAGGGGTATTATACTTCAATATTGAGATATTCATCCATCCATAATTCTGCCCGAGGGCAGGTCTTTCACTGCAATCATAGCATTTTCATGCTATGCTTTGCAGCTTTACTAGGGAATCATAGGTGTGGTAGCTTCCCGTTGCTTTCCACACCGGTGAAGGATGATGATGATAATGATGATGATGATAATGATGATGATGATAATGATGATATGATAATGATGATGACCGTTGGCCCTAAGCATTTGACATTTGTCTTACAGGTGAGGACAGGTGAGGGCCCGCTGCGTGACAAGGCAGCACGCTACCCCCGAGACCACAGCGGTGGACCCATTGAGATATCCATCCATAGTTTTTATTATTTTTTTATTTTATTATATTTATTAATACAGCATGCTCCATTACATGGTAACATTACATGCATTCTATCAACTATTACAATTTTATATTTACAATATTATGTAAAGTTACAATATTATATATAGTTACAATTTTTCGAAATTTATCGAGTTTATATAGTTTATAAATTCTTTTAAGTAAACTTTCACTAAAATATTATTTGTTATTGGCCACTGTCCGCCTTTTAAACTAATATTCTGTTTTAAAATGTTTCTTTCACTGTTTAATATAGAACACTCATATATTAAATGGTTCACATTTTGTATATATTGCCCATACTTACACATTTCACTTTGCACTATTTTAAATCGATGGAAATACTGTCTTGTCTAATTCTGCCCGAAGGCAGGTCCTTCACTACAATCATAGCATTTTCATGCTATGCTTGCAGCTTTACTAGGGAATTGTGTAGGCGTGGTAGCTTCCCGTTTCTTTCCACACCGGTGAAAGATGATGATGATAATGATAATGGTAAGGATGATAATGATAAGGATGATGGCCATATGGTTTCGGGGACCGTTTGGGCCTTAAAGTTTTCCTGACATTTGTCTTACAGGTGAGGAAAAACCCCGATAAAAACCTCACCCAGAAAAACTGCCCCGACCGGGGATCGAACCCGGGCCCGCTGCGTGACAAGGCAGCACGCTACCTCGAGACCACAGCGGTGGACCATTTAGATACAACAAAATGAATTAAAGGATTTTTATAGTGAGGCATTGCAAAATGTTAAACTATGATCTCTTACTGCAGGGTACTTAGATATCAAATGACAGACTGTTCTACCCTAATTTATTAATTCTGCTAAACAACAGTTTTAGTACAAAATGACACTATCATAAACAGTTTATTCGCTGTAACATAAACGGTACAGAATAAGATAACACGTATTAAGACATTTAAGTTCTTCTTTAGTTCTTTATTAAGACTGGAAGGGGGGACTGCCCTGAACTTCGCGACCTGAAATATCTAATGGACTATTCCAGTATTATGGAGATGAGTCTTACTCTACGGAGTTATGTAAATTGTAGTTCGTTTCCAGGTTCTACTACCATTATCCATACCGCCACTTTTTTATTTTATTTTATTCATTTTTTTTTCATTTTTTTGGTTGGGCCCTTGGGCGCAATGGAGGACTACAGCTTTCCCGTTGGCATTTCTGCCATTTTATATTGCTCAAAATCGGAGTATCAAAACATTACTAATTGTTTTATTTTATTCAAATAAGCAACCAGAAAATTAAATATAGTTGGATGCTACTTTCATGTTTTGTATGTCCAAAAAACATAGTAATAGATATATTTTGGTTTTGGGAGGAATTCGCTGTTGTACAGTGTTACATAACTGTTAAAAAAATCAGTAAATATAATACTAGGCCACTAATACTAAGATAAGTCATTCCATTCCATTAACGCGGTTTAATCTCTCGCTTTACAGGACATTTACGTGCCACATATCTCCCGGGCTTTACAGTAGCATGACCTGTCGCTAGAGGGATTTAAACTACAGATAACACTCATGTTTTTTTTGACAACACAAGGACACCGAGGACCTCCCCGAATGAGGGATCAGCTCGAAGTTATGGCCTCCTCCGAGAAGAAACACATCACCATTCACACACATTCATAATAATCATGACAAATATGATGATGATGATTATGATGGCCAGATGATGTTTGGGCCCTAAAATGCACAGACATTTGTCTTATAGTAAAAAGTCGTAAAATATTCATCCAGGAATCTTGTCCCGACCGGTGATCGAACCCGGGCCCGCTGCGTTCGAGACAGCTTCGGGTGGCAGACAAGAGAAATCCTAAATATTGTGAAATTTAATTCTTTATCAAAATGTAATTTAGGGTAGGCCTATTATGTTTCTAGTTGTTCATTTACTAAAGTTAAAATGAGTTTTTAAAGATAAATCTTTAATAATTTAACACAAAATCAAGATGTTTAAACGCAAACAAATGTATATTTATGAGAAATCTTAGTTTACATAGAGTTGCGTAACCAAAATTCAATCAGAGGAAAACGAACAAGTTTCACAGGATATTTATTTAAGATAATGTAAACTTGAACATTTGTGCTAACTTTTCAAATATTTAATGGTAATTGTCACCACAATGTAAAGATGGACAAGTAGGATATCTAGTTTTACGGGAACAGGATTCAATTTTAAACTTTCCTTATAACATTTTTATAGTTTCTGGTTAAAATATCTACCTAGTATTGCAATTAACTCTTAAATTTAATCTCATGCTTGTACTAAATTTGATAACAAATCATTTAAAGAAGCATTGTGATATACTGCAGACAGTCTTAGTCTCATATGGGATCTGTCAACCATTGCATGGCGAAACATATCTTGAATTTTCATCCAGAGAAGCGTTGTGGTATACCAAGGCCGTATCCGAAAAGTTATGTGCGTCCGTTTTTAACTGCAAGTCACCAAGATCTAGCGCCAAATCTCTCATTTAAACTATCGGGAAGTAATATAACTCCCATATTGGTAGATTGGATGACCATCACTACCTGCTGTCCGTGTCGCGTCCCTCCTCACTCCGCTCCATTCTTACTTAAGTAGGGATTCCATCTGCTCCATAATGTGGGATGTCATTGCTTGCTTCTGGGTTAGATTTCTGTGGCTTGCAGTTAAAAATAGCAGATCATTTTTGGCCTTGGTAAATCACAACACTTCTCTAGGAGAAATTTGAAGGTAGGTTTCGACATGCAATCGTTGACAGTTCCTTTATCAGTATTTCATTTAAATACGCTTCTTAACAATTCAGAACAATAACATTGCTATTAAATCTGCACGTGAAAGGTCCGAGAAATTTTGCTCACATGCCTCTTATTTCGGGCCGTAAAATACACTTTATTTGCCTTTGGAAGGAAACCATAATCACGAATTTAAACTATACTCCATTGAATAGCACACTCAAAAGGCCCTTGGCCTACTAGCCGGCTGCTTGTTAAAAATCTACTTATATTAATCAAAGACATCTAACTAGTATAGGGATAACATGTCAGCATGTAATGTCCCCTAACCGTTATATCTAATTTTCTCAACCCGAAGCCGCTAAATATTGTAGCTACCCAAATTTCTCGCTAGGGTACTGGTCCCATTCTGGTCAAAATTCCATGAGAAAATTTCTTCCCAACGGGGACTCGAATCAGCGCATGATCTGTAGTTCTGCATCAAGACATGCCTTAAATCTCTCGAGTATGGCGCGGAACACGCTCTTAAAATTCCGGTTTTGAATCCGCGATTTACCGAGACCGACATAGTAATTTATTATGACCATTTAACTCATACTCCAAATGGCAGTCAATGGCTAATCATATTTCACTGAATTTTGATTTACAACCAATCACAGTCGTTTTTCACCTCGATTTTATCACTTTCATTTTATCGCTTTTATTGCAGCAAGTGGCTCCCAGATTGTTTATATAATGCACGAATTTAACCTGATTCTGCTTGCGAGATATAATAGAAAACATTCATAGCAATTGATTATACCATAAAAAAACGAAAGAAACCACTATTTACACTTTCTTAAACGTATTATTTCCCAGGTATTAACGTTGCAGAAAAATATAATTGACATATTTACATAATAGGAAATCAGAAATTAATTAATAACTTGTAATGATGTGTTTCATTTTTTCTCCATTAGGTTGCATTCTTACAATATTGCAATTCTATTTGGCAATAAATATGATCTGGTTGCAGTGATGAACAAATTAAACACAATAAACATTTTTCATTTGTTTTCAAACATCGCCGTTTACATTAAATATATAAATATTTTAAAATAACTATATTTAAATAATGATTTGTGAGTAAACAGCTTAATTTTATTCGTTAAATAATCCTAACAAATGCCACTCTTGATTTCCAAATTCTCTAGATAAATTCACTCCTCACTTCATGAGTCATGAATTCATCGATAATTAGGAAATCACTCGTGGCATTACTTATGACTAATGTGGCGCTCTTGAAAAACCGACGTCATTAGCATTATGATTAAAAACTGGGCATGAATGGGCCACAATATTGCTAAGAAGCCACTTATTTCAGGTTTGATGATATGTTATGCGCCTCTACGTAACGGAACTTTTCTTCCGAAATAAAGTAATCTAACATTTGTTTGCCAAGAAACAAATTCTTCGGCGATGAACTTTCGGATCTATACAGATTCAGAGCTAAGTTCCAATTGTAGGCCTACTGAAAACAAACATACATAAAGTATTACTCCGCCGACTACGTCTATTGGGGGAACCGTGGTACTATTTTTACCCGCCATATGATTTAATTGCGTACGGAACTGTTATCGATAGAAAACTTGTTCTTAGGCAACATCATATTTTAAGGGAAATAAGACTGAATACAAGATAATATGGTACCAATAATTAGGAACTTCCTCCATTTCTTATTCATATACGAGAAAAAAAATGAGCCAATCTAATCAGATGTATAAGCTTTTTCCATGATGTCGATAGATATCTTTTATTTGCAATTTCGTTACGAGTAGAATATATGCTCTATGCTGACTAACCTGTAAATTATGCTGTTATTTTCACCACATCCTTTATGGCTAATGTAGAATTTTTTTTCATTAAACTGTTTCAAAACAATCGAAATAATATGTTGTCCCCGCTTTTCAAATGTTTTCTTTTCCGATGTTTTAAGAAAATTTACAGAAAGCGGTCTTTTTAAACAACTGAAATCCCAACTTAGTCTACATTGCACATGCGTGAGAATAAAACAATGCTCTTTTAATTATGTTAAAATAGTAAATGTATATTTTAAAATTCTCCAATATAACTTATATAGATATGTGCTAGGTAACACATTTTTATTGTTGTCATTTCCTTTATTTCGAGTGTTAGAGAGGGAATTACAATTTCTTTCATTCTTAAAGGTAAAACAGTTATACGACTAATGAAAATGTACTTATACATCAGATTTGTTTACATTACAACTGGAACTTTGCTCGGAAGATGTATAGCCACTAGATCAATAGGACGGATGGATTGTGATATTAAAATACAATGTGCTTTTTACTTTAGTGCGAATGTTGTTAATATTAGTTTCCGTGCTTTCATAACTCGTACAAGAATTATTTTTATATTCGTAGCATTGATCTATTAATCAATTACAACATGTTCCATTCCCCCGTGACGTGCGCTTGAAATTTTATTAACATAGCGAGTTGACTGAGACGAGAACATTTGAAGCTCGTATTCGGAAGATTTCGGATTTAAATTCTGGTGCCGGTTAATGTAATCGGAGATTCCAAACATTGAATTGCATTTTTTATATACTTATTCATTTATTCCTTGAAAATATTATTATCTTAATATAAAACTTAAGCCTCCGTATGTATATGCTCGCAAAACTCGAAAACTTGCGGTCGATTGACTTGAAAATTTGTACATGGGAGTGTTTAGCCGCTATTCATTATGTTCTAAAACCATTATGGATAGGAATTCACCCGAAGCGAAAATTAAAAAAAACTCGCAATATTCGATGTTTCAAACGAAACGAAAATAAACTGAGATACGTATTATCAAACAAATGAGCGAAATCAGTCAATTAGAAGTGGAGGTTTAACTGAAATCCGAAATTTAAAAAAATGACTTGCAATCGCCATGTTTAGTTCGTTGCAGTGTATGTCATACCATTTAATTAACCTTTAATATTTCGTTTATTAAGCGTAGTAGCGCACGCCGGGTAGCCTAATAGCTAGTGTTTCAAACATTTAATGGATATCAACTACAGGAGATTCATAATTCCTATTACAAACTTCTGGAGGTTGTAGAGGTGACTAAGTAGATACAGTTTTGATTAGGAACCCTTGTCCAGAAATGTATCGTTTCTATGCAAAATTACTTTGAATCGATTTCACATCTGCCACTTCACTATAGACAAGTGTGCACTACAAGAGTTGCTCCACGTGGCGACCCTGATGTTCATTACACAAAGTGTACCTATGAAGCATGTTGTCATACGCACGTCCCATGAGACCTGGCGTATGTTCAATAATGTGAGCTGCCGTCACAACTCGTGCAACAAGATATTCTTCCGATTCTACAGGAGTCTCATAAACAAGTTTCTTCATGTGGCCCCAAGGGAGAAAGTCGAGAGGAGTTAAATCTGGCGACGTGGTGGCCACGCTATCACTGGACTGCTGTCTCGTCCTGTAATGCGCAATGACTGAATCACAACTGATGTAAAAGCCGACTCACTGCCATTACTGTTTGTAAACAGAAGACATACTCTATGACACCAGGGGACTGCATAGGTTGCCCTCAGCCAATTTACTTTGCGATGTTACATGGATCTCTGGTTCAGCCCTCCATCACCTTGTTTCTCGCATCACAACTCCCCATACTCTATAACGAGCTGCTATTATGGCTCGCTCTTCAACACTCAACACAGGCGGCATTTCAAATAAAATAAAACAATAAAATTATGTTAAAACCTCAAAAAGTAGTGTTCCTAACAATAGTAGTTCTAAAAATGTTTAATAAATAAATTATAACTATTTAAAAATAGGGAGTGACTTATTTAGACACACTGTATAATTACCACAGGCGTAACAAAATTAACCAGGATAGGAAACACGCTCGCGACGTGACATTGTAGAAAACATAGAAAGTTCTGTTTGCAAATTACTTTGCTTCTGCTTTCAAAGATGCATAAACACTGACTGAGAAATGAAAAATAAATTACATGTAACTGGTGACAAAACAAGAAGACATAAATAAATGTGTCTGGATTACGCAGGTGCTGATAAAATCTCTGCGATTGATCCATAGATTCATTAATTCTGCTTTTCAACCGGAAGTTATGTTATTGCACCATTTAAGAGACTTTCTTTTCACAAAATGAACACACATTTGAGGCTTTTACCTATCTGTTTCAAGTAATGATATAAGGGATGCGGAAGAATTGCTACAAACTTTTTGCCATACATTACATTCTCGTAATACAACTTCTTGTTCTTCCTTCCAAGTATTAGGCCAAGGCCTGTTACGATCCTATAGAAAATTTTCCCTCCAGCGCTTCATAGGACGGCCCAGAGATCTTCGTCCTCTTGGTATATAATTATAAACAGCTTTGGGGATCCGATTTGAACTCATTCTTTCAAGATGGTGTTTCCAATTTAGTTGGTACTGTTTAATAAATTCCATAATTGGCGTACAACAATATTGCCATATATTACATTTTCTTCATACATTAACAATGGCACACATTACATATTCATCATGCACTAGAACTGCCATATATTTCATTTTCGTCATAAACAGATTTTTTCACATATTACAATTTTATAAATATTGTACAAGAGATTGAAGAAATCCAACTAAAATGCTATGGACATATAATGAGAAGAAGGGACTCAGAAACAAACAGAGAAGATATTGAAATGGATACCTCGTGGAAAAGGGAAACGTGGTAGACCAAAACCAACGTGGATAAAGGGAATTCTAGACAACATGAAGAAGAGAAATATGGCAGAGACAGACACGCAAAACCGGGAAGTATGGAAGAAAATAATATATTTTAGTTGAGGATACCTGTGTATATAACAGAAACAACCCTGAAAAAAAATCCCGTTTCCATACTTGCGACATCTTATAACAGTAGATTCCATTTCCATATTTACGACATTTTTCCATAACTTTAGTAAAATTATGAGTGGATATTTAAATTGTGGTTTTGTTACCATGTGAAAGTGAGAAAAATTGATATACAGAGGTTACAATGTACACGAAAACCGAAGTTGTAAGGATGGTATAGCTTGGAGATATAACAGAAAATAATGATTTCTAATTATTACAACTTTTTATAATCGGGAAATGGTTTTACGGAACCAATTATTCATGTAAACCATGCTCGAGACTGGGGTCGCATATAAGAAAAAAAAAAAAAAAAATCGGGGCGATGAAAGAGAGAGCGCTCATCTAGAGAAAGTACCTCGTCTGTAATTCAAAGAGGGATAATAAGAGTAAGTAGCGAAGGAAATGTTTAAGCTACCGAAGTAAGAAACTATTAGAAGAAAGATTCGTAGCATAAGGCGAGAAAACCTCCCAGATGAGCCCACAAATTGAAGCTCCGTAAGATAAAACACACTCTATATGGTCAGAGATGACTTCTATGTGAGCTGTAACAAAAATAGTGGCAACACTGCTATAGAAGAAAAACCAGACGGAGTTAATTGTTGTAACTTCTGTCACATGCTTATATTATATGTCTGATCTACCTTACAGTAAATGGATTCGTCCGTACATCTGAAAGGACATGTGCTTTGGAGAGCGAAAATTAGTCTCCTCTGAGTTACCGCTCCTCTAAGCTGTTTTGTTTCGCTATGTTTACAAAGCAGGAACAGCGATCTTGACTGAAAATTTAATGTGCCATGGCCAAATAGCCTGACAATGTCATTAAGGCCTCGTGGAAGCATATGAGGAGACAGCATTACCATACAAGACGCACACGGAACACGCTGTAGCTGATCTGTACCATTGCTGGGAGTGGGAAGTGCTTTTCCATCTACCACATTCACTGGACTTAAGCCTCTGTGATTATGATTTGGTCCTAAGATGAAGGAACCACTTCGTGACATTCGATTCCAGACTTTTCCCGAGATTCTGCTGGCATTAACCCTAGCAATACCAACCAATATTTCAGAACTTAACTTATACTACCAACGTGGGGGGGGGGGGTACTTCATGACCACCACTTCAAACAATATAAACGAGTAATTTTTTGAACACATTTTAACATATTTGTTTTAAAAGTAAATATTATAGAATGTCATGCTTATTTATGTGATATTTAACTTAGTTTTGCATTTTGTTTTCACTAATTACATTAGGTATTTAGGCTGATATAGTAGTCTTTGTCTTAATGTAAGCAGAACATTTGTGCAAATTCATTATTGATACGGTACTTGTAAAAACAATAACTTTAGGACAATACCCTAATCTAATAATTGATGGTTGCATGTAAGTGTCACTCATCACTCTCCTCAGAACTCTGTTCACATTTTGAACAAATCACTGTTTTCTTGCTATATGCCTTCCATAAGTATACCTGTGGCAATTGCCACAAATTATTGTTGTTTTACTACTTTTGTTGTACTTTTCTCTCTTACACCTGAACTTTGAATGGACACCTTCCACGAATTTATGATAACATTTCATCAACTACAGTATGAATACCAGCAGAAAAAAAACATGTTGGCAAAGTTTAGTTTATTGCTGTTTATCTTATTGCTGTAAATTTATCTTGTTCCCTGCTTTCAGTTCGGATTTCTCTATCAACAAATCTAATTATTTTAGTTAGTTGCAGAAACCTGGTCCTACTAATAGTTGCAGTAGGTCTATATATGAATCTGCCAGAAATATTAGACCAGAGATCTTAAATAGAGATGCGACTGTCACCTTCTAGTTCCATATAGATAAGCTACAACATATATTTGTTGTTGGTATATTTATTCTCGCTGCTTCTTCATTTGTGTGTTTTATGACGATGCTTACAACTTTCCGTGTAAAGAATTTGTCAAGTGATTCTCGAATAGTTTTCAGTTTACCTTAATTTTTTATTCCTTCCCTTTCTTTTACAACGTTTTGTGGTACACGTCTTGTAGGCCGACGAGGCTTTGATGTGAAAATTCTTTCACTAGCTGTAACATATCTGACACTGACGTCATTTTCAATTTTACACTATTATTATGATCCTCATTATCATCACCGTCAGAAGGCAATAATGTTGCTTCGTCAACTTGCTCACGAACAATATTTTAATCTTCTGTTTCACATACTTCGTCATTACTGTAATCAAATTCAAAATCTGAAACTATTTCATTATCAAATATATCCATAGTTTCTTTGTCAGTCGAAGGACATCGAGGCATTTTGAAATAATTTTGTTACTCACGTGTGTGAATTACTATTACTTCACAAAAGACAGACTGAATACTGAATAAGTAAAAAAAGTGTTATAACAGAACAAACTTTCAGATCAATCAATAATGAAAGAATTAATTATATAAATCAACAACATTGTTGGTAAAAATGAAATTAGAGATATAAAACCATTATTGAAGAAGCTAAGAAAAGAAATTCAAGACATGTTATGCGCCACAAGAACTACCAACGGGTGGGGGGGTTACTTTATGATCACAATAATAGATCATTGTTTCATAAAATAACCAACAATGACAACTTATAAACAATTACATATTTCAATACTAGAGACAATGATTGACAATAACTATTAACTTCATGCTTTTAGTGAAAACATTAAAAGATTTAATGATTAAAATGACAGAAGGTGGGCATAAAGTACCCCCCCGTTGGTATTGCTAGGGTTAAGGCAGTCAGTCAGAAACATCAATAGAACAGGAGGAGCTGCTACAAGGATACTACGACTTCCACATCGCTGGCAACGAGTTGTAGACAATGCTGGGAACTACATTGAAGGATTGTAGAAGTTTCACGGGTCTATCACTTGTATACTATTAATAAATTAATAGTTGCCACTATTAAAGTTACAACCTAAGTATATAACAATCGTGAAGATGGAGACAAATTTATTATTTTCCCAACAGATCGTCATCTACAATTTTTGTTGAATTCCCCGTATTGGATAATGGATGGTACTATCAAATCAGCTCTAAATATAAAGTTACAAGTTTATGCGATGTCAAGCGGCTCGTAGAAGAATATCAGCAAAGGGGAATGAAGATTTCAGAGCTTATTTTCATTCTTTCATCGCATTAGCATTCATCCCTGAAGAGGTAATTTTCGAATCCTTCGATGAGTTGTAAGAAATTATACCGGTTGAATTCACACCCATAGCTGACTATTTGAAAGACAATTACTTGCGAGGTCGAATCCGCAGAAGGGATAGGCAGCATCCGCTATTTCCACCAGAAACTTAGAACTGCAATCGAAGAACAGTAGAAAACTTCCCCAGAACTACTACCTTTCAATTGAGCAACTCTAGGCAGAGATTTGTGAAATAAGTAGATACATAGAAAGACTGGAAGCTGGACAATCTCCTCAGAAGAAAAGGATGAAATGTTTTTTTTTGTTACAAAACTTTAATAGTTCACGAATTATGGAAAACTATTAAACTTACAGAATTAGTGATATATTCTAGTATATTTGAGGACCGTAGGCCATAATATAGTGGGCATATCATAAATAAATTGAAAATACATCAACCACTTAATCATTTTTTCAACATGGCTTATTATTATATTACACTTTCTTACAAAATTATTATAGTATTTAATTTCATGATACTTTAAATAAGGAAATCTGTACTTATTCTCATTGTGACTTTGCTGATTTGCTCAAACCGTCTTGTGACAATTATACCATTCTATAGTGTTTTGCCCTAGGACAGGCCTTTCACTGCAATCATGCTGTGCTTTGAAGTTTACTAGGGAATTATAGGTGTAGAAGCTTCCCGTTGTTTTCCACACTGTTGAAATGATAAGGATGATGATGATCATGCCCGATGATTTTCGGGGACCTTTGGGCTCTAGGCTTTCTGATATTTGTCTTACAGATGAGGAAAAACCCCGAAAAAATCTCACCCAGGAACCTTTCCCGACCGGGAATCGAACCCGCGCCCGCTGCGTGACAAGGCAGCACGCTACCTGGAGACCATAACGGTGGACTAATTATACCATGTGCTTCAAAAATATTTCATGGCATTTGTAGCCTACCCCATATGACCAAACTTATCTGTGAAGATTTTACCGTGACAAAACGTACGTGGGACCAAACATAATGTAACAAATTCTCCTGGACCCATGGCATACTAATACATTTTGAAATGAATCGACTTTTTCATCAAGCTTCGTAGAAATAATAAGTAATAAGAATGAAATTTAGATATACTTATTTCATAATTTTTAATTTATGTTTTCATAACATTTTAGTGATTTCATTACATTTAAATTACTAAAAACTCCAAGCGCGACAGGCCTACCAGCCGGCTGCTGGCCTCACTCCACGTGTTAACCACAGAAGTAGACGGTCATCTAGCAGTGCAGGGGTGACATGTAGTCAGCATGTCGGGTCCCCCAGCCATTATAACCGGTATTGAGAATACCAGCTCTATTGATTATATTCATTCTAACGTGGCAGATTAGTGCGATGGGTTTAAGCTCCATATATAAAGAAAATGAATCTCTCCCTGGAGTCGCTACTTATTGTAGCTACCCAAATGCCTCACGATGCTGGGTGGGCACCGGTCCCATACTGGCCAAAATTCCATGAGAAAATTTCTTCCCCCATGAAGACTCGAATCAGCGCAAGTTCTTTAGCTTTGCGACAGGGCCTTTTGCCTTAACCACTCGGCTACGGCGGGGGACACATATAAATTACAGTAAAACCTGTCTACGAATGAACATGACGGTTCCTTAAATATATTTCCGTCTTGACAGTTTTCCTTCGTATAAAGGTTCCCAAATTACAAGCTTGAATTTTCTCACGCAGTGTAAGGGTTTTACATGCACGCTTTAAAGACATAACGTATTGACAAAACGTACAGACAAAACAGTGTATGTAACACAGCTCAGTTTGCACCGCAATACAAAACAATATTACACAAAAGCGAGAAGGAACTCAACTACAGGAAGACTGAAGAGTTTCCCAACTCCCTCGCAGGTAACGTAAGCAGGCAAGGAAAAACGAGTGATTCTCCGCTGTCACACATAAGCAAGGGTATCCCCGCAATACAATGGCAACACAAGAAGGTAAAATATATAATGCAGAAAGCGTCTTATACAGAATTTTCACGTGTGGTCATTAATACTATAATTAGAATGTGCTTAAGAATAATTTTCCTTCTTACTGAGGTACTTTAAAAACCATTCCGTTTCCATGTTATGAAGGTTTCCGGCTTATACAGGATGATTTCACATACAAAATCCTACCGTTCTGGAGATTTTTTTCCGTCTCTACAGGTTTCCTTCTTATAGAGGTTCCGGCTAAGACAGGTTTTACTGTACTAGCTATAACGAAATAATAATATAATTATTTATCTGAAAATATATGTATTAATTTCGGTTTTTAGATATTTTTCATATTTCGAAAAAAAAAAGTTGTTTAAAAAAATTAACTTGATGAAACGAAACTACATGTATGGGCTTTGTATCACGCGTCCCCGTAATGGGGAACAGAAACATATAAATAGTTTTTCTGTAGCAAAATGATTGCATATGAGTGTAATTTAATTTGGACCGTACTATCTACGGTCCTGATTTGAGCAGCTTTATAATAGGTTTACGTATGCAGGTTAGGCTTGCAAAGCTTTATTGATTTGATGTCAACAAGCCCATCACATCGCTTTACATACAAAGAATGACATTAGGTTATACATAGAAGTGACATTTAATAATTTGTTTACATACGCCCTGCCTCTTGCTTTTAAAATTCCATATTCTAAGGCATTTTTTTTTAAATTGTGTTCACTCCACTTCATGCTCTTCCATATCAGATACATTATTTTAATAGCAGTTTTCACATACTTAACACAAAATTATGCAATACCTTTCACAATAGTTTGCCTACAGAGCGTTTTAAAATTATGGCACTTGTGACATCAACAGAATATATAACTGTCGTTTTAAACGATTGAAATCATATTCGTCACGAATTAAAAAAAAAAAAAACTATTCTAAGTAGAGTAGAGACGACAATCGATCTCGTCGGCGGTCTAGGGCTTAAGTTCCATTGCCTCTGGTTCCGTGGGTCGCAGGTTCTATCACGGTATATTCGGAATGGCTGATTAGTTTGGTAAACTCGAAGGGACAAATCCTCTGAGAGAAACTTTAAGCCCTGGGTTCTGAATATCAATATCTTCGGGCTCGTAAAAGAATCTCAAGATTAAATTAGAGCCTCTGAGTAGAACTCAATCTACATTTTCCATATAGCAAGGGAACTGCGAACCACTGCATGCCCAAACCTACCTTGACATTTGTACCCGAGAACCGTTGTGATGTACTAAGCTGTACAAAAAATCATCTCCCGTTTTTAACTGTAATGAACCGAAATCGATGTCAGATTACAGCAATAACAACCGACTGCACGGAGCAGATGGACTCCCTGTATGAATAAGACCGTAGTGGAGTGAGGCGGGACGCGGCGCGGACAGCAGGTAGTGAGGGTTATCTAATCTAAAAATTCACAGTTGTATTACTTACCTATAGCTTAAATTAGAGCTCTTTCGCTTGGTTTTAGTGCCTTGCAGTTAAAAACGGCAGATATTTTTTGGGCACGTCCTTGGTACATCACAACGCTTCTCTGGGCGAAATTTCACCAATTAAGTCTTCAGAATAATATCCTGCTAAAATAGGTATTCCACACAATGCAAAATTAGAAATTATTAAACAAGATGAAGGTAGGTTTCCCTTGTAAGTAATACCTTAGATCCCAACTAGGCGATTCTTTGAGACAACAATCCAATCACCAGCATTGTAGTGCTCTTTAGTGAGCAGATGTTACCGGAAACCGGAGTATGCATGCGATGTGACGGCGCATGACAGCAATGCAGACTAGAGTGCAGCTGCGGTGCATACGAGAGTGAACAGAATACAGAAGCAATGGTTCTGTGTGTGGTATACCTCATTTCCCAACAAACTAAGGCACTTTCTCTGCTAATCACTTTCAATCGCTGACATGTGTAGGCAAATAAGTGTAACCAAATCAGCTTGATTTGGTAAATCTCTCAAGGAAAAATCCATGTGGGGATGTGTGGGTATACACAAACATTGAAGATATCAACGTTTAGATTTAGGATATGGTTCTCATTTATTTGAAAGAAATAAGTTAAGTGATCACGTAATTTGAAAATTGGTTCAAATTCCCCATTTATACATTTTAGGAGATGAAAGAAACATAGGTAAAAATATGTACATTATATTGGAAGGTCCACCGCTGTGGTCTCGAGGTAGCGTGCTGCCTTGTCACGCAGCGGGCCCGGGTTCGATCCCCGGTCGGGGCAGTTTTTCTGGGTGAGGTTTTTATCGGGGTTTTTCCTCACCTGTAAGACAAATGTCAGGAAAACTTTAAGGCCCAAACGGTCCTCGAAATCATATGGCCATCATCATCATCCTTATCATTATCATCATCACCATCATCCTTCACCGGTGTGGAAAGCAACGGGAAGCTACCACACCTACACAATTCCCTAGTAAAGCTGCAAGCATAGCATGAAAATGTTATGATTGCAGTGAAGGACCTGCCTTCGGGCAGAGTTACTATGGATGGATATTGGAAGGGTCCATATTTACAGGGATGTACAAGAAGAAGTACTTGGGAAGCGTTCAGTGGACTAGAAAATAATGATTACATGTAAAACTAAAAAAAAAAAAAAAAAAAAAAAGGTTACATTCGCTAGTCAAAGTCTATAAATATTGTACGTTTACCCAAATGAATTCGTACTTAAAACCAGCATATTTATATTAATGTCATTCTTTTAAAACCTAGCAATTTTTATAATTTTCTGAAGAGAATATAAGAATATTTGGAAATCAGGATTTGAGTGGTTGTGTATCTGCGAAAAATAAATTACTTTTTATTCCAATTTATTTTTCAAATTCCACTTAAGTAGAAGAAAAGTAATTTATATATAAAATATGATGTATGTTACAATAAGATCCAACTAATTGAATTGTTCATTAAATTGTGGAAATTTTTTCATTGCGTTTTTAGCGAATTCCAAAGGAATGGAGCTGTTGAGGTTGTCATGACAATATTTTTTAAATAAAAAAATTACCATGGCATATAGGCACGGTATGTCTGTTAACGCACTAACTATAGTCTCTCTGTTTTAACTTTACGAGACATTTGTAGAACGAGACAACTATACTCAGCTCTCTCACTCGCACCAGTGTTGTCAGTTTTCTTCACCAGATGTTAATAGGAAAAGGGGGAAGAGGAAACTGACAACAGGGTGGGTTCTTTCTTTTGTATCTGGACTAAAGTAGTCAATGATCTACCCTTGTATCTCCATCTCTCTCTCTGCCAAGTTAAGCCAGCTATACAGTAACTCATTGGCACTATAGGAACCGTAGGTTCATAGTCGCGCGGACTTAAGCTCTCCATTCATCTCTATTCTGAGCCAACGTCTTCCTATCATTCCTTATATCACTTATCTCCCTCAAAAGAAGATTAATACTATTCTCCCACCACATTCGTGGCTTACCAAGTGAATGATTTTCTTTTGGTTTTCCTATAAGGAGCCTTCATGTCCTTTCATTCCCATTCGTATCACATGTCCTGCTCAACAAAGTCTCGAGATTTAACGTTCTGATTACATCTGGTTTTCCATAAAGATCATGCAGTTCACTGTTTGGTAGTCTTCTCTATTCACCTATCTGTTCATCTCTCTTTGGCATAAAAACTTTCCTAAGAACTTTATTCTCAAATAATCGTAATATTTTCTCTGCCCTTAAAATTGAGAGTCCAAGTTTCGCATCCATATAAGTGGGAACACAATAGTTTTATATATTTTCAGTTTAACGATTTTTTTAGAGAAATTGAGATGATAAAAATTCCTGTAATGTGTAACAACATGCATTTTTAGAATTGATTCTATTTTTAATTTCTCTGTGCACCTAATTCCTATTTGTAATTCTGTTAACGCATTAGCTGCAGCAATTTTTTTTTCGAAACCAAACTTGGCATATAGTAATCAATTAAAAAAAGTGAGGTCGAGTTCGTTAATCAGCCAGATCGAACCATAGGAATAGGAGTTCACCAGAAATGAAAATTTAAGAAATCGTTATTAATAAACAGAATCTTCTTGGTGATAGAATTGTATTACATATTTCAATAAAACCTAAATCACTAAACTGTTAAAATAGTCAACGCGTTTCAATAGCCAGGCTATAATTATCAAGACTGTTTATCGCCATAGATTGCAAATAAAACTCAAATTACCAAAACTAAAATGTACAATACTCAACGCAGTCAACACGTTTCGATAGCGAGACTATCATTATCAAGACTAGTTGTTGACTCAATTAGAAACATTTTCTACCTGTCGCAATTTTAGATTTTTCTCAATGAAACTAGTATATGCTATTGGAATAAAACGAGGGAGATATTTTCCAGAAATCAGCGAAATCCAAGCATTAGAAGTGGGGTTTACCTAAACCAAAATTAAAAACTCGCTCTTGTAGCAGCTTAGTTTGTTACGTCTCAATGTTTGTAGCCTACATACGGTACCAGAGAATTTAATTAACCGTTAAGTAAGCAGATACATTGGTATAACTTAATTAATAGTTTAATAAAATTATGGGGAAATGAACAAGTAGAAATTACTTAAATTTGTGTCAAATTATACACTAAGCACTAGGTAATAGTTTACTTTTATGTATGGTTTATTTTCACTGCAGTGTGACATATTTGAATAAGTCCTTCATCATCATCATCCTCGGCGCTACAGCCCTGGTCGAGTCTTGACCTGCTTAAGAATGACTTGCTATTGGTTCCTATCAATCACCTTACTCCTTAAATTCCTAACACCTATGACTTCAGATTCTTCCTCTCAAACAAAATCCAACCATCTGGTCCTTGGTCGTCAAACTTTTCTTCTTCCTTCAAGATTCGCTGTAAAGTTGTGAAGTTGGCATAAGAAATTAACTTTATCCAATCTAATGGTTAACAAAATAAATATATATTTTGTAAACCAGCAAAATCGGACTATTACTTTGACTTGCTCTTTATTTACGCAGATCCTGCTCGACGGACTTTTATTTCTGATGCATTGTCCACATTGGAAAAAGGTAAAAAAAAAAATCAGAAGATCCCTAAACATGAGGAAATTAATACATATTTTCATAATTAAATATACGGTACCCGATTTTTTTATCGGGTGATCAGAGCCTTGTTGGTGGGATTATATTTTCAGAAAACACGAAAAGACACAGGGAATTGGGGAACAATTTAATTTATCTTACTTGTGGGTACATTTTATTATTAGTCTTCTTCTTCTTCACTTCCTGATTTAGGCAAGAGTTGCCTGTTCCGTTTTTATGATTAGTTTTAGCCTTAATTTTAATTATCATTTGCATTATTATATTATCGATCTTAATCTTCTAGATATTATCTTATTAACCAAATTTTAATTTAGCATTTAATATTAGAGTTAATTGTGATTGCTATATTCTTATGTTACATATATTTGTCTTGGTGAGTGGAAGATAAGGCCACATAGTCTTAACTCCACCAACTAAATAAATAAATAAATAAAATAATGTTTGACGGATATTTTATTTTATATTGTGAGATATCAAATGACCTGTTACTAGAAACCTCTCTGTGAACTTGCATTCAGTTTATTACTCAAGGCTATTGATTTTGTTGGCGATACGTCCCAGAAGTGCTATTTATAATTTCATTTCACTTTAGATAATTAATAGAAAAGTGTCCAGTATTTTATACAAGCATAACATAAAATACGCCTTCTTTTCATCCTCTTCTTCTTCTTTTTCTACGTCGTAGTTTAACCTTCACCTTATAGTTACATTCACATCCCCTATGTTGCCTGGACCTTACAATGGCACGACCTGTTTGGAGAGGTATTTAAACTTTCGATCACATACCGGTACATACTATTATCGCCACACAAGGTCATAGAGTGCCTCCCTGAATGAGTGATCAGCTCAATTCAGACCTCTTCCGAGTTAACACGGACATTTAAGACGAATCACATATTTTCATTAGTCAGATCAAGGTCTTACTGGAGTGTTACTCCCCTTCCCCTCATGTCTTAAAACTCAGTGCAGGGTTGCATGATGCAAAGAGAAATAATTTCAACCTACGTAACTCCTCATACCATACAACTTATCACTGAATTCAATGTGGCAGCCAGGTCTTGACCTTGATCTGACTAATGAAAATACGTGACTACAAACATGATGAACACGATAAAGATGATTATGATGGCTAGATGATGTTCGGGGGCCGCTTGGGTCTTAACGTTTCCCGACATTTGTCTTATAAGTGAGGAAAACCCCGAAAAAAGAACAGCATACAGGAAACTTGTACCATCCGGAGATTGAATCAGGACCCGCTGCATATGCAGTACGGATGTTACCCCCAGACCACAGCGATGGACTAAAGTACGTCATTTTTTAGAAAATATCAATCTCATATAGAGGATGAAATGTGAACATTAGGCCCAGAACACATTATTTGATCGAAGAAAATTTTCATAGGTCATATGTATTGTACAAATGCAATACAAAGTTTATATGTATCTGTATTCATATAAAACATTTTCATCAATTTGATGTAAAGCACTTCTCCAAAATATTTATCTGCTTTTTTTATTTTGGTATTTAAGTAACACATTTATTTAAGGATGCTCTTTAACACACAGATCATTAGCATCACAATTCAAATTCGGGTGTAAAAGAACATATACATTTTGTTCAGAGGCTTATCACTTCAGATATGAGGTTCTTTACGTGCCATAAATCATGGCATTACTTCCTTCCAAAGATACGTCAAGACTTTTAACTCCATGTCCAAACAGGCCTAGAAAGTTCTTGGTCCACCACCCAGCTACTGGCCTCGCATACACGTGTTAAACACAGAGACTTCTGTCCAGTATAGGAGGCGACATGTGTTCAGCATGTCTGGTCTCTCAGCAGTTATAGCTGGTTTTCTTAACCTGGAACCGCTACTTATTGTAGCTGCCCAGATTTCTCAAGATGCTGAGTAAACACAGGGCCCATACTAGTCCAAATAACACGAGAAAAAGTATTCCTCCATGGGGATGCGAACCAGCGGAAGTTCCGTAGCACTGCACCAAATGCCCATGCCTTAAATGACGTGAAACATCAGGATATTTACTTCCTAAATAACCAATCGACCCCCACCGGATTTGGACACGCGAAACTCGGAAAAAGACGAGCATGGTAACCATTAAATCACCAGGACCGGCTGCTACAAAGGAGTACACAATACTTCATTACTTCCAGGGACGAATGCTTACCATGTACGTCTCTTCTTCCGAGGATTTAGGTTTCAAACTAGGTCGAATTCAGTACTGAGATTGGCTTCCTTCGGAAGGAAAGCAAAGATGTGCATGCTGGTTCTTAGGTTTACAGCATGAAAAAAGATACCTCTTAGCAAAATTTGTCATTTTACCATTAGATTTTAATTGCGGCACGTAATATAATACATCATCGTTAAACAGAATACCACTACAAATTCAAGCCAATTATTCTCGTATTTTCACTAACGATTAACACAGTATAACGGAATAAAATACAAACTCTTTATGGGAAAACCATCAAGTTTTGACCCCTTATGTTGTATAGTCATTTTGATTCTGTAGTAGATCGTCCCGACGACTGTGGAAGGACTCCCAAAATCGAAATAAATTAGGCAAAGTAGGACCATAGGATATAAAATACGGTATACTTGATCATTATTAAAATTCTATCAATAATATCGACTCTGTTTGACTAATGGCTACCATGCTTGCCTCTTATTTCGAAGTCCATGAATTTAAACCTGGACGTGATTGATGGATTTTTAAGAGAGAAAAAATCTTGAGTACGGATTCCTTCGGAATGGAAGTAAAACTGTAGATCCGTTCCGTAGACGTAAAGGATCCTGAAAATTTTGAGCAAAATTTGTCGGCCTTTTTACGCCAACATGTTACCTAAACTGTTAAAAAAGATTCATAAAATATTATATTTACTACTACTATATTTTACGCTTGCCCAGCCTAATGGGCTAGTGGTCAGCATTCCTGATTACAGTTCATGAGATTCCGGATTCGATTTCCAGTCAGACTACAGGAATTTTTATTTAAAGGTAATTATTCCTGTGGTTGCACATGGTCTGGAATTTAGGTTAAGGTCTTCTGTGACGCCTCATTACTATTTGTCACCCATCATATTATTGGAGTAACGTAACTCCGCCTTCCAGGTGCCCCAACCTAACAAATGGCTTACAATTCCGCCAATGTCAGGGGAGAAAGCCAGAAACGTCATAGAAAAGTCAACCTGGTGGCATTGAACAATATAATATTTTTTACGCTTCTTCTTCTTCCTTCCAAGTATTAGGCCAAGGTCTGTTACGATCCTATAGAAAATTTTCCCTCCAGCGTTTCAAAGGACGGCCCAGAGATCTTCGTCCTCTTGGTATATAATTATAAACAGCTTTGGGGATCCGATTTGAACTCATTCTTTCAAGATGGTGTTTCCAATTTAGTTGGTACTGTTTAATATATTCCAAAATTGGCGTAGTTTTCAATTATTTTAAGATATCGGTGTTCCTTTTCCGATCTCAGCTGGTGTAACCGCTGTTCTGCGCATGAATCTCATTTCACAAGCCGTTATTCTGCTTTCATGTTGTCTTTTTAGTATCCATGCTTCACTATCATAGGTCAACACTGGTCTAGCCAAAGTGTTATATAAACGTAATCTGGTGTTTTTTTGTACAAGGGATGGTTTCATAACGATTAATAATTCCCAAACTTTTATTATAACTAGTAATTTTTTACGCTTTATCTTGTTATAACATCAGAAGACATTAGCATCGCGTATCAAAGCTAGTCGTGAAAGGACTGACAATGTTTTATTCAGAAATGTTTAAATAATCTTCTAACAAACGGAATTTTATGTATAAAAGTGATATAAAACACACAATGAAGCACACACAGTGATCATGCCACATTTTCTAGCACGAGTTCTTGAAAATAACAATTGAGGCCGTTACCCTAAACACGACTTGTGGCTGTATACGCTCTTTTCAGGGAGATTCCGTGTCCTTGAAGTATTGATCATGTTCTAGCATTTATTAAAATTTTGTATGGATCCGAGCTGACTAGATGTCACAACTGAAGAAAAGTACAAGTGTACCACGTTGCGCTAGTCTTGCAGATGATCAGTTGTGTGCTTCGTGCTCGTGTAGGTGAGTTGTATTAAGGAACGCTGCGATTCCATAATAATTATGAAACTATGGAAAGCAACAAAGGAATAAAACAATAATGTAAACGGAATTAAATGGAAGAGTGTTTGCTTCTATATCCTATGGCAATACATTCAACGAAATCATATTTTGGAAAAGAGAGTATGTAGCAAGTGAACTCAAGAATGTCATGCCCCCAAAATTGAAGCGCGTTCCGCTTAAACAGGCTAAGGAAAAAGATAGGCCTATTAGGGATTTGTTTCCCTTCATGAATGAAGATTCAAGGAACTGGTGTGAAGATTTAATAGAAGAGGCGAATCAAGGGTATCCAGCTGAAGAAACTGAAACGTAGTGACGGTTATGTACTAATATGTACCATGATTTTTTATTCAGTTGCAGTTATTGTTTTGTTAAAATTTACAAATTTTATATTACCAGTGGCTTCAGTAGCATCTTATATTTAATTAAAAACATTGAGTGAACGATTTTTTTAGTTGTAGCCTATTTTTAAGTAGGAAAAGGTGTTAATATGTTGTTTTCTAAATGGGTTGCATTCAAAACTTTGGACAACGTTGTTCATTTTAATTTGTATTTATATGTAAAACTTTGTAAAATAACAAAATTTGCATCTAACGTATATGTTCACCCTAGAAAGGGCGTATGCAGAAATGATAGGAAATTACTATTATTTTAATATATTATGTTGTTATAATATAAATAAACTACAACATGGAAATCTCAACAGAAAAATCTAAAGTCATGGCTTTCCTAAGAAAAGACCCAGTTCGCAGTAAAATTATTATTAATAATAAAATATTAGAACAAACTAACACATTTAACTACCGCGGATGCCAAGTTACACACGAAGAGGAAAACGATTTTAGTCAAAACATTATAAAATTTAACAGAGTAACAGGAATTATAAATAATATTTTCAAGCCAAACACAGTACAGAACACACACGAACTAGAATTTATAAAACACTAGCCAGACCCATATTTTGTTACGGCAGTGAGGCCTGGACAATTCGCAATGTAGATGAACAAAGACTAACTGCGGCAGAAATAAAATTTATGAGACGTACTACAGGTTACACAAGATCAGATCTTAAAAGGAATTCTGAGATTCTCAAAGAATTACAAACAGAATGAATCATGGAATATGTACAAAAATACAGAAATAACTGGAAATCTTACATAAGAAGAATGAACAGAACAAGAATACCACGTCAAATCTTAAATTACCAGTCACTAGGCAAGTGATCATTGGGCTGACCCTTCAAACGTTGGATTGAGACTGTAAAAGACCGTTAGGTCTATCACATGAAAGGAAGAAGAAGAAGATGTTATAATTTGTTTCTATATTGATTATGTAAGTCGGGGTAATGTATATCAAGGTAGATACTCCATTTCCTTAAATGAATCAGTTTGGATTAAAGTAGTGTACTAAACATTAAACCTCATTTATTTCAGATCATAGTATTCAATCATACGCCCTTGTTAGGATGACGTCCTCAATTGTTCCGTCTCTCACGACTTACTAAGGATTTTGACCGTTGTTTTGATCACTCTGTATATAATTTAAGTATTAAGAGATATTAGTGAAGGTATATAACATGTTGTTTTTAATTTCCTCGTATTTTAAATGAGAGAACCATTAAAATTTACAAGTTAGAGCTGCACGGTTCTATATCGATTTTATACAACATGCGACAAGCGAGATCTCTCAAAATGTCTCGATGATGAGGAGTAAGGCTTACAAATTGAAGTACTGTTTCCTGACCTAACTTGGTGCTTGTGCTTTAACAATAGGTGGTGTCTCAGACTATGTGCTTTGTGAAGGATATAGGAAACGTAACGCAGTGACACAAACTCATCTGTCTTCAAGCGATAGATTAAACATAACTCACTGGCACTATCGTACCCGTAGGTTCATGCACGCGCGGACATAAGCTCTCCATACATCCCTATCCTGAACTGCTGTTTTTCAATCATCTCCTCAAAACATGGTTAATGTTATTCTCCCACCTCATTATTGGTATACCAACTGGGCGTCTTCTCTCTGGTTTTCCTACAAGCAGCTTCCATACAACTCTTTCATTCCCCATTCGTGCAACATGTCCTGCCCATCGCAGAATTCGAGACTTAGTTGTTATATCTGGCTTCCTATAAATACAATGTAGCTCACTTTTATGTGGTATTATCCATTCACCTGTCTGTTCATCTCTCTTTAGTACAAACATTTTCCTAAGAATTTTATTCTCAAATACTCGTAATCTCCTTTCCTCCCTTAAAGTAGGCTAAGAGTACATGTTTCGCATCGATTTCAAATTGCTTCTCAATAATCTGGCCAACTTCTTTTTAATTTATTTACACCTGTAAAGAAAAATACGCGAATTACATCCCTCTGAGTCGAGTACATAGCCTACTTACAGTTAGTGTAACATGAATCCCCCGCGTCATGGATAGACCGGCGATACTAAACATCTTTTACTATTTTCTCCTAATTGATTAATAGGAGTGTCAAGGGAACCGTTAACTTTTGCATGCCGAAACCTACCTCGAAATTTCTCCCAGAGAAGCGTTGTGATTTACCAAGGCCGTGTACAAGAAAACTGCCGTTTTTATCTGCAAGGCACAGAAATAAAAGCGAGAATCCAGCAATGGCAACCCATGTGATTGAATAGAGAGGAGTGGATTGAGTCGGGGCGCGGTGCGGAATGAAGGTTGTGAGAGTTATCCAGTCCATCAAGATGGGAGTTGTATTACTTCCCTACAGTTTAAAGGAGTGCTTTGGCGCTGGATTTTAAGTACTGTACCGGAGGAGGAGACATATGGATAAGTAGTTTGAACTCAGCTGACTTTTACGTACCATGGTGTGAACTCGGCTGTTTCAGTCCTGCTGAACATGTAGCCACATCTCTCACTCCAGATTATTACAAATGTAACCATAGCTAGGAGACCCGACATTCTGACCACATGCCACCCCTACACTGGCTAGATGATCATCTACATCTGTGATTGACACATGTGGATGTGAGGCCAGCAACCGGAGAGTAGGCTAAGGTCTTCTAAGCCTGTCGCACCATGGAATTAAAATAATTAATTAACCATACATTATCATTTAAATTCACGAAAACGATATAAATAACTCAAATATATTTGTGCACGATAGTGCGTTCTGTCGTACCTACAGGAATGGCGTTCATGACTGAAAGTTCAATTTCCTACATTTCGGGGTTGCCAACCTATAAATAACCAAATAACTATAATGTAATATTACAAATTACCTACCTAGTGCGGGAAGTAAAACCACTGCTTTTTATATATAGTACGGCACGTACAATGTATATACAAAAATATATCCAAAAGGTAGTTTTAATATATATTAAACGAAACAAATCACTGTATTTAGGACTTCTCTGGCACTAAAGAAGCACACCCAACTTCCCATGCTTCTTCAATTTCGTCATTTTGATTGCCATCATTCATATTTGCCGCCATTTTATGCCTGATTTGTGTCGTGGACTGCTGTAGTCTCAACTAAATTATTTTCGGCATTTAGCGTATATACATTGGCCAGACTGTTAATTCAGTCAGTTGTTTATAATGAACGCAAATATTTCTAACAAAGATGTTATTATTTTACTATTATTTATTATTTTGAAAACGCCATCGTGCAAAAAATAATATACAACGTACGTTTGTGAAGCGTTTTACAGAATCTCGGAAATTAAAAACCTCGCTATCGCTCGATTTTTAGTAATTTCCTCGCTTCTGTAAAAATCACTTCCCAACCTCGCATAGTAATATACCATTAAAGCTAACACTCCTTGGTAGATACATATACCGTTGTAATTATTATTGTCTTTTTTACTAATGATGAAAGCTTTAGGGGACACGCCGTAGCGTAATGGTTAAGGCACTTCGCTACAAGTCGGAAGATCGAGGGTTCAAGTCCCGGTGGGGTCAGGATTTGTAAACTGACCAAAACCTTCTGGCGGCACAACGACCCTGGGGCCGACTCAGCCTCTAACGGAAATGAGTACCGGACGCTTGTTCTGGGGGTAAAGGCGGCCGTCACGCAGGGCTGACAACCCGGCTGACATCAAGTGCCGATTGTCTAGAAAAAGTGGGAGCCTTAACCTCCTACTACCCCAAGGGCCTCCCGAGGCTTGTAGTGGGATTACTTTGATTTACTTCTAAAAGCTTTAGGTCTATAACGCAAAAAAAAAATAAAAAGAAAAAAGAAATGCATATTTTTTTCTGGGAAAATCATGTAGTTTTGACCTTATGTTGTATGGTCATTTTTTGATTATGTAAAAAAGGACGGCGACTTATATCTCTTACATCATCATCATCATCGTCTTCAAGGGTTAGACCTGTTGGTCTGTTCCGACTCAAAATTTCTCACGTCATCTCTTTAGGCCTATAGGTTGGCCTATAATAAAAACATCTGGGTATCTACATGGACCAACACCTAGACTGGAAAATCCAGGTGAATAATACCTGCAAGAAAGTGTTCTCAATTCTTCACTCCCTAAATAGTTTTAAAAACTTCCTTCCTACAAAATTAAAACAAATACTTATACAGACTCTTATAATGCCACACTTCGTCTACTGCGACATATTACTGACTAATCTGACAACTGATCTATCTGACAGATTACAGCGTGTTCATAATGCGTGCATTCGATTTTTCTTCAATCTCCGTCGTTATGACCACGTGTCTCCTTCATATCAGGCCTTATCATGGCACGCCTAAATGACAGAAGAACTTTACATTCACATACCTTACTATTCCAAATTCTGCACACATATTTACCAAGTTATTTAACAACAAGTTTTCAAAATTTATCGGCTCATCACAATTTAGGAACAAGATCACAAGACTCTTATTTACTTTTGATACCACAACACAGGACATGTCTATACTCTGAATCTTACACAATATCTATGACCAGAGCATGGAACTCACTTCCCAGTCATGTCAGGGACTGTCAATCGCTATCATTATTCAAATCCAAATTAACTGATATCTTAAGTTCGACACAATGAAAACATTAACTGCATAACAACTATATAAAGCATTCCATTAATAATCATCTAGGAAGCTACTTACTTTATTTTTATCATTTTTATTTATTATATTCTATGTTTTTGTTAGTATTAGCCAGTATTAGATCACATCATTGTTTAGTCTGTATTTCAATAATATCTTAAAATTTTAATATGTATGCAATTCTTGTATAATTCTGCTATCGCTGCTTGAGTAGAAGAAATGCATTATGGTCTTAACTCTGCCAGCTAAAATAAAGCATAATAATAATAATAATAATAATAATAATAATAATAATAATAATAATATTATTATTATTATTATATTTCTTGTCGGATTATATTATAAAACAGTTCTTGCTAATCTAGTGTTTGGCATTCGCAGGACATGGTTTCTCCAATTTGTTCTATATTTTCTATTAATGTTGTGATTGGTTCTACGTTCAATTACTTTGTGATATCAGTAGTTATTTTGTTATCTAATAGGCCTAATGCAATTCCAGTCACAGAGACGAGAAATTTCATTTCTGAAACTTGATTTGTCTTAATTGATCAGAGGTAACTGTCCAACTTTCACATGCATATAATAAGAGTGGCAATGCAACCACTCTATAAGTTTATCTTTTACATCATACATATATATATATATATATATGTGTGTGTGTGTTATATTGTAGATTTTCGCGGATATAATTGTTTGATTAAGAACGTTTCTTGGGTTTATCGCGTTATGGATTCGAGGTCGGCCTCTGGCCGACTCCTTGATGATGACATGTAGAATCATGCCGAAACGTCGGAATTAGTGGCCAGAGGCCACCTTGAATCCATGATGCGGAAAACCCAAGAAAACTTTCTTAATTATATATATATGTAGCGGGCATTGTAACGACACATTACGAAGAAACAAATTTTAGATTGAGTACCAGCGAGAAATAAGAGAGAAAAACCAGTCACATAGATGAAAGTAATTTTAGATTGAATGGGAATGAGAAACTTATACCCAGTTTCTCGAACGTGAGATATCGGTATCGAATCATTAATTCATGTTTTGTGTTAGCCCTAAAGTTGTATCGGTTCAATAATGCATCTACTAACTTACACGATCGTGATCGGAGAGATACTTGTATTTATTCTGTAACTAGCCACTACATGCACTTTTTATGTTAAACTTCTGATATGAAAATGTAATCGCCATCTAGCAAATAAATTTCTCAGCATCGACATGATATCATAATAAAGTATAGCGACAATTAATTAAAACTGGATATTTATCCCCATATAAAATAATAAGGCGTTTTTATTTAATATGTAAATATAATTATATTTATTTCTATTAAGAATTCAAATTTTTATAAGTACATAAAAACATTCAAACTGGTCAATATAAACTGTTAATACAGTTAGATGTATTTCAAACTAATTTAATTTGTAAAAAATATTTAAATATTTGAATTGGCATTTTCTTTTATAAACAAAACAAAAGGATTGGGCGAATTAGATGGGAGTCAGCCAGTAGTACTTCTTCCTTTTCAGTTGGACCAATCAGAATTTCCAGATTATAACAGAAATGAAATGGGATTTTTCCCAGCATAACAAGATGGCTACAAAACTTGAAAGAAGTTAGACATGTAAAACAACGCGTCATGAGAAATAAGAGAATTAGTGTTCATTTTCTTGATATTAGTTGACCAAATGGTGTCAAAATAATGACAAATAATATTGTAGTATAAATTTCCTTCATCCGGAGTATAAATAATCCATAAGGTGGAAATAATGTGTTAGTGAGTGAAAAATTGACCGTTGGAAATAATCATCCATTACATATATGAAGCAATAATCTGCCGTAAGTGAAATTTATTAATTTGAGCCGGAATGTTCGAAACTATTGAACATTTACAAGATTCATCTCAATTTAAATGAGAACTTTAATAACATAATATTTAATTTAACTGTTAACAAAAGTGTCGTTACTTATTTATGTAAGAAATTTTCCCTCATTCCGCTGAAGGGAGTCATCAGTGTCGTGGCAAATAACAGTGATTTAAATTATTAAAATCAAATATCTACAACTTGGGACATCACATCCAACAACCCCCTTCATAATTCAAAGACAGATCCAGATTAAGAAAAAATGCGTTTGCTTTGGTTAAGGACGATAGTTTTCGTGCAACAAAAAAAAAATCATTTATCACTAATGAATTAATTTTTAGCCCCCTAACACGACAGACTATGAATATTGTTACTTTATGGAGTATAGATGACGTCATTTGTTCTTCCGTACTTACTTATGATCACATATAAATAAACGTTGTTGAGTGATGTCAGGAAAAGCTTTAATTTTCGATACTTTACTCATTCAATTAGTTATGAATTGCAATGTTTGAAGGTAATTTGCTTCGCTCAAGAATGAATAATAGAAGTGACTTACTTACTTTATATATTTTTATTCAGTGCCCTAGGTTGTCATTTCGACATTTCTAGTGTTCACTCCTGGCATTGACTTAACTGTAACCCACTTCTGAAGTTAGGGCGCATAGAAGGCAGAGTTACGTTACCCCGATGATATGATGGGTGATAAATGATAATGAAGCGCCAGCAGAGTTCTAAACCAAAACTTAACCTAAATTCCAGACCTTAGGCAACCACAAGAATGATTCCCTTTAAGGAAAAAATCCTATGGTTTGATCGGGAATCTAATCCGGGACCTCCTGAACAATAGTCAGAAACGCGAATATACGTATACAGTGTGTCTCAGTAGGTACCCCACCCCTAATGCCAACAACCAATGATGCCAACTCAGTATGCACATAACTAAAATGTAAGAGGGCTAGTATATAATGAATGTCTTATTTATCAGATTGACTTAAATCAAAAGTTATGGAGTAGATATATCAACTTTCAAGAAACCGGGTATTAGAGTGAAGGGACTGAAAGGATGCAGATGAATTTGAGTTCTACAAAATGATTGAATGTATTAAAAACCTCTTCATAATGGAATAAGTAAATACATGCATGTTTAAAATATAAGTACTTTAATATTTATTACCTTTTATTGATCGTAACTGCTTCTAAGCAACCGAAGTAAACACAAGCGTTATGAAAGTGGAAAACTGAGTGTTTGTGTGAAGACACAGGTATTAAACTGTATAATCGATCTATGAAAACCAGGGGTGAACAAATAATTGCTAGGGGATTGATTAACGATCTCAGAGTGGAAACTGTTTTTATAGACTACGGCTCAACACTCTATCTTCGAGCATAACAAAAGAGGTAATGATAAGATTTTAAGAGGTCATAATATCCTATATTACTAATGTTAAAATATTGATTATGAAGTCTGCACATTCTCACGACCTACTAAATAGATTTGCTTCAAATTTTCAGAAAATATACGGGAAATGTTTTTGCACAAATTATTTAATACAGAGGTATCTCTTATAAGTAATTTTTATCGAACTTTCCTATAAATTAGGTTTAAATTTCAGGAAAATAAAATTGATATTCATGTGTGTACAGTTCATAATCTAATCATAGGCCTAAATAAAAACCTCTGGATAAGTAGCAAAGCTTTTATAAACATAGAGTAAACATTTCTTCATCTTTTCATGGACAGATTCTGAGAATATATGCATTTTATGAGCGTTACCGGTACTTTAACATTGGTCATATGAGTAATTCTAAATTCTCTTAAATAATCTTAGGTTTGAAGTTAATTGATTTACTCCATCCAGAAAGGGTATCAATTCATTTTGATTTTACAAAATTGAGCTTGTTCTGCACTTCTACATTCAAGTTGTTGTCAAAGGGTTTCAGTCCCGCTTCACTATATTGAGTATAAAATAAATCTTTGAACATTATTAAAGTGAAAATATGCATGTAGGATCACGCTAACATAAATAATCTCATTTTATTAAAATTGCACTGAGCCCCTTTATGCATGAAGCGATCCGATTATAAATTACATTGAAAATGTATATAAATTATATGTTTATAAATTAATTGTGACATCCTCGAAACTTTGAATATCACATAATCTGTTAAAAAGTCATTAAATCAGAACGAAATATATTTGCTGCGACTACACTCATTAGACGTCATTCATTTTGTAGAATCCTAATAGCAATTGTAGTTAACAGCACTAAGATTATATATTTGGCTATTTAACTCACGCCCCAAATGGGAGTCAATGACCAATCAAATTTCAATGAATTTTGATTTACAACCAATCACTGTTGCTTTTCACCTCGATTCTATCAGTTTAATTTTATCATATTAAAATCAAACTCCTCCTTTTTAACATTCTGAATAGGTCAGAGCATTATTTTGCAGTGACTAACTCTCTAAGAAATACGGTTACCAGATTGTAGACCTATATATAGTGCACGAATATAAAACAGATACTGCTTGCGGGATATAATAGAAAAACATTCTCAGTAATTGATTATATCACAATAAAAAGAAACTGTTTGCACTATCTTAAACTTATTATTTCCCAGGAATTTACGTTCCAGAAAAATATAATTTCTCATATGACATCAAAAATTAATTAATAACCTATAATGTTGGTTATAAACAGTTTGATGTGTTTCATTTTTTCTCCACTGGGGTGCTTCTTACAATATTGCGATCCTTTGGCAATAAAATAATATAATCTGGTTGCAGTGATGAACAAATGAAGCATAACAAACGTTTCTCGTTTGTTTTCAAACATCACCGTTTACATTACATATATAAATATTTTAAAATAACTATATTTAAATAATGATTTGTGAGTAAACAGCTTAATTTTATTCGTTAAATAGTCCTAACAAATGCCACTCTTGATTTCCAAATTCTCTAGATAAATTCACTCCTCACTTCGTGAGTCGTGAATTTATCGATTATTTGGAAATCACTCGTGACATTACTTATAATAAAACAATTGTAGCAAATTGCGATATAAGTGTGGTAAGTGCATTATAATGTTTTAAGAAGGGTTGCTGAGTTTTTTTTATGTTAGATTTGTTTGGCACGTAACTTAATGAAAATACATTGAACAATTTTTTAGACGTTCATCGTAAATATATTTGTAATATGCTAGAATGATGCATTGGACTAAATTTGTTTGATAGGAAAAATATTCTGGTTAGAAAAAGTTTTTAATGTCTTTGCCAAGACAATATTTTGTACAAATACATTACGGTAATAGGCACATATTTAGTACGGTATATAATTATACCGTCTTCATAACTTCACGAAGACCTTCGATCTACCAAACAGACAACTAGTGATTGAAAACTAAAGGAGACACTAGGAAACAACAACATATGGACGAACCTCATCAATACACTGCTGAGCTGGAATGAAATATGTTCTCAGATAACAACGCCATGTCAGAACCAATCATTCAAACAAATGGAGTACTGCAGGGCGATCCACTAAGCCCCTTGCTGTTTATACTAGCAACCGAAGAAAGCCTTAGACTTACCCAAAAAGAGGGAATCTTCTCGTGCGCATAATCGGTTCCAGATACATAAAAAAAAACTCCAGGAAACTAAGTGGAAAAATGGTGCTCCAAGAACAAGTTGGACATTAACATATCAAAAACGGACACAATGATCTTCAGAAACGGAGGAAGAGCCGCCACAAAAGAAGAAATGTACATAAGGGAAACAAAACTGAAAATAGTACCAGCCTTTAGTTAACTAGGCATAACGCTACGAACAAGCGCAGAAAGATTTATGCGTTGGCAGCTCATAATAGGAAAATTTTCATTACTCGAAACTACTCAAGGGAAATACTTGGATGGATCTTAAAGTTGACGGCCAGGTTATAAATATGACAATTACAGCATGGAATGTTCGAGGGATAAAGTATAAAGAGGACGAACTTGATCAGGAATTATTGAAGAAGAAAATAGATATTGCAGTTATTACAGAAACCAAAAAGAAAAAGACTCAAAATATTTATGGAACTATGTAATGATATATTCAGGATTACCAACTGAAATTTGGACATAATCAGGTGTGGCTATCTTCATTAGAAAGGATTGGAGAAATAAAATTACAGGGCATGAATGGGTTTCGGATAGAATATTAAAATTAGATCTAAAATTCCTTAAGAAAGACTTCACTATTATTGGCGTTTACGCACCAGTAGAAGGCAAGATTTCCGAATCATAATTTTATGACGACTTCACAAAAATGATAAAATTCACAAGAACAAATAGAACGTTTTACCAGGAGACTTTAATGGCCGTATTGGCCAGGGATGTATTGGATCAGAAGGAGAACCTATACGCAACAATAATGAAGAGATGTTAATAGATTTTTGTGCTTCTAACAATTTAAAGATCACACATTTCTTTTTTAGACATAAAGATATTCATAAGTATACATGGGCACCCGGAAGAACTAAATATATTATCGATTTCATAATAATAAATGAACACCTGAATTCACACTTTAGAGATACCAAACTTTTTAGATGCAGTGAATTGGATACTGATCACTTCCTATTACCTTTCGCTTCTATTTATTAAGCTTACAAAAAAAAAAGACAAAACATTCTCTAGTTTCAAAAGAAAATAAAATATTAAAGGTACACTTCCTGGAAGAATAAAGCATAACATATCTATACCAAATAGACTGAAAGAAAAGCTCGGTCATTTATTATAAAATCGTAATAGGCCCTATCAATGAATTCTGGGTAGACATAAATCACAGTATTTTAAAATCAGCACAAGAAAGCTTTGGCTATAAATAAAAAAAATCAAAGAAATACCTGAGAACATGGAATGAGGATTTAAAGAATTTAATTACAGAAAAGAAAAAATAAATTCTAAATATATTTGCAATCTAATAAAGAACATTTTATTGGATACTAGCCAAAACCCGGCGTGCGCTGCTACGCCTAAATAAATTAAATGTGTTTTTATATATTAGTCGAATAAAAGAAAAAGAATTACACATTTATATCATGATTATTTTTAGATACCCTGTGCTGATTACCCGGCGTTGCCCGGGAATTGATTTATTCCGATCTTCTTGGCATCAATGAGGTGAAAGACAAAAATGGTTATTATGCGTTATCCGTAAAAGAGATATATACTGTTGAATACTTTTTTTTGTAGATTTTTTGAGATATTTAATTCTGGTTACATTCATTTGGTGTATTTGTTATGGTTCAGGCAGCGTAAGCCATTTAAGCGTCCAAAAGCGAATCTTTTAGTGCTTTGATAAACTTTTCTTTTAGCTCCGGCTCTATGTTTTTTTTTTATTCAATGCCCCAGGTTGTCCTTTCGACATTTCTGGTGATCTCTCCTGGCATTGGCGTAATTGTGTAACCCATTTCTGATGTTGTGGCGCTTGTAACGCTGGGTTAAGGTGCCCCCAATGATATGATGGGTGATGATGATAGTGGTGGCCAGGAGAGTCCTTAATTCTAAACTTAATCTAATGCGAATATGAATGGTGATGATTGTGTTGGCCAGATTATTTTTGGGGGCCATTTGGGTCTAAAAGATTCCTGACATTTATCTTACAGCCGAGGAAAAACCTCGAAATAACGCCACCGAGGAATCTTGTCCCGACCGGGGAACGAACCGGGGCCCGCTGCATGACAAGGCTACACGCTATATCGAGACCACAGCGGTGGATCCGGCCCATAGTACGATCGATAATATAATAATAATAATAATAATAATAATAATAATACTTTATTTATTCTGGCAGAGTTAAGGCCATAAGGCCCTCTCTTCCACTCAACCAGCACAAATACAAATAAATATTTGACGAATATAGATATGCACTATACTAATTATAAACAGTTAAAGATACAATAAATGTAGCAATGTAAATGTCATGTACAAACAACATTTTATAGGGTAATAACAATAATGATACGATAATAATAATAATAATAATAATAATAATAATAATAATAATATAAATATGATACATTATACGGGAAACACCAATTAATATATATATATACCTTACACTGGATAATAATGAAGTCGAGTTTAGAGCAAATATAAAAATTTAGATTTCTTTTAAAAGATGCCAATGTCCGGCAGCCCCTTATTTCTTGTGGTAGGGAATTCCAGTTGCGAGAAGTGAAGATGGTATATGACATGGAGTGATGTGATGTCCTAATTTAAAAAATCTCTAAATGATGGTAAAACTCCATTAAAATCGGTGAAGTAGTTTTTGAGTTCATGAAGGAAAGATCGACTCACAGACACTCATTTATATATATATATATATATATATATTAAAAAAAGTGTATTATATAATTATTTTATAATGTATTTAGGTTTGTATTAAATTATATTGCGAGATAATGCAATCGTTGTATCTGTATGAAGGGGTCGCTTGTCTTTTCTAAACGCTACACAAGCTTCTCCGCGTGGCGTTTGTGTTTTGTTGATGTGCAACACAGTTGAATATTAAGATGGCGTACGTTGTATAAAACCCGTGCGCGCCATATGCAAAACTTAATAAACAAAGTTTGTAATGATTGTGATAGTTTTTTAAGCGTGTGTACAGTGTTTTAGTAATGTTTCACGCGTGTTTTGATGTGTGTAAAATGGACACAGGAAGTGGGATTGTCTTGAATTCTGCACAAGGTTCGTAGATTAGTGTTATGATATTTGTAAGTTTATTGCTAACCGCTTGGTAATTGATGTTATCAAAAAATCTCTCTATTTAACCTTAGTTTGACCTCCATCTTAAAGGTACCTTGGCTCAAGTTTCCAACATGCTGCGGTCGGAGATTTTGAAAAACCTTACACATATTCTATCATATTTTACTTTCACGTATTCATTTTTATTCAACACCAGCCAACACCCGGTGTGCGCTGCTACGCCTAAAGATATGAAAATTAATGTGTTTTTATATTTAGTTGAATAAGGAAAAGAAAAAATAATAAAAACATATCGTAATTATTTTTAGATTACTTATTCCGATCTTTTTGGCATAGATGAGTTAAAAGACGAAAATTAATGTATTCTTATGTTTAGTTAAATAAGTCGAAAGGAAAAAATATATCGTAATTATTTTTAGATACCCCGTACTGATTAGCTGGGTTGTCCGGGAATCTGCTTATCCCGATCTTCTTGGCATAAATGAGCTGAAAGATGAAAATTAATGTGTTTTATGTTTAGTTGAATAAGTAGAAAAACAATATCGTAATTATTTTTAGATACCCCGTACTGATTAACCGGCGCGCCGCAACGTTGCCCGGATATCTACTTAACCCGATCTTCTTGGCATATGAACTGAAATACGAAAAATTAATGTGTTTTATAAGTGAAAGAAAACATTTATATCCTAATTATTTTTAGATACTCCATGCTGATTAGCCGGCGTTGCCCGATAATCTACTTACCTCCATCTTCTTGGTATAAATGAGCAGAAAGACTAAAATTAATATGTTTTTATGTTTAGTCAAATAAGTGAGGCAAAAAAAAAATCATAATTATTTTTTAGCTAGGTACCTCGTGCTGATTACCCGTTGTTGCCCGGGAATCTACTTATCCCCGTCTTCTTGATAAAAATTAGCTTACAGACGAAAATTAGTGTGGTTTTATGTATAGTTGAATATGGAAGGAAAAATTCATATAATTATTTTTAGATATCCCGTGCTGATTACATGGCGGTACTCAGGAATCTACTTATCCCGATCTTCATGGCATAAGTGAGCTGAAATACGAAAATTGATGTGTTTTTATAAACAAAAAATAAGATGACCTTTTAGAACTTCAAAGAGAAAATACGTCTCCTCATAAGTCTCCAAATTTTATATTTTAAATAAAGTACTCCTTGAAATAGTTAAATTAATTCTTCTAGTTTAGTTGAGTAAGTAAAAGGAAAAATGTATATAATAATTTTTAACTACTTGGTGCTGATTATTGCGTTGCCCGGGAATCTACTTATCCAGATCATTTTTTTCGCATAAATGAGCTGAAGGACAAAATTCATTATTGTGAGTTATCAGTAAAAGAATACCCGCCATGCGCTGCTACGCTTGCCCGCCAATCTACTCATCCCGATGTTCTTGGCTTTAATGAAAGACCAAAATAACCTCATAGACGACCTCAGAATAAGCACACTCCTACTCAGCACCAGCGCATCACAGAAGCTGCTAGGAACACTGAAATAGGAAAAGAGAAGAAATATGTTTATACAACAGTTGTCGGTGCTTGTCCCGGGTATTCACCAAAAGCTCAATGTAAAAAATACAGCTCAGCAACTATTAGATTTTTATAGATCGGATGAAAGTTATTAGTCACCCAAGCTCGGACTGAGGGATGGTGTTGCTGAAGCGCGCGCCACGTTATAAACAATGCAGTAGCGAAAAAAATCGCAGTATTGCCGTTCCTATTTCGAGTTTTACTAATGTTTATTGCTGAGACAATGAACAGTTGTATCAGAATTGAGACATTCCTGTTTCAATGTTTATAAAAAATAACACAGATGTGTTTAACTCTGCCTGAGCATAGTCTGGAAAATGTTAATATTACATGAATTTATTATTTGCATCCAAAAACATTCAATACTAAAAGTGTATAAAACACTGGCTCTTCCAACTCTATTGTATGGTAGCGAATATGGACATTGAAACAGAAGGATATACAGAGACACAGATCTGCTGAAATGAGATATCTTCAAAGGACTGCAGGATGCACAATACTAGATCATAAAAAATGAAGAGATATCTTTGAAGAATTACACATAGAACTTTTAGAAAACAAAATTTCAGATTATAAGTCAAGATCGATGCAAAATGTTCGTCGAATGGAGGATCACAGGATACCCAAGAAAATATTAAGCTATCAACCTGCAGGAAGAAGAAGACCAGGACGTCCACTCAAAATACTTTTGGATGGTGCCTATATTGAGGCCGAAATAGGTCAACAAACTGCCTAAATTCATAATGGACTATGTAAAGTAAAGGTAAAGTGATCCCACTACAGGCCTCAGGAGGCCCTTGGGTAGTAGGAGGTTAAGGCTCCCACTTTTTCTGGACAATCGGCACTTGATGTCAGTCGGGTTGTCAGCCCTGCGTGACGGCCGCCTTTACCCCCAGAACAAACGTCTGGTACTCATTTAGATTAGAGGCTGAGTCGACCTCAGGGCCATAGTGCCACCAGAAGGTTTGGGTCAGTTTAAAAATCCTGACCCCACCGGGACTCGAACCCTCGACCTTCCGGCTTGTAGCGCAGTGCCTTAATCACTGCGCTACGTCGTGCCCCCAATGATGATTATTTATTTCTGTATACAATTTCTGTAAAGAATGTAGTATCCTGTTATTGTCTTCTGCGGACTGTATGCAAAGGAAGGTCCCTGGTCTGTTGTGTACTCTGTTATAATGTTATAAGCATTGTAGTTTATAATGTTATAATAAAAATACATCTGCTCTAGAATCTCACCTTTACTAATGGTACAGAGCTGTCGTCTTGGTGGACGAGTGGCTAGTGTACACGGTTGCCCCGACTAATATTCCGGTTCGAATCCTTGTTATTCCGGATGGGTATTGGTGCTGAGCCACACCGGGTTTTTTGGTTTTTCTCTTCCCATTTCCCGAATTTCATCCTACCAACACTCTTCACTCACCTAGCCCCACCCATCATGCCGTAATTTATTTAATATCACGTTTCATCTTGTATCATGTTAGATAAAAAAAAGTGTCTAGTCAATCATAGGTGTTTAAAATATGTAGTTGTGATGATCCAATGGGGTCTAACTCATGTATTTTCCCATGACTCCAAGCCTGTGTGTCAACATAGGGAAGTACAGGGCAAAATGTATTTTAGCCCCTCCTCGAAGCTTTGGGTCCAGCCCAAACAAATGGCGGGATGAGGCATGGGTGTGAATGCTTGATGTGTGTCGAAAGAACACCATAACCGATATAATATTGTTATATAGCATATTTCATCTCATTCAATCCACAGGCCTGTAGTAAAGGTGGTAAAATAAAATTGATATAGAATAAGGTTGTTGTGTTAGGGTCTTAAAAAACCTACACCCATTCTTTGCCCATCTATCTAAACTAATATATTGGATCAGAAAGTATGAATGTAAACAGCCATATTACCAATAGTCAAATCACCTATTTTTTGTTTAAATTCACAACAAAATAGTATATTACGATGTGAGGTTGGGAAGTGGTTTTAACAGAATCGAGGGAAAATGTTTAAAAACCGAGAGATAGCGAGTTTTTTTTTTTAATTTTCGAGATTCTGTAAAACACTTCATAAACGTGCGTTGTACATAATTTTTTGCGCGATGGTGTTTTGTTCTTTTTCTTCTTCTTCTTCTTCTTCTTCTTCTTCTTCTTCTTCTTCGGCTTTCCACTACTTATAGGTTTGCCATCTCAGTTTCCATTTATCTCTATCATTCCAATCTCCCTCTTCCAAATTCCTATCATCCATTATAGTTCTGACGTAGGTTTTCCATTTCCATCTTGGTCTGCCACGTTTATTTCTTCCAGGGGGTGACTATTGGTATATATTTTTTGGCCATTTTTTATTTTTCATTCTTTGTACATGGCCATACCATTTAAGCGTTTGATTTTCAATCCTCTTAACAACAGATGTTGTGACATTCATTTCTCTCCAAAGGAATTAATTTCTTATTTTATCCTGTCTTGTTTTTTGGAGGCTTCTTCTAAAATAATCAAATTCAACTGTTCTCATTTTATTCTTTTGTAATTCCGTCAGAGACCAAGTTTCACTTCCATATGACAAAATATTCTGTATTATGCTCTTATAAATTTTCATTTTAGTTTCCTTTGTAATATTTTTTATTCCAAATTATTCCATGTTATGTCTTAGTTGCATTTTTTGCCTTTGCAATTTTAGTCTGTACATCTCTCTCACACTTTTTTATTTTCCCTGTTTCAAGTATGAGGTCATCCACATCCTTTTCCCAAACACATATATTCTGTTTTCTATAAATTTATATTCAGTCCCCATTTTTATATTCTTCCATTAGTTTATTTATCATATATTTCATATCATCTTCATCCCCTGCAAAAATAATTTGATCATCTGCAAACAACAATGAATGCAGTACTTTTCCTCCTATAGGAATACCCATTTCAGAACATTTTTTATACCACAAGTTAAGAGCCTGGTCTAAATAAATGTTAACAAAGAATTGGTGATAAACTGCATCTCTGCGTAAGGCCTTTATTCACTGTGAATTCCTCTGTTGAAGTATTCTGTATTTTTACTTTAGCTTTTGTATTACTGTAGATCCTCCTAACCATATTAATCCATTTATAACAGATATTCAGATTTCTCATTGCCGTCCATAACAATTGTCGAGGTACACTATCATATGCCATCTCTAAATCAATAAAGGTCATATGTAGTTATTATATTTTTTGCTAGGATTTTCTCTTGTAATTGTCTAATACATAAAATATTATCAATACATGATCTTCCACTCCGGAATCCACATTGTTCTTCTCTTAAGTTATCTTTTATCTCCTTAAGTTTAAAATTTATAATTTTACTAAAACACCTAGCTGTTGAAGGTAAAACGCTTATACCTCTATAATTGGAACACAGTTTTTATCACCTTTTTTTTTTTAAATATGAGTAATATACAATAAATTCCAGTCTTTTGGGATGTCGTCTCCAATTTCAACTTTATTAAAAGTTTTGTTAAAAATATTACTAAAATATCTCCTCCATGTTTTAGGAGTTCCGCCTGAATATTTTCTGGTCCTGGCGCTCTCCCATTTTTTGCCTCTTTCAAAGCTCTTTTTAATTCATCTTCTGTTATCTCTGGAGTGTCAAATTTATATTCTAGCGATGGTGTTTTCAAAACAATAAATAATAGTAAAATAATTACATCTTTGTTGGAAATATTTGCGTTCATTATAAACAATTGCCTAATGTTAACAGTGTGGGCAATGTTTTTGGGTTGAAACAACAGGAGGCCTTGAGAACAATTATTGATAACATGACCACAAGTACGTGTTTGTTGTTTTATATTGTTTCAAATAAAGTTCAGTTCATTTAAAATGCAGACGTTTGTTTCGTATAATGTATATTAACACTATCTTTTGGATATTTTCTGTATGTACATTTAATTATTTGGGTTGTAATTTTACTATAAACACACAAACTGAAAGAGACATAAATTTGAAACTGTCAAGATTTCAAATGATATGTGGAACTATACATAAAACATTAAAGAATAAAACAAGAAGAGATACTAGACTGAAGTTTTATAAAACATTGGCAGTTCCTGCATTACTTTATGGGAGTGAAACTTGGGTAATGACCAAAAATTTACAAAGTAGAATACAAAGCGTAGAAATGAACTTCCTTACAAGAACAAAAGGCTGCACAAGTATGGATCGGTTAAAGAATGAAGATATAAGAACACAGTTAAATATATATATATCAATTAAATGATAAAATCAAAGGGTATAGAGAAAGATGGTTTAGACATGTAGAAAGAATGAACGTAACAAAATTACCAAAAGCAGCATTTAACTACAAGCCAAGAGGTTCAAGGAATGTAGGAAGGCCAGTGAAAAGATGGACAGAACAACTGTGAGGTGGAACAGGCATTTGGCCTAGCCCGGGAAGTGAAGAAGAAGAAGACATTGTACGTAGTTTAGCCCTACTTGGTGGGCAGTGGTTTTACTTCCCGCACGTGGGTGTAAATGTAATAAATATATTACAGTATAGTTATTTAGTTGGCAGCCCCGAAACGTAGGATGTTGAACTTTCAATAACGGTCGCCATTGCTGGTAAGTACGACAAAACGCACTATCGCGCAAAAAGAAAATTAATTTTATTAAGTAATATCAATTAAATGTATATTAATATAATGATAATTGCCCACTAGTGGGTGAATAGAATCTTTTCTTGTTTGTATGACAGCCGGTAAGAAATGGTCGTCCTAAAACCATAATATATCGTCTGGTATTTTAAGGAAATTATAATAATGTTGGGGTTATAAGATGGCCTCGAAGTAGCGTGCTGCCTTGTCACGTAGCGGGCCCGGGTTCGATTCCCGATCGGGACAGGCTCCTAGGTGAGGATTTTTTTTTTTTTTTTCCTCACCTGTAATGGCCAAATTTTTCTGGAAACCTTAAATGCCCAGCGGTACTTCGAAAAGCATCCGGTGCCATCATCAATCGGCGTCAATCCCCCTTCACCGGGGGTGAAAATCAACGGTAAGGCTACCACAAAACCTCATAATTTCCTAGTGATCGCTGCAAAGCATAACATGGAAATGGCTATGATTGCAGTGTAAGACCTGCCCGCGGGCAGAATAACTATAGATTGAAGATTAGAATGTTATATTTTATTAAGATGAAATAAAGTATACATTCATTTAAAAAAACTTTATTTAGAGAGCGAAAGCTTCGTGTCAGAGAAATACCTAGAAGAGCGAAATAGTAAGGATGGAATGATTGTTTATGATTTTAGAGCTAGATGGGGAATTTATAGTTGCAGAAAGAAAGTAATAAGTAAAATGAAGATATGGAAGGAAATAGCTTGAAGATATCAAGGTCCAGCATTTTTGGTCTGTGGAGCACATGATGATGCCGTAGAGGAAACCTAGATATAATTAACTGTAGGGGCTATAATTTGACTAAAGATAGAGTTTTTTAAAATGTCTAATCTCTTTAAGAAGTGTACTGCTGCATAAGGTGGCGGAAAGAAAGATGAAAGTATAAAGAAATGACTTGCAAATCATTTGGAAAGTTTCCATAAAACCGTTTTTCTCTTTTCTTCTTCTTCTTCTCTTCTTGCTGTTTGATAAAACAGGAAACTAATCTAAAATTATGGGGCTGGAGGGATCCACAGACTAGGATCCGAAGAAAAAATGTCTATAAAATCGGTGGTGTGTCTATTTAAATTCATTATACATCAACAAACCACTGACGACATTTACTGGGTAATTAATACTTATTTACTTTTAATTAAAATTAATACTTATTTACTTTTCATTTAAACAAGTTTAAAATTAAATTCATACGAAATGAACTAAATGTACTTACTTACTTACTTACTCACTGGCTTTCCTACAAGAAGCTTCCATGCAAGTCTTTCATTCCCCATACGTGCAACATGTCCTGCCCATCGCAGTCTACGAGACTTAACTGTTCTTACTATATCTGGCTTCCTATAAAGACCATGTAGTTCATTGTTATGTAGTCTTCACCATTCACCTGTCTGTTCATCTATCTTTGGTCCAAAAATTTTCATAAGTACTTTATTCTCAAATACTTGTAATCTCCTTTCCTCCCTTAAAGTAAGTGTCCATGTTTCGCACCCATATAATATAACCGGTAGAATAATAGTTTTATATATTTTGAGCTTAACGTTTTTTGAAAGGAGTTGGGACATCAAGAGTCTCTGCAATGCATAATAGCATGCATTTCCAGAATTGAGCCTATGTTTAATTTCTTTGTGCATCTCATTCCTATTTGTGATCATTGTTCCTAGGTATTTGAATTCAGCCACTTCCTCAAAATTTCCCTCATTTGTCATTAGCTGTCCATTTCCATTATATAATGAATTTCTACGTGTGACCATATATTTAGTTTTTTTATTTATATTTACTTCCAGTCCTAATTTCTTAGTGTTACTCAAAAGTGTGTGCGTGTTGTCCTTTAGTATCTCCTCGCTATCGGCCAACAATACTACATCATCGGCATAAACTAACAGCTTATTAATACCATTGAGTTGTAATCCTTCCTCATTCTCTAAAGATTTAATGGCATGCTCTAGTACAAAATTAAATAGTAGAGGAGATAGTGCATCTCCTTGCTTCAAACCATTCTGGATTTCGAAAGTGTCCGAAAGCTGTTTGCCTACACGCACCCTACTCTTTGTGCCATTTAGACACATTCGTATAAGTCTAACTAACTTTTTAGGAATTCCGAACTTCAGCAAGATACTATATAACTTCTCCCTCTTAATTGAATCATATGCTTTTTTGAAGTCTACATACAGTTGCTGTACAGTACCATTATATTCCCATTTCTTTTCTAAAATCTGTCTTATACTAAAAATCTGATCTGTTGTAGACCTGTTTCTTCTTCTTCTAAATGCACATTGATGATCTTCTAGAATGTCATCAATATAGGGAGTAAGTCTGCTTACTAATATATTTGTTAGAATTTTGTACGAAATTGAAAGTAATGAGATGCCCCTGTAGTTTGTTGCAATCAGCTTTATCTCCTTTCTTATAAATTGGTACGATAATTGACTCCTTCCATTCATCTGGAAGAGCTTCTTTTTCCCAAATCATACTAAGCAACCAGCGTACCTTGTCCATCAATTTTTCTCCCCCTGATTTTATCAGTTCTGCTGGGATCTCATCTGAACCTGATGCTTTATACAACTTCAATTTTTCAATCGCCATTTCAACCTCAAATGCACTTGGCTCTGCGACTAGCATTTCTGCTGTCTGTAAATTATCCTCCTCAATGTCCTGTTCTGTATGTACATTTAATAGCTGATTAAAGTAATTTTTCCATCTATTTAATATACTCCTGGAATCTGCAATCATATCCCCATTTTTATTCCGAATTATGTTTGTTCTTGCCTGAAACCCTTTATTCTCTATACTAATTCCCTGATATAATTCTCTAATGTTCCTATTTTTTGCATTCATTTCAAGATTATTAATCTTCTCTCTCAAATATTCCCTCTTTTTACTCTTTAGTAGCTTGGTGGTTTCCCGTCTAATACTACCCAATTGCTCTAAATTTACCTCATTTGGCTCATGTAACCATTTCATATTTGCTAGCTTTCTTTTCTTTACAATGTCGGCACATTCCTCATCAAACCATTTCTTGTTTTGCCTCTTTTTTAAACAACCAATGCTTTCTGATGCTGACAATTTAATAGTATCTCTTATAGCCTCCCATTCTTTATTTATATCAGTTTCTTCTTCGCTTGCCACGTTGTCATTGGAAGATCCCAGTACTTCAAATCTATTAGCAATTTTGATTTGGTATTCTTGCTGCATTTCATCATTTTTCAAGTTTTTTAATTCAAATTTTACAGAATCATCTTTAGCGTTTGTTCCTCTCATAAGCGATAGCCGTTGTCTGATTTTCACTCTGACCAGATGATGATCCGAATTGCAGTCTGTCCCTCTAACTGATTTAACATCAATGATGCTACTGTGCCAGCGTTTATCCACTAATACATTATCTATCTGGTTACGAGTTTCTCCATCTGGGGATGTCCAAGTGTATTTATGTATATCCTTATGCTGAAATGTTGTGCTCTTAACAATGAGATTCTTTGATGTGGCAAATGTGACTAATCTAACCCCGTTGTCATTACTATCTTCATGAAGACTGAATTTGCCTATTGTTGGTTTGAATATATCTTCCTGCCCCACTTTTGCATTAAAATCTCCTAAGACAATTTTCATATGATATCGTGAAAGGCTATCAAATACGCATTCTAATTCTTCATAGAACTCATCCTTGATCTTGTCATCTTTATCTTCTGTGGGGGCATGTACATTTACAATTATAAAATCATGTTGTTTACCCTTTAGAATTATGTATGATATCCTATCACTAACAAACTTAATATCTCGGATAGCGGATAGGATCCTCCTTCTGACTAGAAAGCCCGTTCCAAATGCAGGTCTTTCTGCACCCCCGTAGTATAATGCAAAGCTTCCTGATTCCTGACTACCTTCTCCTGGCCACCTAACTTCCTGTAAAGCGACTATATCCAAGGGCGATTTATCTAGTTCCCGCGTTAATATCTCTAGTGCCCCGCTATTGTATAAAGTCCTAACATTCCATGTTCCTAGGAACATGTCCCTGTGTCTTAGCCTTTGGCATGGGTTCCCTGAAGTAGTCCCCGCCCGGAGAACCGAATGGGGGACTATTTGACCTCCAGAAAATTTTACCCCAGTTGAACCCATGTCCGCATTTCTTGACGGTTGTATTTTTACGGTGAAAGATCGTCAGTCTTTCGACCAAGGTACTTTTTTCGTCTGGCTTATTACCTGCGACCAGTCCGGCATGGGTAACCCTATTGGCAGCAATGCTACCGCCGGCATAGCTCTCAGGATCATTTAAGCACGCAAGCCACTCCACCACGACAAGGTAAAGATACCATGGAGGGATGAACTAAATGTATTCAAACTATTAGATAGAATTGCACAATACAGAGATGAATGGATGGACCACATAAATAGAATGGATAACAATAGAATTCCGAAACAGATTCTTCATTACAAACCACTCGGACAAAGAAATGTTGGAAGACCGAGTAAAAGATGGAAAGACCAATAATTCTAGCATGAAATCGGAACAGATCTTAAGGTCTAATCCTTGATGCTGCAAATTAAATTCAAGAACCTGCCCATAAGTTAAGCCAGATTGCTTCTCAATATGGAATGATAATCTGAACAAATAAAACTAAAGTGATGGCATTCCAAGAACAAGAACCTATTAGAACAAAAGTTTGTATAAATAATAAAAAAAACTGTAGAACAAATACACAATTTAATTATCTGGGATATTCTTTAGGATACAGAATCAATGGTGTTGAAATAAAATTGGATAGATTCAGACACTTCTGTGGTACCATTCAGCGAACATTAAAATACAACGTAACATGAGAAACACTGTTAAAACTATATAGACTGGTTGCATTGCCACTCTTATTGTATCGATGTGAAAGTTGGACACTTACCTCAGTTCAAATAAGACAAATCGAAGTTTTAGACATGAAATTTCTTAGCTTTGTAACTGGAAATACATTATTGGTTCACAAAAGAAGTACTGGTATCAGATAGGAATTGAACATAGAACCAATATAGAAAATATAGAATAAATTGGAGAGACCATATGCTACGATTACCAAGAATAAGGATGGCAAGAACTGTTTTATATTATAATCCGAGAGGGACAAGAAATACGTATATTTATTTATTTATTTATTTATTTTATTTATTTATTTATTTAGCCTGGTGGAGTTAAGGCCATGTGGTCTTCTCTTCTACTCACCATGACAAACATATATTACATCAGAATATAACAATCATAATTAACTCTAATATCAAATATTAAATGAAGATTTGACCAATAAGATATATATTATATTATGATCTATAATACAATCAGTTAATGATAGTTTAGATGAAGATTAAAACTAATAATAAAATGTATTCTAGCAAGATAAATTAAATTGTTGGTAAGACCGTCCCTGTCTAATGTAGGGGCATATATAAAAAAACAAATGAAAATAATTATATATAGAAAACTAATTCTACGGTTATACAATATTTAAACATATTAAAATATTTGTTAATTCTAATATTATTTTCATAAATAGTTAAATTTATTAATTGTTAAAATAATTCTATCAGTGAGGAGTAGAAGTTAGTTTGTTATTAAATAATTCTTTAGTTTGTTTTTGAAGGGTGTTATAGTTTGACAGTCTCTGACATAGGGCGAAAGGGAATTCCATGTTGCAAGTGAGACTGTAAAAGATAATGAATAATACATAGTGTGATGAGGAGGGATATAAAGGACAATGTGCTGATGGGATCGAGTGTCAAGATTATGTGCGTCGGATAGTCTGATGAAGCGGCGTGATAAATAATTAGGCGATGATGTGTGAAGTATTTTAGAGAAGGGATAGGGAATGGATAGTCCTACGATCTCTTAGATCTTAGACGAAGCCATGATAATTGTTCCAGATACGGTGTAACATGGTCAAATTTGCGAATACCACAAATAAAACGTGCGCAAGAATTATGAACACGTTGAAGTCTTTGAGTGAAAATAGTATTTAAGTCTGTAAAAAGAGCATCGCAATAATCAAAATGGGGCATTACAGGTGTTTCTACTAACATTTTCCTGAGAGCGAATGACAGACAATTTCTTGCGCGATTTAATGGATGCATTATTGAGAAGACTGTTTTGCATGTATGGTTTATTTGTGCATTCCAATTTAAGTTGTTGTCAATAAATACTCCTAGAATTGTTACTGCCTCACTATAAGGGATTTGAACTCCATTAAGTGGCACATGCGAGACTGTGTTCAGGTTAATTGTAGATAATAAATAGTCTCTGGTGACCCATGATTGATTGTGACTTTCTAGGATTTAATTGCAATCCATATTTAACTGTCCAAGTCGTAAGTCAAGATCTTCCTTAATTTTGGCAACAGCGTCATTTAGAAAATATTTGTCTATATGGACGTAGATTTATGTAGAAATATATGTCTACATTTAAAGCGATGGCGTGAGGAACTTTGAGTTGGAACAGACCAACAGGTCTGATACTTAAAGACAATGATAATGATAAAAATAGTTATTAAATTCTTTAATAATTTGGGAAATCTGCTACTGCGTACCTGTCTAGTAATACACGGATGTGTAACACAACAGAATGAAGAGAAACGCTTAAATACCCCAACTACAGCTGTGACGTAACGGAAAATATGCTACGTTGTCAGCGTCGAACATTAATTTCTATGGTGTTGTCATATTCTTGTTTTCTTTATGTAATTGTAATTTTATTGCTTTTTATTTGTTGTTTATTTTTCTTCACACTAGTAGAAATTATTACTTTATTGTAACGGGCTGTCAACAGCACGTACAGCTTACTGCCCGTGCGACCCATATTTATAAATAACATTGTAAATATCTTACTTTTTGTCTAATAAAGTCCTACTACTACTACTACTACTACTACTACTACTACTACTACTACTTATATTATTATTTAGGATAACGGCACCGGCATTGAGGAGGGAAACATTACGCCACCGCTCAGTGGTGCATTGTGTCACAAATCGTCACCCATCTTGTAGTTTGTGCAGTTTAGAATCCATTGCATCTTGTCTTCAGAAAGCCGCCTAAGTCATTTGTCTATAATTCTCATGGGCCGTAGTCTAAAAAAAGGAAGGAGACTGAAACAATAATAAAAAAAATTAACATTTTAAACATCGTCCACCGCTGTGGTCTTAAGGTAGCGTAATGTCTTGTCACGCAGCGGGCCCGGGTTCGATCCCTGGTCGGGACAAGTTTCCTGGGTGAGTTTTTTTTTTCGCGCTTTTTCCTCACCTGTAAGACAGATGTCAGGAAACTTTAAAGCCCAAACGGTCCCCGAACACCTTATGACCATCATTATCGTATTCATCTTATTAGATTAAGTTTAGTTTAAGGACTCTCCTGGCGCATGATCATCATCTTTCAAATCGTCGGGACAGCGTAACCTCGTCTTCCACGCGCCTCAACCTTAGAAAAGAGTTACAAGTGCGCCACGCCAGGAGATAATACTACAATTGTCGTAATGACAACCTGGTGGCTTTAATAAAAATACATTTTAAACATAATTTGAATTTTTTAATCTCTAGAAAGACGTCCGAAAGAGGATTAATTATATCTTCAGATTCTTTCACATAGGCCTACAGTAGGCCTACTTTATTGGAGTGCTTTAGATGAATTAATGAAATGATAAACACGAAGTTTATCATCACTCAAATAGTGACATATTTTGTCCGATCCGGAAGTATTGACCTACCCGACAAGTTTAAACCTATCAGTCTTTCTTTCTTTCTTTCTCACTGGCACTATCGAACCCGTAGGTTCATGGCCGCGCGGACATAAGCTCTCCATACATCCCTATCCTGAGCAAATGCTTTCCAGTCATTCCCTGTATAATCTACTTCCCTCAAATCATAGTTAATGTTATTCTCCCATCTCATTCTTGGTCTACCAACGGGGCGTTTTCCCCCTGGCTTCCCTACAAGAAGCTTCCATGCAAGTCTTTCATTCCCCATACGTGCAACATGTCCTGCCCATCGTAGTCTACGAGACTTAACTGTTCTTATTATATCTGGCTTCCTATAAAGACCATGTAGTTCATTGTTATGTAGTATTCTCCATTTACCTGTCTGTTCATCTCTCTTTGGTCCAAAAATTTTCCTAAGTACTTCATTCTCAAATACTTGTAATCTCCTTTCCTCCCTTAAAGTAAGTGTCCATGTTTCGCACCCATATAGTATAACTGGTAGAATAATAATTTTATATATTTTCAGTTTAACGTTTTTTTGAAAGGAGTTGGGATGTCAAGAGTCTCTGCAATGCATAATAGCACGCATTTCCAGAATTGAGCCTATGTTTAATTTCTTTGTGCGTCTCATTCCTATTTGTGATTATTGTTCCTAGGTATTTGAATTCAGCCACTTCCTCAAAATTTCCCTCATTTGTCAATAGCTGTCCATTTCCATTATATAATGAATTTCTACGTGTGACCATATATTTAGTTTTATTGATATTTACTTCCAGTCCTAACTTCTTAGTGTTACTCAATAGTGTGTGCGTATTGTCCTTTAGTATCTCCTCGCTATCGGCCAATAATACTACATCATCAGCATAAACTAAGAGTTTATTAATACCATTCAGTTATAAGCCATCCTCATTTTCTAAAGATTTAATGGCATGCTCTAGTACGAAATTAAATAGTAGAGGAGATAGTGCATCTCCTTGCTTCAACCCATTCTGGATTTCAAAAGTGTCCGAAAACTCTTAGCCTACACGCACCCTACTCTTTGTGCCATTTAGACACATTCGTATAAGTCTAACTAACTTTTTAGGAATTCCGAACTCTAGCAGGATACTATATAACTTCTCCCTCTTAATTGAATCATATGCTTTTTTGAAGTCTACATATAGCTGATGTACAGTACCACTATATTCCCATTTATTTTCTAAAATCTGTATTATACTAAAAATCTGATCTGTTGTAGACCTGTTGCTTCTAAATACACATTGATGATCTCTTAGAATGTTAAACCTATCAGTCATTAAAATAAAATTTTTGACACACCAGGTTTTGACCAGCACTTTGGAAAAAATCTGCATTACCAACTTCCCGATTGTTTATAGATCATGATTATCATAAGTAATGCCACGAGTGAATTTATCTAGAGAATTTGGAAATCAAGAGTGGCATTTGTTAGGACTATTTAACGAATAAAATCATTATTTAACTATAGTTATTTTAAAATATTTATATATTTAATGTAAACAGCGATGTTTGAAAACAAATGAGAAACGATTGGTACGCTTCATTTCCTTCCTTTGTTCATCACTGCAACCTGATCATAATATTATTTATTGCCAAAGGATCTCAATATTGTAAGAATGCACCCTAGCAGAGAAAGTTATAACCAACGTTATAGGTATTAATTAATTTGATGTCCTATTATGTAAATATATCAATTATATTTTTCTGCAATGTCATTTCCTGGAAAATACTTCATTTAAGAAAGTGCAAACCGTGTTTTTTTTTGTGGCATAATCAGTTGTTACAAATATTTGTATTTTATTCTGTCGCATGCGCTTTCTGCTGACATTCACACACTATATATACAATCTGGTAGCTGTATTTCTTAGAGGGTCAGTCACTGCAAAATAATGCTATGACCTATTCAGAATGTTAAAAAGGAGGTGCTTTCTTTATTATGATAAACTTTAGTTGGTGAATTTTAGGCGAAACACGACTGTGATTGGTTCTAAATAAAAAATCATATAAATGTGATTGGTCATTGACTCCCATTTAGGGCATGAGTTAAATAGTCTCTATAAGTATCTGCACAGAATTGATATAGACAAATCTGATAATACGATTGACCGTATTTTTAATCTAAATGAGGCATGTGGCTCGAGGTCATCTTCTCTGTCTATATTTCACTTAAATAAATCAATATTATTATTATTATTATTATTATTATTATTATTATTATTATTATTATTATTATTATTATTATTATTATCGTTATTATTATTATCGTTATTATTATTATCGTTATTATTATTATCGTTATTATTATTGTTATTATTATATCCATTTTTAAATATTCCTTCTAAATATTGAAATTAAGAGACCGAAATTACATCATCCTCAACTATTCAACAGTAAATACCGTTCCGAACAATCGACCATATTTTCACGTACTGTATTTATTTCTTTTTAATAATGGAAAGCATAGTTTTAATTCTTTATTTTTTCCGAAGATCATTTCTTTTTGATGAGGAGTAAAGTCGTGGGTCCCATGTTGAAAATTATGGGTTATTTTGTATTCCTTAATATAGGAATGTGTACTATGTAATGTCATTAATTTTTTAATTCGATTCTATAAGGGGATATATTCTTTAATACATTAACCGCACGCGATAAAGGTCAAAGGCACCAATTGTGACGTAATAGACACCAATTTTGATGTAACATGTAATTTATTCCCATTCTTGTATACAAAGAAGAAAAAATATTTCACACTTTTCTCTTATTTTTCTCCTTACAGTTGAAATTATAAAACTATCAGTTAAATTCGAACGTTTAGGTTTGGTTGAGCATAGGTATATAGTGTTATGGGTGATGTGGGAGAGACATGGGAATAATAAGTTGGTCCCGGTGGACCATAGTCCAGTAGGTTACCGTACTCGCCTCTAGTTCATGGGTTCATTGTTTCAAACACGGTTGGGGTCTATTGATTTTTTAAGGTCATACAGTATGTTCCCTTGGAAGGGAAATTAAACCCATAGATCTCGTATTGTAAATTTATGACTCGTGAAAGAGTCTCAAGTGAGGAAAGAAGGACCTGTGAAAAAAAAAAACTGTCACCCTTTCAGGTTTTCATTTGAATTGCGACGCTAATTAACCTGTGTAGTAAAAAGTGCCCAACAATAAAAGCTACCTAACTATGAGCAAGGAAAAAAGTAGATGAATTGCATAACGCTAACCACATGACTTCTCATATTTTAACCAGTAACATCAAACACTTCAGTCGACCTGTTCTTCGGAGTAAACGTATTAGGATTTATTTTAATTTTACCTTTCAGAAAGTTTTATTTTGTCAAAGAATCATTTCCGGCAGTTATAAAATTTCACGCACTAAAACTCTGTAGAGAGAAGTATGTTGCAGGTTATAAAATTGCCAGTGGTTATAGGAAAAATTTTAGTTGCCTTAAGCGTAAAACAGGCGTGTTATCTTGAATTTTATGACTGATGTATAAAGAAGATGATGGAAGACCGGACGTTCACCGGCGACCAGGTGTTTCCTATGACGGCGGGCAAGTATGGATTGATTATGGAAGCGGATACAGCCCATTAAATATATGGGGTAACTTACATAATCCAACTAGATAGTGTAATTTCTTGTCGCCTCGTGCACAACACAGATGGACCAAGTATGCTATTTGTTTGGAATAAGTCCAGAAATAGCATCGCCTGAACTATTCAGCTGCATAACTCTAAATGCAACACTGGTACAAATACATTAAAGACGATAACATATTTCGAATTCTGTATTTACATGTCTATAACATGGTCTATTTATATCCTTTAACGTATATATATATATACACACACACACACACACAGAGGGTAGAAGTAATATAAGTAGAAGTATGCAAATTTGAAATACAAATCCATCGACGTAAATAATCAAATTTTATTGTACCCTTTTTAGATCGAAAATGTAATAATAATAATAATAATAATAATAATAATAATAATAATAATAATAATTTGTTTTACCTTTCGGAGTTAAGACCGCAATTCACTTCACCAGGATTAAATTGCACATATATTAACAATTATGAATCATCTCTAGTTAAATTAATAACACATAATGCAATATACAGATGGTAAGAAAATTATAAAATATTAATGCATAATGTAATAATAATAATAATAATAATAATAATAATAATAATAATAATAATAATGTAATAATAATAATAATAATAATAATAATAATAATGCATAATGTAATAATAATAATAATAATAATAATCTATAACTTGATTAAATTATTAACTTGATAATGAAAGTTTGATATATATAAAAGAATAACAAAAATATACCTAGAAATTGGTTACATTTTATTGTCTGAGGAAATATTCAATGAGTTTACTTATTAACTGTATTCGAGTCGGGAAGTCCTGATTTAAGAGGGGAAGGAATTCCAGAGATGAGTAGCTGAAACACGTTAAGTCGAGGAATGAAATGTTCGATGTAGAGGTTTCCTCGAATAAAAACGAATATATAGAAAATACAGTAATGTATAATGGTAATGAGTGTAGTTTTATTTTCACACGTGCGTAGGGAACGTAAAATGAAACAATATTTTCCTTTTTTTTTAACCCGTTGTTGGTTTTAGTACAATTAAATTAAGAGAGGCGTAATTAAATATTTCTTATTAATAGACATTTACAATGATAAATGACAATATTGCAGTAGCTTATTATGCATTTTATCGAAAAATACATAGACAAAAGCTCATTCCTCACCTTACACATGCTACATTATCATTATCATAAGTAATGTCACGAGTGATTTACGTACAAATCCTCTAGATAAATTCACGAGTCACTTCGTGGCATTTGTTAGGAGTATTTAACGAATAAAATTAAACTGTTTATTCAAAACGTTACTTAAATATAGTTACTACCGGTATTTAAAAATATTTATATATTTGATGTAATCGGCGATGTTTGAAAACAAATGAGAAATGTAAGGTTAGGCCTATGCATATTCATTGCACCTTGATCGTTTCATTTATTACCAGATTTTTTTTATTTCTATCTTTGTCTTTTTTTTTTCGTTTACACTGTTTTTTCCTTTTTGTTTAACTTTGTGTTCTTTTATCTTATTCACACATACAAACACAAGACAGGACACACACCCAGACCCAAGGTGGAGATTTAAAATCCCCTACCCCGCCGGGAATCGAACCCGGGTCGCCGGAGTGGAAGGTAGGGACTCTACCGACTACGCCACGGCGATGGACGCAGATAACATCGCAATATTGTAAGAATGCACCCTAGTGGAGAAATAATGAAACACCTCAAACTGTATATTATAATCAACATTATAGGTTATTTGACTGAATATCATTAATATTTATAGGATTTGTATTTTTTTATTTCTTCTTTAGTTATTCTTTATAGAGATGATTAGTAAACAACTCTGTAAAATCACGGAATCTGTTCATTATTTGCTATTTTCAATGTATTTGTTTGAGAAAAATTATGCTCTGACCTGTTCAGAATATTAAAAAGGAGGAGCTTTCTTTATCACAAAAGCAGGAGCTGATAAAGAGTAATCGATAAAGAGCGAGGCGAAATGCGACTGTAAGTGGTTAAACAAAACTCATAGAAACGTGATTGGTCATTGTCTACCAATTGGGGCACGAGTTAAATAGTCATTATAAAGTAATTTTGAATAAACTTCTCTCTCTCTCTCTCTCTCTCTCTCTCTTTCTCTCTCTCTCTCTCTCTCTCTGGGAGACAGTAGATTATCGACTAAAACTGTACAATATTTCGATTACGTTTACCCAAAGAATTTTTGCTGGGTGTATGTATATTAATTATGCTCATTATTTGGGACAACGGACCGAACGATTTTAACTTAACTTGTGAAGGAACCCGCGTCCCGGAATTTTCCTTACTCGAAACTTTTTTTCCAGTGAAGGTAGGGTTCTTAACCAACGATCCTCATATTCTGCGTTGTTGAGAAGTTCTGGATACATTTGTGCTAAGAAACCAACTGCTGATCTCTAAATATACAGAATATTCTGCATAAACAGTAATAAAATAATTTCATTACTATAAAACATTCATTGAGTTATTTTCACAAAAGTTGATAAAAATAAACGTATGTTCGATGAAAATTCTCTCATAGATCACAAGTAGACATCTCTTTTCTCAAAAGAGTAGGGGCATTTATTAAAAATAAATAAATAAAGCAAACTCACCATAAGCGCCATAATCAAGTTTTATTAAACCATTGACCATTTTCCAAAATAAACATAATTATTGATACTGGTGAAATTAAATTATACCGTATTTAAAGGCCGGATACAACAAATATTTATAGAATGCAAAGCATTTTTTTCCCCTGACGCGATGCCCCTGCTGATATTAAGTAGGCCGTTGTAAGTGAATTCAGTAAATTAGATTGAGTGCAGAGTATAAAAGAAGCTTGTATGAGTTTCATACCTGGTTTTATTCCTTTGTTTTTTCTCATATTCCGAGCAGGTTCAGCTTACGTGAGATTCGTGTCAATGAGCTTTAGATAATAAGCATTCCGCTGTAGATAGAACTCCTTCCAATCCAATCTGTTACATTTTGCAGATACAATACCTGCGAAAGATTAAATTGGTCTTAGTATTCTAACCTCATGAACAAACTCTGATACAATGAAAATAAATTAATAATCAACCTTTTCTGTTATCTATGCCTATAATGTGTCATTTTTAACATGTTCAAAGTCAATAGTTATGTATGTATCTTTTTTATATGCATTGTTTTATTTCCATTATTCTTTTCGCAGGACTTCTTCCACGCAGTTTGCGCATATAAGCTCTTTCCTGGAAAGTTCCATATGGGTAGCAAGGAATTCACTTTGAACCACACATTAAACATGTACACCATGGTGAGCTTGCAGAATCTGTGATAAGAAATTATTCTTAAAGTATAAGTAATATTATCGCTAACACTTAAACTTGGCAATTTATTCTGTGGACAATCAAAGAATAATAACGAAAAAAAGGTAATTAGGTAACTCAATAAAGTTTCTACATATATTTTTACACGTGGCTAATGGCTGCTTTATTATACTCCGTCTTTTGTAATATGAGAAAAAATATAGCTCTAATGTGCAATTTGCATAACATAATAAAATAAATAATAATATTAGAGAAAACAAAATATAACAAGAATTTTCAATAGGCCTACACGTATATAGGCTATAGACCCTATTCTTATTCTATAAAATGTTTTAAATTCTTATTTAAAAATACTTTAACATCTAAGGTCATATCGCGCCTATTTATTTCTAAAGATGCTATGAAATGGTCAGTATGATAATGAAATTCCAAAGAAATTCAGGAAAACCTCCATCAGATTGGTTGGCGCCGGGGTATGAACACGAAACCTTCCGATTACGAGTCTCAAACACTATAGCATGTGCCCACTCGCTCGTTTAGTAACTTTTTTTTATAAAAATCCACATGTATTATGTGTAATCATTATTATCAAATGTAATGAAATTAAAAAAAAAAGATCTTGACTGCCGGTTTATGTAAAATATAAATATGTAAGTGATTGTATATACTCAAAGATCATCCACTTGTTATGACCTAATATATTTATCCCAAGACGATATGACACAGTACGATGAACAGTCTCAAAGTAAGAATTAAATTAAAAATAATTTAAATTGAATTTCGTCGTATACAGTAAATATTTAGAAGTCAGCTAAGGGATTTACTAGAAGCCAGATGGTATAAGTACTGAACGCCGACACCTGTAGGAGCAGAATTGTCGATATTTGCTGACAGGAATGTCAGTAATAATTAATGTGTTGTCTTGTAGATTGAGTGACGTTTCCGCCTACAAAATAAACTCACTCTCCACCAATATTTATCTTGCAAGATCTGTTAATAAAAGTGATGAGATAACATACCATTATTCTCGGATGATTATTATTATTATTAAGTTTATTATTATTATTATTATTATTATTATTATTATTATTATTATTATCATTATCATCATCATCATCATCATCATTATCATTATCATCATCATCATCATTATTATTAAAGCCTACGAAACAAGGAGATCCGATATCACCGAAACGGTTTACATGTCTACTGGAAAATGAATTCAGAGAATGACTTAGAAAAATAAAAAGCCCCCGCTTCGCAAATTCATGTTTGCAAAAACGGCAGAAAAATTGAGACTTGTAATAAATGACTTAGATCTTAAAATCAAAGAACTTGGTGTAAGAATGAACGAATGCGAAATTAAACTGATGTCCACTGAGAAAAAAAAAAAGACCAGTAATAATCGATCTGTCTGTTCATTTCTCTTTGGTCCAACAATTTTCCTAAGAACTTTAATCCCAAATAAAGTTCTTAGGTACATTTTTTGGACCAAAAAGAGATGAACAGACAGGTGAATGGAGAATACTAACTTCGTAACAGTGAACTACACGGTCTTTATAGGAAGCCAGATATAATAAGAACAGTTAAGTCTCGTAGACTGCGATGTGCAGGACATGTGGCACGAATATGGAATGAAAGACGTGCATGGAAGCTTCTTGTAGGAAAACCAGAGGGAAAACGCCCAGTTAGTAGACCAAATATGAGGTGGGATAATACGATCAACTATGATTTGATGGAAGTAGATTATACAGGGGATGATTAGAAAACATTAGCTCAGGATAGGGATTTATGGAGAGCTTATGTCCGCGCGGTCTTGAACCTACTGGTTCGATAGTGCCAGTGAGTTAGTTAATGTAATAATCGACGGCACGGCACTAGAATACTTGAATCAGTTGGTAATAGTGAAGAGGAGCAGAGAAAAAAAGAGATATCTAGACGGATTTTCCAGGCATGGAGAAATTTCTACAATCTCAGCCTTATTCTACAACACATATAAATCAGTCAAAGGTTAAAATTCAAAATATTGGAAAACTGTGTTAGCCCAGTGATATTATGTGGATGCCAGACTTGGACCCACGCATAAATAGATGGGAATACTAAGAATATGAGAGCGAAAAATGGAAGAACAATCTTGAGCATCAACTCGGAACTAAGAGCATGATCCAATATCAAAAATGAAAGGCGTTGGGAAATAGGCCCTAGAAGTCAATTGTAAATGTGGAGGTTATGCAGCTAGAATGAAAGAAGACAAATGGACCTACACTACAACAATGTTGGACGTCCGAACTAGGAAAAAGAGAAGATATCGTCTTAAGTGTAAATGGACATATGACTTCTGTATCGCAGCCAGGACTAACTGAACAAGGATTGCTAGGAACAGAACAAAAATCCTAAGGATGGAGTTATCACGGTGCAGTATTGCGTATAAAAGTGCTTCAGAACCAAAGTGGCAAGACAGAGGAAATAAAATGTAGGCTAAGAATCAAAATGATGCCCAATAACCTAGAAAATCTCTCCATGTGAGAAATAACTGATTCAACCCTATCGTAATTCTAGGAGACTCTTGTGCTGATGGGATTTTATGATCTCATCTTTATCTTTCTTATTATTATATTTAAAATTATTATTTATTTAGAATATTAGCGTCGGCCGCGGTGGTCTAGTGGTTATGCTCCTTGCCTCTGGTTTCATGTTCGAACACGGTAGCGATTAGGATTTTAAGCCGCGGTTCCCGAGTTTGAAGATTTTCAGGCTCGTAAAAGATCCTTGACCCTGAACAAAGAGGCCTCTAAGCAAAATTTACATCTTAATAATACCTTAGTTGTCTGCTAGATGTCTCATTGAGTCGGTGTGTTGACCGCATGCCACTCATGGCATATTTGGGCAAATAAGGTAACTAAAAATGAACTTGGTCTCTAAACTCCTGATAAAGGAGAGGCTATGGCTCAACAATGGGCTACGTCATTAATCAATATTGATCAGAATATTAGATCCCTACTACTGCAAAATAAACTTATTTTTACTTGAATTTTTCTTCTTCTTATTCTTCCCTTGGCTTTACGGTCCACTAAGAACCTTGGTCTCCTTTATAACATCTGCCCATTCTTCTCTATTCCTATTTTCCTACCTCCATCTTTTAACCTTCAATTGTCTTAAGTCTTCCTCAGCCTTATCCAACCATCTTGGTTTCTGTCTTCCAACCTTTATTCTTCCATCTGACTTCCCTTCTAAAATCCTCTTTGCATTTCTTTCTTGCTCCATCCGCAACACATGTCCTACCCATCACAGTATCTTTTTTCATAATATCTTCTAACAGATCTAAATTCCTATATAATTCATTCATTTCCTGGTTCGTTCTAATTCATGTGTCTTGTCCCTGTACTTCTCCATATATATTCCATAGTATTTTTCTTTCCCATGCATTTCATATGAACTTAACTTTTTCTGATGATGTCCATGTTTCGCTTCCAAACACAACTTAGGTTTCAGTATTGTTTTACATGTTTTAATTTTTGCTACCCTACGTATTCTTCTTGACTTAAAAACTTGTTTTAATGCATAAAAACATGCTTGCATTTTTATTTTACCTGAAATTCTGAACATATTTTAATTCCACCTATTCTATTAGTGTCATTGCACCCGTCTCCCACATAAAATGACGATCATGTTGTCGTGACCTGGCCCTCGGGTAGATCAGACAATTTGAAGGTAGGATTCGTTGTGAGTCCAAGAACTCCAGTGAATGCAGAACTTGATTTAATATATTTATTAAAGACGATGATTAAAAAGTTACAATATTGTGTCTCTAACTGTCATAGAGACGAGGTCGGAACCATGAAGAATAAGCCCTGATGCCAAGGGTATCAGCCGTTATAAACCCTCTGATAAGCGGGCGTGGCATGGACGCTGAGTTGGAATGTATCACCCTCATTTCCAAATAAGGACATATCTCTTCTAAAGTTACGTATGAAGACTGGAATTTACCAGCCATGTTATCTTACTGTATTCAACTAGGGGATGGAGAGTAATCTTATCTTGACTCGACGCCCCTGTATTAGACTGGGGGATGGTGAGTAATATTATCCAAACTCAACGCCCCTGCCTGTTTCAACTTGAATATCCACATGTAATTATTATTATATATTAGAGTGTCCAGTACGCAATTTCCCTTCATAATATAATATAAATACATTCTGATTGTTAATTCAATACTTTAATAAATAAATGAATATATATATATATATATATATATATATATGGATTTTATGCTATTGGCTAACAGTGCAATAATTAATCAGTATATGCGGTAATAATGCTACAGCCAGCACAATGTATCCATTCGGTACTTGTACTTGAATGAACACAGAATAAATACAGAAATATGGCTGCTTTTTAAATTGAAGATAGTAATATTTCGTTGTGACATAAATGACATAACATTTTTTTCGTCCCTACTATACGAAAAGTGACTTGCTTACATATTACAATTAATAGAATTAAGCTTGTAGCCCTTCTAATGCTTAAGTAAAAAGACTAAAAAATCAATAAAGAAATTGAATTTTTAACTACACGGTTTTCTCCTTTTTTCTTGTCTATAAGATCATAAAACTTCCTCGATGTTTGTGCCTCCTAATACGTGACATACTCTCTTAATATAGTTTGTAATAATATGATACATCATATTTGGCTTTTTAATGAGTAGGTACCCAATATATAAATAAAAAATCCATTATTATTATTATTATTATTATTATTATTATTATTATTATTATTATTATTATTATTATTATTATAGTTATGTAAGGTACCAGTAAATATCATTTTGAATTCTTATTCTTTAATTCCTTACATATTTGTTTCTTTTATTCTGAGTTATAAAAATGCCATAATCTATTGTAAATTTCTTCGGATGTTCTTAAATCTAGATGGCTGTAATTTCATTGCTCTTTTTGTTCCAATGAAGAGAATATTTTCACTTTAAGTTTCTTCCAATGGTGTTTGATAAGTCATTAAGTCCCTGCAGCGGTATTAGCAAATTCCGGAGGAATGTTCTCATGAAAAGACTTTTTATTTTTTTACGAATTTTCACCGATTATACTTACTAGACATAAAAATGTTCATGATATATATATATATATATATATATATATTTATTTATTTATTGTCTGATGCCCCCAAGTTTCTGACATTTCTGGCTTTCTCATCTGGTATTGGCGGAATTGTAATACAGTTCTTAGGTTGGGGAACCTGGAAGGCGGAGTTACGTTACCCCGGTGGTATGATGGGTGATAAATGATAATGCAGCTCCTGGAGAATTCTTGATCTAAACTTATCCTAAATTCCAGACCCTTTAAGAAAAAATGTCTATGGTTTGACCGGGAATCGAACCCAGGACATTATGAACTGTGGCCAGAAACGCTGACCTCCAAACCCATGAGGCAATCGGTATAATATATATATATAGGCTATATATCCATCCATCCATAGTAATTTTGCCCGAAGGCAGGTCCTTCACTGAAATCATAGCATTTTCATGCTATGCTTGCAGATTTATTAGGGAATTGTAGGTGTGGTAGCTTCCCGTTGCTTTCCACACCGGTGCAGGATGATGATGATGATAATGATAAGAATGATGATGGCCATATGATTTCGGGGACCGTTTGGGCCTTAAAGTTTTCCTGACATTTGTCTTACAAGTGAGGAAAAACCCCGATAAAAGTCTCACCCAGAAATACTGTCCCGACCGGGAATCGAACCCGGGCCCGCTGCGTGACAAGACAGCACGCTACCTCGAGACCACAGCGGTGGAATATATATATATATATATATATATATATATATATAATTACAGTGTTATAGTGTCGCAATTTTGTATGTAAAGATATGCATTTTTTATTATAAGTGTTGTGAATAAGCCGAAATGCTGTTTCCATTTTTTGGCATCTACTTTTATTGGCTTTAGTTTCAATTCCATTTTCCTGAATTATTTCACCAAGATATTATTATTATTATTATTATTATTATTATTATTATTATTATTATTATTATTATTATTAAACCGTACATTATTTTATTTTGGAATTGATTATAAAATGTATGACTATCGTTACTATTGGTTATCTATGAAATTGTTAATCTTAAAGTATAAATAGCGTGAAGAGATAGCGAGTTTGGTTACATCTTATTTTCACACTTGATGTTGCTTGGAATTCGAGTGTGGTGCTCTGAGAAGACCTCATCTCCGTCAACAATAAGGAGGAATCTCTAGTGGAATGTGAGATAGTGTGAAAACCTTGAGGTTTATCTGAATTCTTCACTCCACTGCTTTCATTGTTACTTTGTCCTAGTTCTATATTGTAGTCTCTATCGACATGTAAGTGTCCTTTACGTTTTGATTTTAAAATTTCGGTTGATTATTCGTAAGAGATAGTCTTTTTGTCCAATAAACGTTAATCAAGAGTGAGTGTCTTACAGTAATCCACACATACTGTAACATTTAAAACTTTTCTGCTGTTGATTAATTTGAATGTATTAATAACTAACAGCCAAGTTAACTCTTCGATATTCGAGCTTTCAGTTTGTAACTGTCAGGCGAGTATCTTAAGAAGTGACTGGAATGTCATCGGCGACAGGGAATGGCATTTCGTGTTTTGGGGCTTAATTCAGTATAAAAAGTCTCATAATTAATATAATCTTAATAGTCGGTTTCTCGGGAGGCTGGTTCTGTAACAGTATAGAACCGTGAACTCATGTTTTGTATTGCATGACATAAAAAGTTCTATCGGTTCGATAAAGGGTTCTATAACGTAGAGTATTTTTTAAAAATTTAACATGAATATGGTACAACGCGTGTTTCACCAAGGGTATTTCACAGGGTATTTACAGTTTTTGTTCGATTGTTTGTTATTGCTGTGGGTGGTGAAACTTCAGAATATTTGGCGATGTAGCAGATTGTAGTATAGCTAATTGATTTCTGGAAAAAATGTTGCATTCAGTTATCAGATGGTGGGCAGTGTGCAGTGATATTTCTGGGCAGTTGCAATATGATGGAATTGTTTGGTTCATGTTGTGTACGTAAGATTTAAATCGGCCATGGTTGGTGAGAAATTTTGTGGTTATGTAGTTAGGCCATATAGATAGGGTATTATGAGGATGAAACTTTTGGTTTGAGAGGCGTCATTGGATTTGGTGTAAATGGAATTCCAGATTGTTTTGTAGTACTCTTTTAACAATTTTTGCTTGTCTCGTGTTAAAAGGATTGAGTTGTAGTGGGTAGTAGTTTTGTAGCTGGCGGCGATTTTATTGAGTTAGTCAGCTCTCTCGTTCCCTCGAAGACCTGCATGACCAAGAGTACTGTGATTAGGTAGATATGTATTATGTAAATAATGAGCGCATGCATAGCTGATATATTTGTCGGTGTTAACATTTTGATAATCCATTTAATCATCACTAAATAAAAGAGTTTCTCAACATCGACTTAGTATTTTTCTGAGAGAATTAATGCATTTGAAGACAGAGTCAGGCACAAAAATGTACTTAGTTGAGGTTAAGAGGACAATATTCGTACCCAGAAGCTAATATTGATTGTCAATTTCAACAAATTAATATTTATCGGATAGATATCTTAATTTTCAACAAACCGAGCATAAAGGATGTCTTATGTTATTGACGTTTTTGCGGCTCGCTTAAAATAAGTCAGTTCCTATCAATCGGACCGAGGCCAATCGCTTAAATAGATGCTGCTTGCAAGCTTTATCATTCCAAAATACTAAGATAGGTAGAGGGCATAGCTGTTTTAATAACAAGCCTAATTAGTTCTGCAGTCGCAACAATCTATTTTACTTCATGAGTTTTTCCGCGGTTTAGCCCCGGTCAAATTTAAGTCAAGAGTTGCTACTGGCGGCAGGTACATTAATTTGAATTCCGTTTTTTATGTTCTTGCTTAAGCACGTTATATAAAGTAAAATACCTAACAAAGTCCAAGAGAGTGATAAGCTCTTATCCATATATGGCCTACAGTAGGATTTTATACGGTATCTTGGCCACTCACGGTTCCATAATAGTTCCAAAAAGTCAAATTTTAAGTCAAGAGTTGCTACTGGCGGCAGGTACATTAATTTGGATTCAGTTTTTTTTTTGTTCTCGCTTAAAGTATGTTAAGTAAAGTAAAGTGTTCCCACTACAGGCCTCGAGAGGCCCTTGTGGTAGTGGGAGGTTAAGGCTCCCACTTTTTCTGGACAATCGGCACTTGATGTCAGCCGGGTTGTCAGCCCTGCGTGACGGCCGCCTTTACCCCAGAACAAGCGTCTGGTACGCATTTCCGTTAGAGGCTCCAGGGCCATGGTGCCGCCAGAGGGTTTGGGTCAGTTTAAAAATCCTGAGCCCACCGGGACTTGAACCCTCGACCTTCCGGCTTGTAGCGCAGTGCCTTAACCACTACGCTACGGCGTGCCCCTTAAAGTATGTTATATGAAGTAAAATATCTAACAAAGTTAAAGACAGTGATAAGCTGTTGTCCATATAGGGTCTACAGTATAATTTTATACGGTATCTTGGTCACCCACGGTTCCATAAAAGTTGACCAAATTATACAGGTGTCCAACTTACAAAAAAAATGTCATTAATCATAGAATATTTATCCAGTAATGCTATAGACATATAAATAAGGAAATGAATATTTTAAACACAGAAAGTAATATGCCCATAGGTAAAAAAAAATTAAACACAAAAAGGTAAATTCAAATTATATATTATATTATATTCTATTTTCTAGGCAATCCCTGTGGATTCAATTCCAGCTCTCCTTTGGCACACTGTCTAGTTCTCTTCTGAGAGTGTGTCCAATCCATTTGCAATATTTGATATCCTTCCGGTGATGTTATCGTCCAGAATTCCTCGTTTGATATGGTTTTAGGCTACCAGATTCTCAAAATAAATCTGACATCTATTAATATGTACTTACAATTTTGTATAAAATGCGATTGTGCCCTTCCATTCTCACATCCATACAGCAATATACTTTTCACATTGCTATTAAATAGTCTTAATTTAGTTCTAGTTGATATTTGCTTATATCCATATGGGTGACAATAGTGAGATATAGCTTTTGATTTTCTAATTCTAACCTTAAATCTTCCTCTGATCTTCCTTTTTTTTTATGCTTCCTAAATACTGGAATTCTGCTATCTCCTCTATTTCTGTACAATTGAGCTGTAAAGGTACAGAGTTGGCCATGCATAAAATACATTAGGGATTTGCCGGTTCCAAAGAAATATGGTAAACTTTGGCAGGTGGTCAACTTACAAGGATGGCCAACTTCAAAGATTTTCCTGTATATATTTTGTTTTTGCATAAGAAGGGAGTGAGTTACACATCAGAATCATCCCATTCAGAATCAAAGGAAAAAGTATACTTAGTTTTTGTTGGTCTCGGTGGGGTGACATGCTCCCCGAGGTCCCAACGTTGGCGGGTTCAAACCGGTCTGAGTAGATGTACTTTTTTTAGGAGGAAAAATCAAGAGTATTGAGTTCCTTGGGAAGACACTAAATCCATGGGTCCATGTCCTAGAGTTAAGCTTATAAAATAACTTCAAGCCTTAAATGAAACCTCTGTTTAAAATTAGTCAGCTTTTTCAGGCCCATATTTTAGTTAGGAATCTAACGATCTTAGGCCTGGCACACGTTCCGATATACCGGTAAGGTTTACCTGTACAGGTCACCTTTACAGGTAAACCGAAACGCGTATGCGAGTCGCTGCAGGCCAAACCATAGAGAAAAACCGTGGGTACGAGCCAAACTGCACAGGTGTAGTGACCTGAGCAGGCGACCGGAGAAGAATCGAAATTCAATTCTTTCTACCTGTGCAGGCGTGTAGACCTGAGCGTGTGTGAGTCAGGGCTCCGGCACGCCCTATAGTGGGTTATCTCTGGGCACGCCGGTGCAGTTTTTAGTTACTACTTCTACTAATAGGTGGCAATGATCTAAGCATTGCCCAGTGTGCCACTTATTTAACCAGTTGCGGCTACATGGTGGCCAATACCTTTGTGGTGATCATTTTGGGGTTTAGCTATTTAACCGTCTGTGTTAGCGGCGTTTAGCGTTCAGATGTAAGTTGATACGAATATGGTGAAGCGAGGTGTCATCTCACTAGAGTAGGGCATCGTAGACTGTGCGACTGGACAAGCAGAGAATCCGAAAGCCAGCCGCACAGAATGAGCCACGCTACTTTAGCTGTTGTACAGCACTCTCTCCATTAGTTGGTCCTTCAAGTGTCCGGGATAGGAAATATGTTTTGGTGAACAACACGTAGCATATTCCCTATATCTTTTTACTTTAGTAAGTATAATAGTTATGGTTAGTTCATAGAGTAGAGAGTCTTCTTGTTTGCTCACCATCTCTCGACTGAGTTAAAATCTTCCGGTTTACCGTAGCATTTGTGTGCTCTAGCCTGCTCAGGTATACCTTCCCGGTTTACCTGACAGGTATATTGTAACGTGTGTGCCCGGCCTTAGCTGTTAAAGGACGTTGTCAAATGAAATATAAATTCAAGGACGGAGACTGAGTAAAATACTACGCACAACCAATCATATGCAAAGTATTTCTGTGTGACATATTTACCATTACCTATGTGACAGTCGATGGAGATATTTAATGGTTTGCCACATTGTAAATATTATGGGTAATCATGCAGAACTACCTGCCTAAAAGTACTTTTAAAGTTATTTATTTACGTATCGCGCAAAAATATTTTATAGATAACAGTGTGAAAACCATTCGCACAAAAAATTGCCTGTTTGAAGTATTAATGGAATTCATGTGCACTGAATATTGTTATGGCAACTGAATGATATGAAACAGGGAGATTAGGAAGTGGTAACATGAATTTTGTATTTTAAATATAGTTTTTATTTAAGCCAGCCGTGATTGCGTGATTAATATATTTTCATCTTCCATTCTGGCGGACCGGGATCTATTCCTGACGGAGTAGAGAATTTTGAATCTTTGTTAGATCAAATATATTTATACATTTAATTGATTAAGATGGATTAAGACTGATATTTTTTTGTTCAATAATTGTTATATTTTTAAACTACTTAAATTAATAAAATATTATAAATACAGGTGCGGTATAAGTCAGTTAACTGCTGCACGTGGTTGCAGATAAATGTTAAAAAGAATTGGCGATGAATTGCATCCCTGCTTAAGGCCTTTATTCACTGTGGATTCCTCTGTTAATTTATTCTGTATTTTTACTTTAGATTTTGTCTTACTATAGATCCTCCTAACAATTATTCCATTTATCACGTATATTCATATTTCTCATTGCCGTCCGTAACAATTTTCGAGGTACACTATCATATGCCATCTCTAAATCAACAAAAGGTCATATGTAATTGTTTATTTTTTAATCAATTGAGTTGGTGTTTACTTGATGGAAATCCATATTCATTAATTAAATAAAAATAAAACTAAGATTTATCTTTATTTTTTGTTAGGATTTTCTCTTGTAATTGTATTATACAGAAAATATTTATCAATACATGATCTTCCACTCCGGAATCCACTTTGTTCTTCTCTTAAGTTATCTCCATAAGTTTAAAATTTATAATTTTACTAAAAATCCTAGCTGTTGAAGGTAAAACACTTATACTTCTATAATTGGAACACAGGTTTTTATCACTTTTTTTTTCAAAAATAGGAGTAATATACGTTAAATTTCAGTCTTCTGGGCAGAACTAGGCTAATTTAATTATTATTTACCTACAGATGTCAATTAGTGACATGTCGTTAGCATATCGTCTCAATGAGACATCTAGTAAAAATCTACTGGAATGAGTGGCTAATTACATAAAATATTTATGAATATAGATTTTTAAAATGTTTTTTGTTTGTTTCATGCGACAGCACATACATTCTTACACACTTACGCTCATAGAAGTATGATATATACTTTTGATATCAGGAACACATGTTCTAAAAACTTTATTTCTTGTTTTGTAGGATCATTTTTCTCAATTTTGACAGCTTCAAGTAGCGAAGAAAAATTGTTAATTGGAATGATGGGTAGTGTTAGTTTAGATGTGTGATCATTCTGGAACACATCCAAAACACAAGAAAGTTTTTTTATTACATTGTAGTAAGGAAAAGCAAAAGTGCTGTGGAATAGGAGTATATTCTTTTTGTTTTGAGGAACGTTTCGTTTAAAGAAACAAAACATTTGAATGTTTAGTTAAGAGAAATATGAAGGATACAATGTAAAAATACTTCTGTGACCTCCATGCTTATTCACGTAGAACACGTTCAATTTGTTAAATGAAGGAAAAGTATTATTTTTTATTTTTTTTACTTAAAATAGTGCCTCTTATTACTTACCCAATAATATTTCAGTTGTAATGCTATATACAAATTTTCTTACATCCTTCGTAAATTGATAATACTCCATGTTCTCTGAATTTTATACAAACAAAATAACACAAACGAAACCTTCATTTTGTGAAAAATAAATGAGTTTTCCTGTATTATTTTATCTTCATACACGAAATACCTCAACAAATTCTTATGCTATAATCATTCATTTATTATAGAATTTTTATTTACTCATCTAATTAATTCAGAGAGGTATCGTTTGAGACTATTCGGGAGTTATTGATCTAAAATCCCGGTACAACCAACCAGTTTCTTTCTTCTCATTTACGTATATGTCAGAGTAACATATCCAGATTCATTTCATTATTTAGTACTTCATGTTTAACGACGCTATTTAACTATTCAGGCCATTAGCGTTTCAATTCAAATCCGAGCGTGAAATGTCCGACAAAATTTGCTCAAAAGCTTCGTATTTCAGGCTTAAGATTTATTTAAGGTATGAAACTCACAGATTTAGTACCCTTCTGAAGAAATGCATGCTCAGAATAGTTTTGCCCATAACAATCCATCGACTCAGGCAGGTGTGAACCCGCGAACCTCCATTTAGTTATCTGGGATAAAGACCCACTTCTTAATATGATTTTAAAAAATCAGTACGTAATATATGATAAAGTCAACAATATACTTAGTATTTAAAATACGTGGTTTATTTTAATTCATAATAGAGTTACAATTTAGACTTCACCTCATAATTACAGATTTTTCGATATTAGTAGATTTCAAGATGGTACGAGTAAGTATCGAAACTAGTCTTCGAGAAATCTTCAATTATGAGGTGAGGTGTTAAATTCTTCTTCTTCTTCAATCAGGAGTTAGGCTCTGAAGCCTGTTCCCGGCTTCACACAATAACTCTGTTATTTTTTTTAAATTCAGTCTTCTGGATATTAACTAAAATTGTGTTCGCGTTATGAGCTCCGATGTTAAAACATATGTATTCCAGAATTAAATAAAATTTAATTAAATTCGTAATAAAACTAACAGAACTTTTTTTTTACGATTGTGCTTTTTTCTTACATACTATTGTTTACAAGTTGTAAACTGTTTCCTATTCAAAAGAAAGAAGTCACAGTGATAATGATTTCTTTCTAGATTTGTGTGGCAAAGAGAACAAATTAAAAGTTTATAAAAAAGTACTTTCCCCATATTAGTTAACAGAATCCTCCACGTTTTTTTCAATGCCATTAAATAAATCCTCAAGTAATTCTTCAGTTAAATCATTAAATAATTACAAACTTTTAATTAATTTCACGTATGGATCAAATTTAAAAATAAAATCGTTGCCAGAAGCATCATTGGCTGTTTGCCCTGAAATATATTAACCTACATATCTCTTTTGCAATAACGTTCAATATTTTTTCATTGTATTTTTCAGATTTTTACCCTCCCTCTTCTTTAATGACGTGTAGGCCATTGACGCAGCGAGGACCGCATTAGGCAATTTAAGACAAGGGACTCATATCCAGACACAGGACTGACTTTCAAAGTTAAAGAAAAAATAATGTACTTATTGTATAGGCAATGGTATTCATAATATTCTTAAAGGGAGAGTTTTACTTATTAAATAAATTTACACATTATCAAAGGTTATAGTAACAACATTGAGACGGTAGCGTGTGAGGTTCAAATTATGGAGATCCCATATTAAAACCCTTGTGCGAATCAAGCTGAATCGGTATTTTTTTATATTTCTCTGTCGTTAAGGTTAATACTTAGCAGGAATTTCGTTAATTTAACTCATTTCACTATAATCATCGTTTCATAATAGGCTCACCATTAAATATAAATTGTGATTTTTTATAGAATGAAAACGTTGGCCATGATAAATAAGATTATAATATAGCATATGGAATATGTACGATAAAGATCATAGAGGCGATAAGGCTTAAATATTAAAGTGTCTATAAATAAAATAATACATGACTATTTAACTCATGCCTCAAATGGTACTCAATGACCAATCACGTTTCAATGAATTTTGTTTTACAACCAATGACAGTCGTGTTTCACTTCGCTCTTTATCGAATTCTCTTTACCACCTCCTGCTTTTGTGATAAAGAAAGCTCCTCCTTCTTAATGTTCTGAACAGGCCAGAGTATTATTTTGCAGTGACTGACTCTCCAGCAAATACATTGATTATAGCAAATAATGAACAGATTCCTTCAAACTGCACATTTGATAATTCTGTGTTCAATAATTGTGTTTTTAAATAATGATTTTACTGAGTTGTTCACTAAAAAATAAATTAATAACATATAATGTTGGTTATAATATACAGTTTGACGTGTTTCATTTTTTCTCCACTACGGTGCATTCTTAGAATATTGCGATCTTATTTGGCAATAAATAATATGATCAAGTTGCAGTGGTTAAACAAATGAAACATAATCACATATTCTGATTTGTTTTTAAACATAGACATTTACATTAACTATATACATATTTTAAAATAACTACATTTAAAATAATGATTTTTGGGTAAACAGCTTAATTTTATTCGTTAAATAGTCCTAACAATTGCCAATCTTGATTTCCAAATCCGCTAGATTAATTAATATATGATTTCAAAATAACTCGTGACATTACCTATTGAAAGTTAGAAACAAATGCGTTTAAATGATGATCGTCCAAAATAATGATGTAAAGGAGTTTTTTGTAAAGGAGTTTGTAAAGGAGTATAGTTTTTTAAACTTTTCCTGGATTTCATATTTATTGGCCTATCACAATACACTGTAACATTATTAAAAATAAATAATAGTTTTAAAAAACTAAAACAACACGCTTTATTAGAAAACCGAACTAAAAAAATGAAAAATAGTTATAATTTCCAACACGCTTGGGATAAAATTAAAATGTTCAACAAAAAAATCATCTCCAACACATATAGAATAAAACTAGAGTTATCAACACAAAGAAAATAATTTCACCATCAAAAGCATGGGGTGCTCTATATCAATTAATATATTTGATAATAAACATATATTGGTAAAAGTAAAGTCTCTAAGAGCAAAATGTAAAAATCATAAAAAGCACCCCACGCTTTTGATGGTAAAATTATTTTATTTGTATTGATAACTCTAGTTTTATTCTATATGTGTTGGAGATGATTTTTTTTTTGTTGACCACTTTAATTTTATACCAAGCGCGTTGGAAATTAAAATTATTTTTCATTTTTTAGTTCGGTTTTCTAATAAAGCGTGTTGTTTTAGTTTTTTAAAACTATTATTTATTTTTTTTATTTTTTAGTTTCAATATTTTACAGAATAAGATAAAATGTAAATATCTTTAAATTCGATTCTATTGTAGCATGAGCTACAAGTAATACTCTTATAAAAAATATCCTCCCAGCCGGATTTGAACCAGCGACCTATGGATTACTGAAATTATATACCACTAGAGTTCACCGCTCTACCAACTGAGCTCTTACAACGATTGACTGAAGAGTGGACAAGTCCGCAACCTATTATACCAGTTTACATTTTTTTGATTTTCTGACGATTCTGGCCAGGATTTTAAAAACAAATATGAAAATATTGTATTGTCACGGATCTTTACAAGTATACAAAGTTTTAAGTCGATCCAATGTTTCTAAGTAGGTGAAAATCGCGTTGAAAGATTCCGTTACATTGATACAAAGACACTTTTTTTTCTGATGATTCTGGCCAGGATTTTAGAAAATAAATATGAAATTATTGTATTGTCACGGGTCCTTTACAAGTATACAAAGTTTCAAGTCGATCCAATGTTTCTAAGTGGATGAAAATCGTGTTCAAAGATTCCGTTACATAGATACAAAAACACTTTTTTTGATTTCCTGATGATTCTGGCCAGGATTTTAGAAAAAAATGAAATTATTGTATTGTCACGCGTCCTATAGAAATTTTCAAGTCGATCCAATGATTTTAAGTGGGTGAAAATCGCGTTGAAAGATTCCGTTACATGGATAGATAGATAGATAGATACAGGTCAAGCTAATATAAAGCGTGATATGTTATTCTCTGTGAAATTATTTACAGTTTCACCAGTGTATTTTTTTTTCTTATTAAGTTGTGTTTTCTTTATTCCAGGTAAGTTTGATTGCTTTTGGAAGTAATGGGTCATCTTATCGTAAGTTACAGTATTTACATATAAAATTACATATTTTTAATAATATTAGGCCTATTTATTTATTCTGACAGAGTTAAGACCATAAGGCCTTCTTTTCCACTCAACCAGCACAAATATACAAACACATGTTTACAGTATATATTATCTGTACATTATACTAATTATAAAGAGTTAGAATAGTAGAATAGATTTTTGGACTCCGTGGGACAAATTCGATCCACGGTTAGTGGTTATCATAAGATAACTTAAAATATGTACCTTTTTGGCAGGTGCAGTTGTCCTCAACTATGTTAAAATATTATATTTAAAATATTATCTGCAGGCCTTTCGGATGAAGCTTCTGCTACTAGTTGTTGTTTATGATGATGTATTAGTCATTCAAAATATCTCTGCAGGCGAAAGAATTACGAAGCTCTGCTTGTTGCTACACGTGACGTCATATAAGGCAGTGTTCACTGTCAGCGTCCCTCGTCCCATTCCCCTCTGCCCTAATAGATAGCAGTGCCACGTGTTCTATTCCTGCATAAACACGACTGCAGTGCCCTCCGTCAGCAACTGCGCGTACTCCTTAAACGGATAATAGACTCCAAGTGTTTGTAGCAGCAACTGACTTGTTTTTGATAATCTCGTATAAGAGGTTGTTAGACTCCTTATACGAGATCGTCAAAGACAAGTCGGTTGCTGCTACAGACACTTGGAGTCTACATCGTCATAAACAACAACAAAAACTGGTAGCAGAAGCTCATCCTGCTGATGATGGAAGTTAACTTCCGAAAGGTCTCCAGATAACATTTTAAATATAATATTTTAACATAGTTGAGGACGACGGCACCTGCCAAAAAGGTACATATTTTAAGTTTTTATCTTATGACTATTCATTTCAACGGAATTTGATATGAATATTATTAGTAGTGGTTATCAATCTCGCCTCTGCTTTCGAGTTTCGCGGATCAAACGCAGTTGGGTTTTTAAGGATCTAAAAATCCTGAGTATAGCTTTCCTCGAAAAGTAAGTAATACCATAGGCTGGTATCTTATGTTTATGATGTACCACGGACTAAGAAACCTCTGAATAACATTTGAAGGCCCTTACACGCTCAAATTTCAATTAATAACCTGAGTAGTTCAAGCCGTCGTGAAATAAAGTAGGTACGATCATCGGCCAGGACTCGTTTCTTGGGCGAGATATATACAGGGTGCTCTAAAATTCCCCTTACAAACTTCTTGGACTTGTAGAGGGGACTGAGTTGATAATATTTAGAACTGGAATCCATGTCCGGAAACTTACCGTTTCCGTGATACAACCGTTTGAAAATAAACATTGCCTGAACATGTCTCAACAAGTAATAGCTTCGCGATTCATATAAATCGAATATTTCCCTATCGAGTATTCCAAGACTTGGTGTTTTTTTAATGTCAAAATTTTCGAAATTTTGAAAACTACAAAAATTGATTGTGGAGGGTGTAAAGCTCATCCGATCATCCATCCATAATCACATGTTTAATGTGAATGTTTTTTTTTTATTTGCACCATTAATGTCCTGGAATTGAGTTGATATTTCATCCGGGAAGGCCCTCCATGTCATTGTGTGGTCAAAAATTATGTTTGTGATCGACTTTTTTTTCCCGAGAGGTCATGTACCTGCAAACCCCGCGAGGGGTGGACGCATATCTACGGAGTTAAACAAAGTTAAAAATAGTGGGTGTGTGTGTGTGTGTGTGTGTGTGTGTGCGAGAGAGAGAGAGAGAGATAGAGAGAGAGATAGAGAGAGAGAGAGAGAGAGAAAAAAAGAGAGAGAGAGAGAGCGGTATGCACTGCTGGCACCCTTATAAAATTATAAAAAAATTGTGAAAGATAAGACTATTTAGCTTTTACAAGTACAGTAGATAGAAACTTCCGCTTCATGCTCAAATTAATGTTCATACATAACAATTTTTATCTCTTCGCTTCAAAAACTTTAAAATCTAGCTATCGCGTCTGCCTCGACAACCAGATTCACGGGTTCTTTCTCATCCAAGGACGGTACAATTTCCTGAATTAGGAAAATTGAAATATTGTAGAATACCCCTTCCTTCGACGAAAAATTTAAAAAAAAAGCCGACCTGTGTTATAAAAGTGTGTATGGGATAAGAAACTAACTTAAGATATGAAATGTCTTCCCTGGGAAAATTCTCAGGTGTGCAGAAGGAATTCGTCTTCCATATTTTGAATTTGTATAAAATAGGGAGATTGAAGTCACTAAAGAAGAAGCCAAATAAAGCAATAATCATATATTAACTCGAGCGGAAAGTATTTCAACAACTCAAATATGGTTCTAACAGAAGCGTTTGAAATTTTATTCGTCGGGAAGTCCCAGGTTCAAACTATGCTACCGGCCAATGTGAGGTTTTTCCCTGCCATCAAGTGAAATGATATGTTGGAATTTCATTACTGGGATTCATTTCATCATAATTACAATTTTATTATACTACACTGCTCAAAAAAATTAGGGGATATTGTAGAATAACCTATTAAGACTATGTTTTTTTGAACAGTATTAGATGCAATCACTTTCTATTACTCCAAGATAATGTAAACAAGAGTTTGAAATTGTTACATAACCTCGGTACCACACCAGAGTGCAGTGTCTGTACTGTTGACGTGAAAGGGTGGTGTGGGGGTGAATGTATTGTTGCTGTTTTCAAATCCAGTCTAGTTTTCAGTTAGTGAATGACTTGCCTTAGGGACAGTAATGCCTCGACAACGTGATTTACCTGAACCAATGGCTTAGAGGTCCATAGGATGGATGGAAGCTGGACAGACACAACAAGAGGTGGCACAAGCCATTGGGGTGTCTCAAAGCGTGATTTCCAGACTTTGGAATCGTTTTCAAAGAATAGATACTGTTCACAGAAGAGCCGGACAAGATCGACCACGGGCAACAACAGCAAGGGATGACCATTACCTCTTGTTAACAGCCCGTCGGAATAGACAGCAGAATGCAACTCAATTGCGAAATACACTTCAAACAGCAACAGGGCGCAGGGTGTCAACTCAAACTGTCCCTAATCGACTGCATGGAAGTGGTCTCTATGCCCGTAGGCCCATGGTGTGTACCAGGTTAACTCCACAACACCATAGAGATCGCAGAAACTGGGCGGAGGAACATCGTGGATGGAGGCATGCCGAATGGAGATCAGTTCTTTTTTCTGATGAGTTGCGATTCAACTTGGAGTGTGATAGTCGGCGTGTATTCATCTGGAGGGAAAAAGGGACACGAAACAATCCAGCTTTTGTACGTGAAAGATCCCCATATCGTGGCGGTGGATTGATTGTTTGGGCAGGAGTCAGTAGTGGTGGACGTACGGACCTCTACGTCATCCAAGGTGGTACTTTGACTGCGGTAAGGTATAGAGATGAGATTCTCCGACCTTTTATCGTGCCTTATGCTGGTGCCATAGGTGATTCTTTTCATTTTATGGACAATAATGCACGACCCCACAGAGCTGGCTTGGTGGACGACATGCTGGAAGTGGAGGGTATCGAGCGTATGCAATGGCCAGCTTCCTCCCCAGACTTAAATCTGATTGTGCATGTGTGGGATGCATTAGGCAGGTGCATTGCAGGCAGACCAGCACCTCCCACAACTGTTCCAGAGCTGCACATTGCTCTTATGGAAGAGTGGCCACGTATCCCCCAAGAACTCATTGCTAACCTCATTGCATCAATGCCATACAGGTGTGAGGCAGTGCTGGCCGTTCAAGGAGACCGTACACCACACTAAAAAAACATGTTCACCCATGTTAATGTTGCTTTGTTTGTTTGCCATATTCCTAATCAGGATCTCATTGACATCTGGTGTGGTACAGAGGTTACGTAATGACTTCAAACTCTTGTTTACATTCTTTTGGAGTAATAGAAAGTGATTGCATCTAATACTGTTCCTAAAAACATAGTCTTAATAGGTTATTCTACAATATCCCCTAATTTTTTTGAGCAGTGTATTAAAATTAAATCGGCGATATAAACAGAACACGTGATAAACACAACAATGTAATTTCACAACCTATTGGATTCAGCCAAAGACTTCAGACGCGATATGATCTTAGATAATAGAGTGTATTAAAAAAAAGAAACAAATATAAAATATTTATATGTATACAGTTAAAATTCGACAATTAATTAAATCGACAATTCTTTATAAACATAATATTTGTATTATTTATAAGATTATAATGTTTTATTTTTTAAGCATCTTGTCATATTGTGTCTAGGATCTCTATTTATTTTCCAGCGTGCTGTGTATTTCTATAAGATGTTATATTTTCATCTAAGGCCAGCCTCATGGTCAGCGTTCCTGCCTACTGCTCACGAGGTCCCGGGTTGATTCCCGGTCAAACCATAGGAATTTTGCTTTAAAGAGAATTATTCCTGTGGTTGCCCATGGACTGGAGTTTATGTTAAGAACTCTCCTGGCGCTTCATTATCATTTATCACCCATCATATTATCGGGGTAACGTAACTCCGCCTTCCAGTTACCCCAACTTAAGAAATGTCATAAAAGACAACCTGGTGGTATTAGACAAACAAAAAAATATTTTCATCTTAAAATGGACTTAATTAAAATAATGAAATTTTTATTCTTGAATAAACAGATCATTAAATTCCAATCCAGCATTTATTTGTTCTGATGTTTTAATTTAAGGTATTCCATACTCTCCTCTAGTTCCTAGGCTTGAGCCTTGAATCGTAGATTTACGTCGCGTGAAATAACTTCAAAATAAAATTAAGTTCTGAAATAAGACGACTTTGGACAACTTTTAACGCCACCTTTATGCCTAGATTTGGCGCTAATGACATGGCGTTAAGTAACAATTGTCGTTAAGTAAAACACTACCTATCAACCTGCAATTTGCCTTGAGGATATATAGGAAAACTACTAAAAAAAGAGCCAGTTAAAAGGATTATATTGGGAGTTTAGTATCTAATTGCTACGCCTCAAGATTCCACCTGTGTGAGAAGATTATATTAGGAGTATACTATCTTACGCTCGATTCCATTTGGTGTTTATCTTTCTTCATCGTCTCGTATTTGTATACAATTTGTTTTTTTTTTTTTGTTATTTTGATAATGGAATTTGAATTTTGAGAAAGTTTTAAGTAACTTGAAAGTAAAAAGGTAAAGATATCACGTTAACTGGCTACGACGGTAACATATGGCTCATGGTGATATATAGAGTGTTTAAAAATTCATACTAAAAATTTCTAGGGCTAGTAGAGGGGACTAAGTAGACAATATTTTGAATGGGAACCCATGTCCGGAAACGTACTGTTTTCGTCCTAGAGCCATTACAATGTGTAGGATTTGCCGATGTTGTTTTGCAACCGAATAGGCAATACATGAAGTCAGAAGAGCATCATGTTAAATGAGGTGTGACGTAAGGTACAGAATTAAAAATATACATTTGACTCATTTTAGAAGAAAATCAAATTTATTTGGTGACAATACCAAAATAACAAAAACACTTACATTGATCACAATAACACTTGTGACAACAGTGGAATTTGTTTGTTTTTTCTGCACTGTATGTGTCCCATAAGAAACTTACTCACTACAACAGAGGCTGGATTTGTTGATGACCACCATCGTCGTTACACATATTGTACCGATGAATCGTGTTTCGGTAACTCGTTCCATCACACCTGGTGTCCCGTTATTCTCTTGTGCAGCGACCATAAGTCATGAAGTCATGTATTGCCTATGTGGTTGCAAAACAACACAGGCAAATATGACACATTGTAATGGCTGTAGTACGGAAACGGTGCGTTTCCGGACATGGGTTCCTATTTAAAATATTGTCTACTCAGTCCCCTCTACTAGCTTTAGAAGTTTGTAATATGAATTTCCGAACACCCTGTAGATGCAAGGATATAGGTCTTGTCTTCTTAGCCAACAGCACGAGAAAAAAATATGGTATTTAGCTCTAAGCTCACACAAACTGAATTTTCCGGTATTCTTTAACTAGGAGGATGAATTATCCCAAGACCAGTCAGGATTAAAAAATAATCCTCCTTTCCGTTTCCTGTGTTCAACCGGATAGTAGACGTGATATCTGTATCTAACTAACTCACTGGCACTATCGAACCCGTTGGTTCATGGCCATGCGGACATAAACTCTCCACACATCCCTATTCTGAGCTAATTTTCCAATCATCTCCTGTATAATCTAGTTCCTCAAATCATGGTTAATGTTATTTTCCCAACTCATTCTTGATCTACAACTGGACGTTTTCCCTCTAGTTTTCCTACAAGAAGCTTCCATGCATATCTTTCATTCCCCATTCGTGCCACATGTCCAGCCCATCGCAGTCTACGAGACTTAACTGTTCTTATTATATCTGGTTTCCTATAAAGATTATATATCTCACTATTATTCAGTGTTCTCCATTCGCCTGTCCGTTCGTTCATCTTGTATCACATAAGGGACATTCCATATCAAATCGGACAGCAAAAAATCTTGCAATTTATTATTTTAATTTTATGTATCCCTAAATATAGTGAATACATTTATAAACGTATTAATACAGAAATTTAATTTTTATCATTTATAGGTTCGTAGTTATGATCTAAAATTATCGTAAATATGATAAACTAAAACGTTTACTAACTAATATTTCTGAAACAGTAAACAGCAAAAATTTGTTTCAAACATATTTATATAGGTGATATCATGTAGTTTAAGGGTGTTATTTTTATAATTAGGATATTTTTATTTTCGGTGTCAATTTTCTGTTTTATGGCGGTTTACTGCAGTACACATCAAAAAATGAAAACGGAAAAAATACAGGATACTATTCACGTAATAAGGATTAATTTTCAGCAATTACCCTTTTGGAGAGTCGAATAGTTCAGACAATATAAATGTTTTTTATTCTATTTTCGTAAAAAAACTCGCGGGTCCACGGCGCATCAGATTGATTTCACGACCAAGGTCGCGCGCGTACTTTATTAAAAGAGCTTCATCAGTGACTTTTTCAACTGCCATTAAATCGAATAAATTATTATATGTTGTGCTTAATGGAACAGTACCGTAAATTTATAAAAGTGGCGATATTTTAATTCTTACGCAGTAGATATTTATTTATCAAATTTTATTGCTGAAGTGAGAAGTAAAGAGCTCTGTTACTTACGTTTACTGTGAATTATTAAACAAATTATTTATAACTAACTCACTCACTGGCTCTGTGGAACCTGTAGGTTCATGGCAGCGCGGACATAAGCTCTCCATACATCCCATCCCAAGCTAACGTTTTCCAATTATCCTCTGTATTATCTACTTCCCTCAAATCATGTATAATGTTATTCTCCCACTTCATTCTTAGTCTTCCAACTGGGCGTTTTCCCTCCGGTTTTCCTACCAGAATTTTCCAAGCACCTCCTTCATCCTTCATACGTACTACATGACCTGCCCATCGAAGCCTTCGAGACTTAACTGTTCTTATTATATCTGGCTTTCTATACATATCATGTAGCTCACTATTATGTAGTTTCCTCCGTTCACCTGTCTGTTCATCTCTTTTTGATCAAAATATTTGCCTAAGAACTTTATTCTCAAATACTCGTAATCTTCTTTCCTCCCTTAAAACAAATTATTTATTTTGTTACAAATTTTTCATTGCAATTAAATGAAATATAATAAAAACTCTTACACCATTAATTGAATAAACTGGTATAGATTTTTATTATGTTATAATTACTAATTTCAATCATAAAATAATTTTTATTGAGTGTACTGTATTGTACCCTGGAAACTATGACGAAATGGTGTTGTTACAAGATATCACTTCCAAATAAAACCGAATATTTTAATACTAGTACCACTTCCTAACAAACGAATGAAATGCTGAATCAGCGCGTCTTCTTAAAACATCTGTTCCTCTATCAACAATTCTCAAGTTGAGATTATTTACTAGACAGTAGATTTAAATCAGTACGTGTGTTTAGTGTGTCACCTCATTATTTTAAGTATTACAATCAAATTTAAAATAATCTTTTATCGTTTTTAACTAACAAGTTTGCTGATTGAAGTGTTTTATTTTATTACTGTACATATAATTACACTGTCTATTATGAATAAGCCTAACTGGTGTTATGTGAATGGAAAGTGTTTCAATCCACTCGGACGACGACATAAGAGTAGTTTAAAAAAAATCAGATCTATCCCTCCATGGAACTGTGAGGAACTCGGGGTACCCCAAGAACACTGGCTCTCGGCAAAAATATGTAGTAATTGCAGGCTAATTTTAGAGGGTAAGAGAAATGTTGAGGATGTACAGCCTAACAGATTAACTAATACTGAAAATGAGGAATCCGATGTAACACAACCTAGTAATAATAACGATAGTAGTTCCGACATCGTTAAAGAATCGGCTATACCAACATTATATGAATCATTTAAATTGATAGGGGAAAGTCCCATTAAGAGAGCAAAAATGTCTCACAATAAATATGTGAAAAATAGATATAAAAGTGTAACTGAGGCAATTAAAAATAAAATTTTCCACCAATTTGACTCTTCAAGTGAAGAAGAGGATAAATATGAAATTGAGGTTTTGGAAAATCTTAAGAAGGCGTTTGCTGCTAGCAGTGATAAAAAAGATAAAATCAAAATTCTAACGTTGCTTCCACTCTCCTGGTCAGTAAGGAGAGTACAACAGCATTTTCATGCATCAAAACATAGCATTAAAATAGCAAAATAGCATTCAGAATTGTTACGCCTTTAAAATTCCATTGATTCCTATCGAGTTTGAACCCGCGAACCTCGGAATCGGAGGCGTGCAGAGTAACCACTAGTCCACGATGATGATGATAATGTAATAATTGTTATAATGATAATAAAAATAATGTAATGATGATAATAACAATAAAAATATTTGTTAGTGCGCAAAGGACTATTACCAAGTAGTTCCGTCATTGTTTGTACGAGCGAGCGATCTCCACTCACGCGAAAGGTATTGCGGGCAGTCTACACATAGGCGATTTTAGGAAAAATAATTATTTTTGGTAGTTTCCTTTCAAGACTCCACTTTAATACTAATTACAAAAAATTAACTGGTGTTCAGGTAATAATGTGGCACTTTTTGATTTTATAATTTTTTTGGTGAGGAAGGTCAATTGCATATTAATAGCATTTACGCCCTTCAGAAAAACGTAAATATTAACATACTAATTTTCACGCGATAGAGCATAAAATCATCTATAATGTGACTATCTTTTCAAGTTGAGGGAATAGCCATACTTCGAGAAATGTATTTTATAAAAGAGACTATTTAAAACAATACGATAAATTGACAGCTCTATTACTATTAATTACACCAAGCGAAGACTTGAAATTCGGTACAGATATTCTGTATATCATAAAGTTTCACTGTAAAAAAATGGTAAACTTTTAAAGATGTGAGTTCATTTTTCACAATTTTTTTGCCGATTTCGTATGGAATGTCCCATAAGTGAAATAAAAATTATATACAATTTTATTAAATACACGGTACTATTTTGTAATTTTTTAATGTATTGTGTTATTTAAGGTGTTTGGATAGTAATTAATATAATAATAATAATAATAATAATAATAATAATAATAATAATAATAACAATAATAATAATAATAATAATAATAATAATAATAATAATAATAATAATAATAATCCATCCATAGTAATTCTGCCCGAAGGCAGGTCCTTCACTACAATCATGGCATTTTCGTGCTATGCTTGCAGCTTTACTAGGGATTGTAAGTGAGGTAGCATCCCGTTGCTTTCCACACCGGTGAAGGATGATGATAATGATAAGGGTCATGATGGTGATGGCCATATGATTTCGGGGACCGTTTGGGCCTTAAAGTTTTCTGACATTTGCCTTACAGGTGAGGAAAAACCCCGATAAAAAGCTCACCCAGAAAAACTATTCGACCGGGGATCGAATCCGGGCCCGCTGCGTGACAAGGCAGTACACTACCTCGAGACCACAGCGATGGACTAATAATAATAATAATAATAATAATAATAATAATAATAATAATAATAATAATAATAATAATAATAATAATAATAATAATAATAATGATAATGATGATGATGATGATGATGATAATGATAATGATAATGATAATGATAATGATAATGATAATGATAATGATAATGATAATGATAATGATAATGATAATGATAATGATAATGATAATGATAATGATAATGATAATGATAATGATAATGATAATGATAATGATAATGATGATAATAATGATAATGATAATGATAATGATAATGATAATGATAATGATAATGATAATAATGATAATGATAATAATGATAATGATAATAATGATAATGATAATAATGATAATGATAATGATAATAATAATAATAATAATAATAATGACTATCCCCATAGCTTTATGGTTGAGAGCTTCTGACTAGATTTCACGATGTCCCGGGTTCTATTCCATAGATTTTTTTTCATTAGGGAATTATTCTTGTGTTCGCCCGTGATTTGGAATTTAGATAAGTTTAAGTTTAATGCCTCTCTTGGTGCTTTGTAATAATTTATCACTCAACATATTATCGGGGAAACGTGATTCAGCCTTCTGGGCGACCCAACCTCAGATGTGGTTTATACGAGTAATTTCACCAATACCAGGAGAGAATACCAGTCATGTCATAAAGCAACCTAGTGGCACTGGATAATAATAATAATAATAATAATAATAATAATAATACTAATAATAATAAAATAATAATAATAATAATAACAATAATAATAATAGGCCTAATAATAATCATTAATAATAATAATAATAATAATAATAATAATAATAATAATAATAATAATAATAATGATAATGAAATTTAACCGATATATATTTTTTTGTTAATATAGGCCTATTAAAATTAAAAAAAAAGAAGTGAAAGGATGGTGTTTGCGAATATTGGTTTTTCATAAAATTTTCTGCAGCGGTCTTCTCTATAAACTGTAAAAATTTGAACAATGATTTGATAACACCATATATACAATATAATTTCCGAACTTAATCATAATTTCTTTGTCAAAACTAGTTTAAATTATCTATAAATTTACAAAAACCTCGTAAATTGTTCATTTGAGTAAGTTTTCATGAGTACTGTGCCATTTTTACGTCTAAAGCAATTAAATACTGTAAATATTCTTTGATATTTGAACGAATTTGTTTAAAGCTCGTCACAACTAAAGAGAGCAGATTAAAAGCTTGCAGTCTTAAGATTAAAATGTAAATAAACCTCAAGTGCTCTTTGCATCTAATGAAAAAAAATATCTTAGAGTGGCGCTCCCGGTAATTTGTTCTCTTCTGATGAACATTTGTTCGTATTTATTTATTTGAATTTTATTCTGAAGCTTTTAACGTACCTTGGTCAAATATCCCATCAAGGATCCGTCAATGTCTACCACTAAGGGTTGGTTTCACCAACAGAGGTAACTGTATTACGCCAGTTTAAGCTATGCATTATACATGGGGAAAACTGGCATAATACAGTTACCTCTGTTGGTGAAACCGGCCCTAAGGGACGGTTTCACCAACAGAGGTAACTGTATTACGCCAGTTTAAGCTATGCATTATACACAGGGAAACTGGCGTAATACAGTTACCTCTGTTGGTGAAACCGGCCCTAAGTCGTGTTTATGTTGTATATATTCACGTGTTTTATGAAAATGGAAGTGATATTAAACTTAATGAATTAAGAAATTATGATTGTCCACTACTGTAATGTATGAAAATGTTAACTCGTACGCAGGGGTTCAATCTCCGTCCGATACAAGTTTCCACGATGAGTTTTTTCCGAAGTTTTTCTTCAACTATAAGACAAAACCCAGGAAACTTTAAGGTCTAAATAGTTCCCGAAAATAACCTGGCCATTATAATAACTCAACAGGAAATAATCTTAATTTGAAACCTTCCTTTAATTTAGTTATATATATATTTTTTTCCTGTCTGTTACGACCTCCAATATTGATGATATAATAGATTATCAATGTGAATTTAGAAGAAACTGGTCTATAAAAGATCAGATTTTTAGAAACGAAATGGGATTACAATGGCATTCTGCATCAACTATATGCAGACTTTAAAAAGGCATACGATAGACTTACTCGAATGAGTCTGAATGACACAAAGACTAAGGTACCCGTAGGTAAATAGTTTTCGGATACTTTTGAAATTCACAATAGGTTTAAGCAATGAGATGCACTATCTCCTCTACTATTCAATTTTGTACTAGAGCATGTCATAAACTTTTTAGAGGATGCAGAGGATCTACAACTCAATGGAATTAATAAACTGTTAGATTATGCTGATGATGTAGTATTATTAGGCGATAGCGAGGAGATACGTACTAAGGGCCAACACGCACACTCTATTGTGTAACACTAAGGAATTGGGACTAGAAGTAAACATCAGTAAAACTAAATATATACACATAGAAATGCATTATATAATGGAAATTGACAGTTAATGACAAATGAGGAAAATGTTCAAGAATTGGCTGAATTTAAATACCTAGGAGCAATAATTACAAATAGGAACGAGTTGAAAAAAAGAAAAAAATTAAACATAGGCACAAATCTGGAAATACATGTTATTGTAAATTACAGGGACTTGTCGTCCCAACTTCTCTCTAAAAACGTTAAACTGAAAATAGTATAAAACTGTTATTCTCCCAATAATATTATATGGATGCAGAACACGGACGCTTACTTCATGGGAGGAGAATATGTTACGAGTATTTGAGAATAATGTTCTTAGGAACATTTTTGGACCAAAGAGAGATGAACTGACAGGCGCGCGCCTAGGCGTATGGATTAAGATTACATAACAGCTAGCTACATGATATTTATAGGAAACCAGATCTAATGAGAACAGTTAACCCATTCGCTTCCCAAGACGAGTTATACTCGCCTAACTCTGCCTGCTACATATTTTGCAAATTTTATACATCCCTTGGCAGGATTATGTTTTGTTAGCATTTATGAATAGTAGAGGAATGTGTTTTGGCTTTCATCCTTATTGAGATCTCAAGCACCGTTATCTTTTGTTCGTTTTGAATTCTGAAAACATAGAATATAATTTACAGTGGAGAAATGCATTGAGCATATAAACCTGAATTGAATGGGTTAAGTCACATAGACTAAGACGAGCAGGACAAGTGCTCGAATGGAGAATCAAAGATGGACATGGAAATCTCTTGTAGGAAAACCAAGAGGTAAACGCCCAGTTGGTAGATTAAGAATGAGGTGGGAGAATAACATAAACCACATGATTTGAAGGAATTAGATTGAACAGAGGATGATTGGAAAATATTAGCTCAGGATATGGATGTATGGAAAGAAGACGTCCGCGCGGCCATGGACCTATGGGTTCGATAAAGCCAGTTAGTTACATTATTTTAGTTAAGTATAACGTAAATAGGGATAAGCCTATTTATCATAGTCACCTTATTTAAAGTGAATATATGAGCTTATCTTATCTTAAATGTTTGAGTTGATCACGGATCCGAGGAGGCCATCAATATTTTTGTATAAACACAAGAAGTGCATGTGATCCAGAATTTAAAATCCTCTCCGGACAGGTCTTGTATTATAAAGTTCGAGAGCCGTGGAGGTACGTAAAAGAACATCCAGAGGGAGAGGTTAAACAAAGACATAAAATTTACTAATTTTTATTTTCATTTTATTCCGCTTTCCGTATAATTATTTTCTGTTTGATTGCTATAGTTCTATAGTTCCAATAAGCCTATACTTAAAGTCGTGAAAGAGTATATAATTGAGTCTTCTAATTCGAAGCAGCCTAATGTTAGTGGTATTTTGTTGACATAGACCTAGTATTACTATATTCCAATTTATTAATGAGATAAACTTTTGATGAATTATCCTCCCAGCACTGGCCATGAGACGTAGAGAAAAACTCAAATGTTTGTTTTGTGCAAGAAGAGCATGGATACGAACTCTGTCAACACAATTTCAGAGATTATCCAGTGATTAGCCTACTTAATATTTATAGGCTATGTTTTGCTACTACTTAAAGTTTATTTTAACTATATCCCTTATAACCAATGTAATTAAAACCATCATCTAGTTGTAGTAGTGTATTATTTTGGTTTAACGATGCTATTTAATAACTTAGATCATTAGCATCGTAATTCAATGTTGGACCTTAAAGGGATAACACACTTTAATCAGAGGGAACTTATTTCAGACTTCAGGTTCTTTTACGTACCATAAATCTACGTCACGAGACAACATTTTTAAATTTTTTCTCTCCAGAAGGAAATAATCCTTAGGATTTTTACGCCCTGAAAAAATGTTAATAGACCCCACCCGGATTTGAACTCGCGAATGTCGGAACCAGAGGCGAACATGGTAACTACTAGTCCATTGGGACCGACAATTTTTCTGTAGGTTATGGGGTATGAGTGTTGTGTTTTCTGAAGTTGGACATTCTGACTCACGCTAAAGAAAGCAGGCGCACGATCGAATTACTGTTGATTGACGTTTTATTTCAGTAAGAGGTGTTCTATTTTCATACGTAACTCTATGGCTTATGGATCATAGAAGTTCAATGACCTAACTGATTCTTAATAGTTCATGTTTCCGAAACTAGTTCCCTAAGATACATCCGATATTATTCTCTCTCACATGCCTATGTATTTGTAATAGTATTTTCCCCAAGTGATTTTTAAACAAACAAATCAAAATTATATGTACTGTAATCCATTCGAGATGTGGCACGACTAGGGAATGAAAGAAGGGCATGGAAGCTTCTTGTGGATACCAGAGGGAAAACACTCAGTTGCTAGACCAATAATTAGACGGGAGAATTCATTAGCCATGATTTGAAGGAATTAGATTATACAGAGGCTGATTGGAAAAACTGTTGCTCTACGTACTTCTGCCTTTACATTTCATAATACTTTTAACGTTTGCAACAATATTTATAGCATTTTTTACAATTGAATCGTGCATGCGTAATTTTTCATTATTTTTTGTGACGTTGCCGTGACGTTGCGGATTGTGCATTGTTTAAGTCTGTGTCTCCTTGATTCATTTGTCCTCATTCCCGTGTTTTTCCGAATGCACTCTTCTCCCAAACTTCTCTGCGAGCACGCATTGCGCAGAGGGGAGGTCCTCTCTAGCATAGATCCAATAAGAAATTTATAGTTTAAGCATAGAAGAAGTAATTTCTCTATGGCTTACAGTACCATTTGAAGATGACCGGGGTATTAGCGGACAAAAAAGATGTAAAATCTCCCTATAAAGTTTCATTAGCCTGGTCTCTAGCGACATGAACAGTTGAGCAGTCTTCCAGGGGATCTGCAAGTGTTTCGCCAAGATCGGAACATTAAGTTTCGGCGAGGAATTCGAGGAAGTGAATCCCTCGGCCGTTTTCAAGACTTTGTATATTTATTTTGAGGCTGCATAAGATGTATAAGTATTGTATTTGTATGTGTGTCTACGATTGATTGTACGGTATGATTGAGATTATTATTATTAATTATTATTATTATTATTATTATTATTATTATTATTATTATTATTATTATTATTATTATTATTATTATTACTGGAGAAGAAAACAGTTTTGAACTATGTTAATTTCCATTATGTTTTGCTAATTTGGCTTACAGCCGTTATTTTATTTGACTTCATGACTACTTTTGTATTAAAGATACTTTCATTTTTAGTTAAAATATGTTAGTTAATGATTTATTGCTTTGCAAGAGATTTCCTTTCAATATGAGTCTAGCTAATGTAGGCCTACACTTGGCGACAAAAAGGATGGGCCGACTCTTGATCTAGAATATTTTAAGTTCCAACGCGCGATTCACACGAGTAAATTAATTGCACAGTAGAGCTACAATACGTTTCCCTTCTTCCTTTGAAGAGTATTCTTTCAAGCGCAGTTAGCCAGCGTACGCTCAACTCACTGCTTAGTGGCTTGACTCGTATACAAAAGGTCATAGGTTCGATTCCCGATGAGGTTAATTTTTTAATTATTAAAATGCTTTCTATTTTATTTTGTCCATTCTTAAAGAAAAAAGTACTAACTATTTGGAAGTATTACTTTATTATTATAATTATTATTATTATTATTTATTTATTTATTTATTTATTTATAAACAGGTTTACAATGTAACATCTTCCTGTGCCCAAACGTTTTTAAATTTTTATTTTCTTTCTCCATTCTTCTCTATCTTCACACTTCAATTCTTCCAGACCTAGCTCCCACATACCTTTTCTTACATCATCCATCCATTTAAATCTAGGTGGACCTCTCTTTCCTTTCCCATATGGAATCCATTCCAAAGCTTGTCTGGGTAACCTTTTCTTTGGCATCCTTCGTGTATGACCATACCATTCTAGTGTCTGTATCTCAAAAAGTCTAATATTGAATTTTGGACTTTCATTTGTTGTCTGATGATTGTATATCTGATTTTCTCAAATTTAGAATGTTTGGTTGAGCGTCTAGAACAATCCATTTCAGTAGACATAAGCTTTAAAATAAACTCTTTATTCAATTGCCAAGTTTCTGCACCCTATGTTAGCTTGCTTCGAATTATGGATTTATACATTTCTAATATGGTATCTATTCATATGTTCTTATCCCACAAAACGCCGTTTAACATTGATATTACTGATCAGCCTTTTTGAATTCTATATTTTACCTAATTTTCTTGGGCACATTTTGAGTTAATTTTGATCCCCATTTAATTACATTCTTTACATTTGGTACATCTCATTATTATTATTATTATTATTATTATTATTATTATTATTATTATTATTATGGATGTTGGGCAATAAAATAATAATAATAATAATACTAATAATAATAATAATAATAATAATAATAATAATAATAATAATAATATTATTATTATTTTTATTATTGACCATCATCTATGGGCTATTATTATGCTGGACTTGACATATAAACTAAATATTTTAATTGAAGGATGAAACTTTTTTCTCACTAATACGTAAAAAATACACATAAATATATGAAGCTATATTATCTTTTAGTACATACATTTATAGCATTATTATTAAAACGTGGTGCTGCATACACAATTAAATTTATACCGGTAGCTAATTAGTGTTATAGAGTTTACGAAGGCAGAGATATTACTTAATATAGTGTAAAGTGGACGTGGCAGGAATTAAATGTTATAGCACTATTTTGCGAAAATACAAATTAATAAAAAAAACATTGTTGAAGTATTCGAACCCTGGCTTTCATACATATTTCATGTTCGTATAAGTGGTTTAACGGTCTACGCTACTCGAACGTCGGTTACAAGGTGTCTAAATATTGATTGTCTTGTACTTTTGCACTATGAACGAGAGTTTAACTTTATTTGAAATGTCGCAATTTGAGTAATATTACATTTGTCGAACACTCGTAAATATCTAGAAACATGTCACCTTCACTGTTCTTTAACTATTTAAGACGATTAAAACCAAATGCAGCGTATTTAAAACTACTAACATTGCGTTATCTCGTGGATCACAGCTTTAGCTTTTCGAGCATGCGCAGTGGACCATAACAGGGACTCTGCTTTTTGAAGCAGCTCATTCTTTTTGTCGCTAAGTGTACGTAATTTAATATCTTCAAATGTCCTCACTCATGATCTTAGTTAGTCACGTAATGTATTAAGCATTTGAAACTAGCAGATGTTTTATACAGGAAATGAAGCATGTCTGCGAAACTTGGGCCCAGCGCGCAGAATCTCCGCTCTTAATATGTATAGTATTGTTTACCGGTTCTCTCTCTTTGTTATTTATATTAGTGTCACTATATATTGAATCTTTGTATTAAAGTTGAATGTTGTGGAAAGCTGTAATCATACCTCGTAGATGTTATTGTAAATGCCCGTGGAGTATGAGTAATGTTGTTATAAGTAGATATTAATCTGTGATAATCCACGGAGAGCATGAATTGGGCAAGAGTAAATTATAATGGCGACAAGTCCCCTTTAGTAGAAAGAGTGGGTATTAGAGATACCATAGCCTCTCATCTTCAGTACGCAATTATTAAATATATATCTATGTATGCAATAATTTCTTCGAAGTTACGCAGATTTGTTATGCATATGCATGAATGCTTAAAGGAACTTACGCTAAATGGTTGAGATATTTGTGAAATCCTAATAACCAACATTCGAAAATATATTTTATTTAAATGGATGTTCATTCACTTCTTTTTGTTAGGTTCTGATGGGAAAAGTTAGTGTACAATTAATTAAATAATATGCATGTAAATTATTTTGTTAGGTTAGGAAGGAATAAGTTGGTGTACGTCTATTTCTACAGCCCAACCGCTGAGTCTCCGACCCTGACGTTTAGGTTGTACGAGAGATAAAGGGAGAAACTCTCCCTCTACTGCCAATATGGAAATAGTTGAAGTGAGAGTGGACGTCTGCCACAACCAATCACTGCTCTTGACGCCGATAGCAAGGTTTGAAATTGCTGCAATGTTGTCGGCTGTATTTCTGCTAACCGCCATGATTTGATATTCCGCGTGGTACATAAAGCGGCCCCTTCCACGGCAACACTGTCGTGAAAAAGTCAGGGCCGGATACTCAGCAGCTGGACTATAATAAACGTTTGGAAATGTATTGTGAAAGTGGTTTGTCATATCGATTTCACATCTATGTGATTCCATATAGCGATTCAACTCTACATACTTTTTATTAATTTTTACACATGTGCACTGTTATTCTGTAGGACTTAGAAAATTTGGCTGAACAACAGTTATGGTTACCCTTGATTTTTCAGTTTGTTGTAGATTATAGGTATTCTTCTGTATTTACTAACTTTTTTAATATTTTAAACTTTTTCAAACAATATTTATAATATTACTAGCGTACCCGGCAGACGTTGTCCTGCCCAACGTTCAATTCACATGTCATGGGCGGACGATAAAAATGTTACTTTTTTACCATAGAATTCAGAAATTTTGACATAATTAGATATTATTAAATAAGTTCGCAAGAAAGCCTCTTACAGCCTTCTGTTGTGGCTCAAGTAGTATGAATGATGACGTCACATAGTCATGAACATTAGAATTGTACCCTCCTTTGCAGATAAGTTAAGAACCGTCATATAACAATTATATTAGAGTGAAAAAAAAAATAAATTGATGAGAGTGAGTCAAAACAGTTTCCCCCCCCCGCTAGATTTCATTTCTGACCCATACTGGCCAACATTCCATGAGAAAAATTTCTTCCTCGTAGAGACTCGAACCAGTGTAAGTCCCGTAGTTCTGCACCAAGACTTCTTGCCTTAACCACTCGGTATTAATGAAAGACAAAAATGGTTATTGTGAGTTATTCGTAAGAGATAAGAGACTCTTGGTATCAATGAAAGACAAAAATGGTTTTTGTGAGTTATCCGTAAGAGATAAACATATGCTGTCGCGGACTTTTTTTGTAGAGCTTTTTGAGATTCAATTCTGTGTACATTAATTTTGTGCATTTCTTATGGTTTAGGCAGCGTAAGCCATTTAAGCGTCCAAAGAGCTACTTTTTTTTCACGTTTTTCACTACAAAGGGCGATTTTTAAGGGTGTAGAAGTTGAGTATCACAACTCTTATAGCCTATGTTCATCCCGGGAATCTCCTGAACATTTTGCAAAAAAACACATCACAATCGGATCAACGGTATGGCCGCGCATAAAGTACGAACAAACAAATATATAAACAAACGTTAATTTTTATATATACGATTTGATAATTTTTAAGTATTTAATTAAATACGCAAATCACAACATTGACACTGTTAGACAATATTGTGATGCTGACTATTTTCTCCACAAAGTATATTACTTAGTCTATGATTTTTCGATCACTGGTTGGATCGGCATTAGGGAGTGATAGTAAGTGTACACCCATTTTAAATAAGGGTTTGGTAATTTTAATATTATTAATATATTTGTTTAACATAGATTTGGGGATTTATTGCAAAGATTGGTAATTTATTCCTAAATTTATCTTTTAGGATTAATTTGTAGACTTGCAGGTGTTCTGTATGTTGCTACCTCACTTTCATGACTTAACATACACTAGAAATTGAATTTAATAGCATACACCAAACAAAAAGAATAACAATATGTTCGGGTGATTTAGTTTAGTTAACTTTTATAAGGTTTTATCAGTTTAAGACTACGTTTTCAAGTTAGTAAAATTAAGGTATAGCATTAGGCCCACTCTGAATTATCTCAAATTTACTTACTTAAAATTTTATACATTTGTAGACTTCCCAATCATTGTCATAAGAAAATGCACCCATAGGATTTGATCTTGATGGCCTCATTTATTCTGTGAAAGAAATAATGATGAATAAGTACAGTTTTAGCCTACAGGCTAAGAAATAAAAATTAATGTGCGGTATGAACAAGATTTTTTTAAAGGGATATTCTAATTCAAACGTAAGCAATATAATGCCATGATGCAAACAAAATATATGGCATGTCAATTAACATAATTCACAGTTACCTTCCATAAGCTGTATTTTCAAGCTTCACTTTCTCCTCTAGATTGTAGAAAATTAATTAATCTAACAATTAACTTCGATGTATTAACAATATTACATTATATTCAATCTCAAATTTTTCTTCGTAAAGTACATAACAATTCTGCCGTTGCTTAATTTAAATTTAATTGGATTTATTTATACGTCTACAATCGATAAAATAACGACGGTATCGTAGTCTTAAGATGATACGCATACTATGTGGTAAAAAGATCGCTTCCAAATTCCCCTATAAAGATTCACACGGTTGCCCCCAACCGTTTGGCGATAGTTGTACTTTAAATAAAATGTCGATTTTACGGCATGAACCGAAAATCGAATCCAAAAATTGTATTACACTTCTACGAGTGGTAAACAGGTCTGACATATTATATGTATGTTATATAAAATGGATGTCGTTATCCCATCACTTGGCGTATTCATTGAACATTTACTAGTATAAATGCCGTGGTATCAAATCCAATTGTTGTACTCACTCTATCCATAAAATATATTTTTAAATGATGTATAATCAGATAATTAATGACTATCTAGTTTAATTTGTCATAGTACACGTAAATAACTATTTTAATAAACATAAGTTATCACTCTGCCATCTATGTCAGAGAGCTAAAGAAATGCTGATCCCAACCAGTGATAACTAAAAAAGAGATTGCCTACGAGATTATTAATAAGTGATTCCTAGACACCAGAGACCTCAAACATTTGATATCATGTACTAACAAATTACAGCTATCATTTAGCGGCATCTATAGGGATACAGAAAATTAATGTATCCGACCACGGTAGCTCAGTTGTTATTTTCGGCGTTTACTATACAATTCAAATAGTTTTCCCCAAAGTTTATAATAAAAATAGCATCTCACGTCAGAGGTCCACCGCTGTGGTCTCGTGGTAGCGTGCTGCCTTGTTACTCAGCTGGCTCCGGTTCGATCCCCGGTCGGGACAAATTTCCTGGGTGATATTTTTATTTCGGGATTTTTCCTCAACGGAAAACTTAAGGCCCAAACGGTCCACGAACATCATCCGACCATCATTATCACCATTAACATATTCATTAAGTTTAGGATTAAGGCCCCTCCTGGCTCATTATTACATCATCACATATCATATATCATTGGGGCAGCGTAACTCCGCCTTCCAGGTGCCCCAACCTCAGAAGTGGGTTACAATAACGCCATGCCAGGAGAGAATGCCAGAATGTCGAAATGACAACATGTATAAAAAACATCTCACGTCATATTTTGTCTTCGTTTCAGAGAAATTAATACTCCGTCGTCACTTTTTACTCGGTCCTTGATCATTTGTCGTGATTCAATGTTTCCTCCACTGACAGAATATTGGTCCAGTAAAAACTGACGAAGTATTAATTTCTCAGAAACCGGTCAAAAAGAAAACAAATTATGAGGTGAGATAGTATTTTATTGATATTCATTATTAATATCTCATGTTACTTCCTATATATTTTGAAGTTCGAAGTATCTCTCATCTTCTCAGCTTCCATCAACTTATGATTTTTAAACAATGAAAGGAATATAGGCCTATTCCTAACATCAGGAAGACAGTTAACAAGTTGTATATAACTGGAAGAATATTTTATAGCCCAATTAATGTTTTTAAAGTATTGATATCAATTGATTTTTCAATATTTTCTTAGAAATAGCATCATTATTTGCATCACGTTTTCTTAGAATTAAAAAAAAAAGGATATCCTTGATACTCAAGGAAAGATTCTAATGAAAAAAAATATATATATAATTTAATAAGCCTATTTACTTATTGTAGAAATATGAACATAAATAATAAACGTAGTTATGAAGATTTAATGCATTTAGATGATCTGAAAAAACTAATTAACAGTAAACAATTCATTTCACTGCATTGGTGGTGATTTAAATTATCAACTACTTCTTTCTGGTGATAGACAAACATCATTACTATTTGAATGTCTGAAAGAAAGAAAATGTTATATGAAGTGCCATAAATACTGTAATATAGACTGCATAGCATTTTGAACCTTTATAAACTTACTAGTAGTCAAGATCCATCCATAGTAATTCTGCCCGAAGGCAGGTCCTTCACTGCATTTTCATGCTATGCTTGCAGCTTTACTAGGGAATTGTGTAGGTGTGGTAGCTTACCGTTGCTTTCCACACCGGTGAAGGATGGTAAGGATGATAATGATAAGGACTATGGCCATATGATTTCGGGGACCGTTTGGGCCTTAAAGTTTTCCTGACATTTGTCTTACAGGTGAGGAAAAACCCCGATAAAAACCTAACCCAGAAAAACTGCCCCGACCGGGGATCGAACCCGGGCCCGCTGCGTGACAAGGCAGCACGCTACCTCGAGACCATAGCGGTGGACTATAGTCAAGATACAGTATATATATATATATAAATGAATGTTTGTTTGTTTGTACTTTATGCGCGGCCATACCGTTGATGCGATTGTGATGGGTTTTTGCAAAATGTTCAGGAGATTCCCGGGATGAACATAGGCTATAAGAAAGTTGAGATACTCAACTCCTATACCCTTAAAAAACACCCTTTCTAGTGAAAAACCTGAAAAAGTCGCTTTGTTAGATTTAAATGGTTTACGCTATCTAAACCATAACAAATATACAAAATTAAGGTAAACAGAATTGAATATCCAAAAATCTCTACAAAAAAAGTCCGCGACAGCATATGTTTATATTTTACGGATAACTCAGAATAGCCATTTTTGTCTTTAATTGATGCCAAGATCGGGATAAGTAGATTCCCGGGCAAGCATAGTAAGGCATTCTTTTACGGATAACTCAAAATAACAAATTTTGTCATTCAGCTCAATTATGCCGAGTACACCAGGATACGCTGATTCCCGTCAAAAAGGGATTTCTTTCACGTTTTTCACTACAAAGGGTGATTTTTAGGGGTGACGTTGTTGAGTATTAAAATTATTCTCTTATACCCTATGTTCATCCCGTGAATCTCCTGAACATTTTGAAACATTACAATCGGACGAACGGTAATGGCAGCGCATAAAATACAAACAAACAAACAAACAAACAAACAAACAAACATTCATTTTATATATTAGATACATATATATATTAGATACATATATAGACTTTTGAAAACAGACAATTATCTATTACCAGTTTTTGCTAAACCTGGCAGAGATATAGATGGGTAAAAAAAGGTAAGAAAAAGAGTAATTCGATGGACGAAATTTATGGAAGAGGAGAAATGGAATGACCAAGATAGACGGAAGCTTTTGTCCATAACTTGATCCCTGAATGATGGCAGGAGACCCTTAGGTGATACTCCGTAAGTTCATGAATGTGGAGCCTCTCTTTATATATTTATACCAAGACAACACAACAATCCTACGGTATTATGAAATGATAGTACTATATTATAATCATTATGACGGTCAACTTTATGGCTCCCCCCCCCCAGCAAGCATATTTTCCATTTTTCTAGGCAATATAATTACAAGTAGATTGCAATGTTATACCTTATCTACTAAGGTTTAAAAATGTTGCAAATACAACAGACAAGTTTGTTATATAATAAATTATACTGTACGTTTATAAACATGTTTAAAAGCCATTGAAATGTTTGTTGGATTCGCTATGTAGCTTCAGCTTTAAAATCTCTTAAAAACAATTTCATTTTTTACCACATTCGAAACTGTCATTCTAATTACTTAGTAGATTTCCTGGAAGGGTCGGGGTTTGCACACAGTAGTTATGTCCTTGATAACAATTCATTGAAAGTATCAGCAAGAAATATATATATATATATATATATATATATATATATATATATAAACCTCTCTTCAGCAATGGGAATGTAATGAAATAATAATTGTTTTGCTTCACTCAGTTGATGTTGACTATCCTTTATATTTGCATCCCGGAACACAGCAAACATTTTTGTTTACCATTACCTAAATTACAAACACAAATTCTTAAGATTACTGCTTAATATTAAATCACTAACATGCTACTATATCATTGTTGTTCAGCGAAATATATAAAATTATGTTCAATAAGTTGACACCATCTATATACACATATCGTGAGGTGATTGATCTCAAAGATATGATATGTCACAGGGGAAAAATAAGTTACATAAAATCCTACTGTAGTAAATTTACTGGCACTGATTCCAATTAAATTTAAAAAAGCGAAAATATTCCATTTGTACAGGTGCATGCACTGTACTTAAATTGTATTCAGTCTTTCGTTCACTAAAAGCTGAGAGGATCACTACTACCATGTTCGTGAAAAGCTAACAAGAAGTAAATTTAATATTACTTACTTACTTAATACAGGCTTTCCACTTTACAGCAGTTTGCCTTTGATTCCTGCTTTCCAGAGATCCTATCCTCCCATTGTCCATCTTCCATACCATCATCATCACTTCACTATGTAATGGAAATTGTGTCACTTCTCGAACCTTCATATCCCCTATATGTCCGTCAGGGAAACATCCATTATAATGGAAGCGTCCCCGACCGACATATGGGAACTGTTCAATGGTGAACAGCAACTTCCGGCTATTCTTAGGGATTTCCAACCCTCTTTAGCCCTTGTGAATTAATTATTTCTTCGTTGGTATTTAATAATATGTCTTCTACGAACTTTATTTGTTCGTCGCTGATTTTTTATAATGTATATCCTCTGCCAACGATAACTAGCCGTAGTCCGGTATCAAAGGTCCAGTGGTTGGACACACCAATCCTGCATTCAGTTTCTAGGTGAATTTCATTGATGTTATAGTTGTTTCACTTGATTTACTGAGCTGACAACAGGAAGACTGCCACCACCACAGAAGCCGCCAGCCCTAAAAAGGGCAAGAGCGGGAAGTCAAGTCGGCATTCCAATCAGAAACGGCTCTTTTCGGATTTAGCTGTTCTTATTTAATAATTTTGAATTTAGAATATTTATTGGACTTTGATGACTTTACTAGTGGATGCTAGGGGACTACTCCGGCATTTGCCTTAACTTCAAGGGAAACCACTAAAAACCTTAATAGAGTGGCTTGAATTTAATAAAATTAGATCCAAATTGAACAGCTTTTTGCTCCAATTGGAGACAATTTAAGATGTAACAGGGCACTTCCTATTTTCATCATGGGTGCACATACACTCTATTAGAAAAGTGTGTGATTTATGATCCAATTCGATAGACTCCTCTTCATCATGGCAACATATATTCCCTCATACCATGCTCTTCTACTTCTTCCCTTCTCTTTCTGCCTGGTACCATCCAATCCAACACCTGTTTAGGCCACTGGTCTTCCGGCATCCGTTGTACATGTCCATACCATTGTACAGCTCTCTTTGTTATCCTATCGATAACAGTTTCTTGTGCATCCATTTCTTGTCTGATATATGTATTTCGAATGTGTTGTAGCCTGGATATTCTCATACTTCTCCGTAATCCATCTATTTCTGTCGCCAAGATTCTTTTCTGCATCCTTTCATTTATTGTCCAGCTTTCTGATCCATATGTAAGTATACTTTCTATTATTGTCTGTATAATCCCTTTTTTTGTTTTTCTGGTCAAATTTCTATTCCATAAAAGACCATTCAGGGATCTAATCGCCTTCCTTGCACAATTTACTCTGTTATTAATATCTTTTTCACAAGTACCAGATTTATCTATTATAGATCCAAGATATTTAAATCTTCAACACGTTTAATTATCATATTATTTATTTGTAGGTCTTCTGAATTCCCTCCGATTACCACATATTCTGTTTTAATATAATTTATCTTCAGTCCACCTACCTCAAATGAATCGACGAACTTTCTGATCATATATTCTATATCTTCTTTATCTTGTCCTATTATAATCTGGTCATCAGCGAATAATAAATTGTGCAGTAAATGACCATTAATGTCGATTCCCATTCCCCTACATGACTTATTCCATATTATTAATACATCTTCTAAACATATCTTGAACAATGTTGGTGACATCCCGCATCCTTGTCTTAATCCTTTTGTTATATCAAATTCTGAGGATATTCTATTTCCAACCTTAATACTTGCTTTACAATCATACATTCTTTTTATAAAATGTATGAGAGATTTAGATATTCCAAACTTCTCCATTGGCACCCAAAGCTTGTTGATGGGTACAGAGTCATGTGCCTTTTCCAGGTATATAAATGCCATATGAACTTCTTTTTCTTTAGCCAACATCTTTTCCGTAATCTGCCTGATCAGGATCACAAATATATTATCAAGGCACGATTTACCTGCTGTGAAACCTGTTTGTTCTTCTGATATTCTATTTTGTATTAGTTCCTCCAATCTGATTTTAATAATTGTACTTAACGTTCTACTAATTGCTGCCATAACACTGATGCCTCTATAGTTTGATGGATCTCTTTAATTCCCTTTATTTTTGTATATTGCACTAATATACGATAATTTAATATTGATAAATTATATATTGAGCATTGTAAAGTAAATTTGATGACACAATTCGCTATTAAACTTATTAAAAAAGTAAAAAAAAAATATCATAAAAAAGGGGGAAATTGGTATTATGGACAGAAAGGGGGCAAAAAAAGGGCTATAGATCATTGAAAAGCTAAAAAAGATGACAGGAAATTGCCTGCATTCTCAATTTCAGGCAACATGTCTCATTGAAATATTTCAGTGAGATCTAATTTGACCTATAAAGAAGAAACCCTTACCTAAAATTCTCAAGTCAAGTGTTAACTCATATCTATGCCGTAGGTGATTTTTCAGGGAAGTTGGGCCCGAATTTTTAAACATTTCGTAATATCTGAGTAAAACTTTGAAAAAACCTTAACCAGAAAATTAAGATTGCCAGCCCCATTCTGCATGAGAGACCGGAGATTTGGCAATTTTTTAAGACTACATGTATACATTTAAAGAAAGTGACATGTATGGGGACAGTATAATTTATAGACAATAATAAACTTGGGGAAGATGTATTATTTCCAAGTAACATAAACCGTTGTGTTAATGAAATATTAATATGATGAAATAGATTTTGTATACAGAAGGGGTTCTATTCTTACATGGCGAGATGACATCTATTTGAAATTCCAGTAATGGTCAACTTTTGAATAAGGGCCAATTGTCATGAATATAATTCATCGCATAACTTATTATTACTACCCGTTTTAAAGATGCTCTCAGAATTCCGATATTATTGTTATTATCACCACATCAATAGAATGAATAACAATAGAATTCCGAAACAGATTCTTCATTACAAACCACTAGGACGAAGAAATGTTGGAAGATCCAGTGAAAGATAAAAGTGATCCCACAACAAGCCTCAGGAGGCCCTTGGTGTAGTAGGAGGTTAAGGCTCCCACTTTTTCTAGACAATCGACACTTTATGTCAGCCGGGTTGTCAGCCCTGTGTGACGGCCGCCTTTACCCCAGAACAAGCGTCTGGTACTCATTTCCGTTAGAGGCTGAGTCGACCCCAGGGCCATGGTGCCGTCAGAGGGTTTGGGTCAGTTTTAAAAATCCTGACCCAAACGGGACTTGAACCCTCGACCCTCCGGCTTGTAGCTCAGTGCCTTAACCACTACGCTACGGCGTGCCCCCGACCCGTGAAAGATGGACAGACCAATTCTATCATGAGATCGGAAGAGATCAGCAGGTCTAATCCTTGGTGCTGATGATGATTTTTATTATTATTATTATTATTGTATTATTTATATTATTATTATTTTGCGTCCCGCGTTGTAGCCGAGTGGTTAAGGCAAGATGCTTTGGCGCAGAGCTACGGGAATTGCGCTGGTTCGAGTCTCCATGGGGGAAGAAATTTTCTCATGGAATATCGGCCAGTATGGGATCGGTGCCCACGCAACATCGTTATGCATTTGGGTAGCTATAATAAGTGGTGGCTGCAGGTTGAGAAAATCAACTATAACGACTGGGGGACCCGTCATGCTGACCACATGCCACCCTTACACTGGCTGGATGTTCGTCCACCTCTGATTAATACATGTGTAGTTACATATGCTTGTGAAACTTGGGTGCTAAAAGGAACAATAAAACATAAATGACTAATTTTTGAAAGAGCAATTTTAAGAAGAATATTTGGAACAAATAGAGGAGCTGACAACTGTTGGAGAATCAAAACAAATAACGAGCTAAACAAATTATTCAAAAATCAGAATATAGTAAACCATGTAAGATCTCTCAGAATTGGTTGGCTTGGACATTTGATAAGAATGGATGATCAAAGACTGGTCAAAAACTCTACAAATGGAAACCTATAGGAGGCAGAGCTGTGGGAAGACCGAAGATCAGATGGGAGGATGACACAATGAACGATCTAAGGAAAATGAAAGTATGGCAAGAGACAGATTGACGTTGAGGAGGATTGTTGAGAAGGTCAAACTTTCACTTTTGAAGTTGTCGTGCCTTAAGATGATGATGATGATGGATGTGAGGCCAGTAGCCGGATGGTAGGCCAAGGGCCTTCTAGGCCTGTCATGCCATGGAGTTTTTTTGTTATAATTTTGCTGGATGGAAAATTCCTCTTTGAGACCGTAACTGGCCATATGGCCTAATACTTGCATGGGCGATGATGGTATTTTTTTAATATTATTATTCTATTCAGCAAAGTGAAAAAAATAGTTTATAAAACCTTCTCATAACCTTCATAACTCTCTATTCTTCCAAATCTTTACATGTAATTTTTAGCATTTTGGAGCGAAGTTACCATTGTATTCAAATGTCTTCTCCCTTCCTAAGTGTAGTAGGCCTAATTCCTAAATTAGTCTGATACTCATTCTTCGCCTATGTAGGCCTATATGCCAGGCCAGTCGTTTTTGTTCAGTTATCATGGCCGTGACTTCTTTTATGTCTATCATTCCCGTGCGTTTGTGTTTTTTATCTCATTCGATTTCCATAAAGATCTTAAATGATCACACGATTATATCTGTAATATAGCCATACAGGTAGACCTAGTATTTGATTTAATGGATGCCTTTTATCATTTCAGTAGTTATGTTAGTGTCACTCTTTATTAAAAAATCTAAAGACATAAGATGAGTGAAAAAACGAACAGGTGAAAATGTTGAGCTCCGTCGCCCATCACATATCGATGATAGATGCCGCTTAACTGAAAAAGAAAATAGTTCGGCTATGTTTTTATTTATTTGCTGCCAAAGAACTATTAGAATGGAAATTCTTAGTTACAATGAAAAATTTCTCAGAAGATATTAGGCCTACTTTTATCATCCTTATATTTTATTGAACTTAGTTTTCATATATTCTAGCGCCCATACTTTCTTAGAAGTTGATTTTAATTTAGCTTCATGTTTGGATAATTATACAAGATTACCATAAAATTATCTTTCTGGTTTTGAACCCATACAATTTACTTTATATGGATCTGAGATGCTTGAAAAAGTACGGAATAAAGAGAAATTTGCCACCTTGAAGATATTGTACGCGAGAACCCTTGGAAACACAAGTCTGAGACAATTTCTCATTGAATCATAGTAAGATTGATCGATGCGATGTTGGCTCTCGTGATTACGCGCCCGTAGATCATTCAAAATCTATGGTAAAGTTAACACGATCGTTAAGATAGCTACGTATAGAAATCATCTCTGGAAATGTAGGGGTGAAGGAAGAAGTTAACTGTCATATAGACCAGCGCGTCCAATTCACTGTACGGGACTTCGTTATGGAAATTATGGGATGCGCCATTACTTCGGAAGATGAAACTAGGTACGTATGTTCTGTTCCAACTATGCCAGTAACCATACCTGTTTTCATGATCTGTGTATGAAGTTTCGCGGACCAGTTCGACCGTTTGCTGACTTACTGGCACAAGTTCAGTTGTTTTCCTTTTCTTGTCTTCAAACCACTGAATCATTCACGAATTTGGCCTACTAGCACCAAACTTCATTCAGTAATGTCGCTGAACGTTAATAACAGTCTGATTTAAATGAAAATGGAAAACACATGCCGAGAACTTTTATAGAAGGCATATTTCTACAGCAATCAATTTTATTATTATTATTATTATTATTATTATTATTATTATTATTATTATTATTATTATTATTGCATCTCCAAATATTTTGAAATCCTATTTCACCACAATGGCATGTTAGCATTGCAGCTTACTATAACAATATTATAGTATATATTGCAAAACAGAAATATTATCTTATGGTTTTGAACGACTGTTATGGATTACATAAATCGTCTATAAGTGTCTTAGAACTACATATTGTTATGAATGTGTGTTATAAAGTTCATAAAATGTTTATAATAATTTTGGTTCTTAAAAATCACTTCACACATTGAGGCAGAAGCCTCACCATCATTTAAAATTAAGTTTAACCAGAATCGTTGTCTTTAGAATATAGGACAGTCAAATAAAACATGTTTTACAGATTGTATTGTGATTCTTGACATTTACAATTATGATCACTGTCTGGGTTAATATCAAATCTCCTAAAATAACTTCCAAATTTTCCATGGTCAGTCATACATTGTGTTAAATGAAATTTGGAGTAAAATGTTTTACATTTAGTCTATGGTGTACTGTAGGAAAGAAGAACTCTTTAGTCAAAGCGCAATTTATACTCGTTATCCAATGTTCATTCCAATCAGTGATGATATAGACCAACAATTTCTTTTTAACATAGGATTGGACACTTTGAAAATGAATAATGAAGCTCAAGAAGGCAATCAATTTTAAGCAGCCTTGTGGTCAGAATTTCTGATTGGTTTAAACAAAGTTTCGGGTTCTATTCCTCTCAAACCACAGGAATATCTCTTTCAAGAGAATAATTCCTGTGTTAGTCCAGGGTCGAAATTTAGGTTAAGTTCAGATTTAAGGACTATACTATTGCTTCGTTATCATTTATCACCCATCATATCATCGGAGTAAAGAAACTCCGTTTTCCTGGCACCCCAACCTGAGAAGAGGGTTATAATTCCGCCAATGTCAGAGAAGAATACAAGAAATGCCGTAAGACATCTGTTGGCATTTGATAAGAATTGGTAGTCATTTCGCTTCAACAATGTTGTTATCAGTTATTATTACGAAACTAGGAAAACAATGTTGAGGTAGAAAACACATTTCTGGGTTTTGTTACTATTTTTATGCATCTAACATGTCAGAGTAATAGAACATAAGTTAATATTCGAAACCAGATAGATAATTTGTGGGAGCCCGATGCATGCTGTGTTTAATGTGTTTTTCAGATTTATTTGTGATAGATAGGCTTTTATACACACTCCCCCATTTCAGAGTTTTTATGAGCTAGCGATATGTTAATGTAAGTTTATATTTAACATCAGTCATATTTATTTTATATTATCCATATTTCAGTTTTTTTTCAGATGATTCACTACTAAAATGTTTTCAGTGGCAAATATATGTATGTATATATATATATATATATATATGTAAAATAAATATTCTCTTTAATTTGCTTACTTGATATAGTCAGCTACTAGATGGCAGTGAAGACAGTGTTCTCGCGACATCTAGTAATAATGGAGAGTATAATACATATATAAGAAAAATAAGCGTTTGAATTGGATTCGCCTGGTAGTGTAATGGATATCACGCTGAGGCACAGACTCAGAGATCCGGGTTCGAATCCCGTCCAGGCATTTATTTTTCTTATCATACCATATATATATATATATATATATATATATATATATTTAATTTTAAGCGTTCTAATACAATAACTTCGAGCCTCTAAAATTATTTATACAGTAGGCCTATGTAACAGCTAAAATATTCTTTCGGTTATCTGCTTCAGTTATTTTTGCTTTTATCTTGATCTTTAAATTAAATCTATCCAAAAAACAAATTAATTTGGCCGTTCTATCATAAAAAAGTAACATTTTACATGAATACCTAAACTGGAAGGTACATGTTTCAAGAATGGCTAGATCCAGGATCCCCAAGGCAATAATGAACTACTGTCCAAATGGGAAACGGTCACTTGGTCGACCTATGAAAAGATGGCACGAAAACCGCTTTCTCAGGCCGTAACAGTTCTTCTAGGACTAATACCTGGCAGGATGATGATGATGACTTTCACTTATTTTTTCTCTTATAATTTAAAACAATTTTAAAGTATAAAGATTACTATTTTATTCACCTAATCACTCATCATTAAATAAAAAAAGGCATCTCTGCTGTATATTACAAAAATTGTTGAAATTCGATTTTGATATTACATGCATTTCTTCTTCTTAAGCTCTTTCCTTCCCTGTGCCGGGATATAATTGATCATTTATCTGATAAAATAAACTATTATTTAAATTTCAAAATTAATTAAAATCCTATGTTTATAAAACATAAGGTATGGAAAAGTGCACATAAAATAGGTATAACTCTCGCTGCGATACTTAAAAAAAGGTCTCTTCAAAAGTTCACAAATTTGGTGAAAAATTAACCCATAAAATTTAACGAGTTTCAGAATATCCTAACTTTCCCAAGAAGCATTTAAAGATTTTTTAGAACATTCTGTATACTAGGTCTATAAGCTGATTTTGAAACGTCTCAGAATATCCTAACTTTCCTAAGAAACATTTAAAGATTTTTTAGAACATTCTGTATACTAGATCTATAAGCTGATTTTGAAACGTCTCAGAGTATCCTAACTTTCCTAAGAAACATTTAAAGATTTTTTAGGACATTCTGTATAGTAGGTCTTTAAGCTAACTTTGGAACGTCTCAGAATATCCTAACTTCTCTAAGAAACATTTAAAGATTTTTTAGAACATTCTGTATAGTAGGTCTATAAGCTGACTTTGAAACATGCTGTTAGAAGTGATAAATTAGTTTACTTTGAAGATGTGATAAGCGCTTATGGAGCTTGGAGGGAGATGGTTGAAGTAAACAAAACAGTTCACAGGATTAGTCCGTTAAATTTCATCGTTAATACCTAACATCAAAGATAGTTCTCCTGACTTCAGTTACATCCTCTCGATCTGCTTAATCCGGTTCACAGAACTACACCTATTGGACTCCTTTCGTCCAGTCCCTTTAAATAACACGATTTACCTATAAAATCTGTGTGTATGTGATTTCATATTGGAGAGTTAAAAAAATTGAGGAAGTGACTGAATTCAAATACCTAAGAACAATAATTACAAACAGGAATGAGATGCACAAGGAAATTAAACATAGGCTAATTCTGGAAATACGTGCTATCATGCATTACGGAGACTCTTGACTTTCCAACTCCTTTCAAAAAACGTTATACTGAAAATATATAAAACTATTATTCTAACAGTTATATTACATGGATGCGAAACATGGACACTTACTTTCAGGGAGGAAAGGAGATGAGTATTTGAGAATAAAGTTCTTAGGAAAAATTTTGGACCAAAGAGAGATGAACAGACAGGTGAATGGAGAAGACTACATAACAATGAACTACATGGTCTTTATAGGTAGCCAGATATAATAAGAACAGTTAAGTCTCGTAGATTGCGATGGGTAGGACATGTGACACGAATGGGGAATGAAAGACGTACATGGAAGCTTCTTGTAGGGAAACCAGAGGGAAAACGCCCAGTTGGTAGACCAAGAATGAGGTGGGAGAATAACATTAACTATGATTCGAGGGAAGTAGATTATACAGAGGATGGTTGGAAAACATTGGCTCAGGATAGGGATGTATGGAGAGCTTATGTCCGCGCGGCCATGAACCTACGGGTTCGATATTGCCAGTGAATTAGTTAGTTAGATAGTCCATTTATAATTAACTTTGTTTCTACTATACTGTAATCGGCAAATTGCGTAGGGTAACGAATTTGAATGTTTTTTACCCTTCACTTTATATAAATACTCATTCGAAAGCAGCATATTTATTTTTTTATTTTTTATTTTTTTTAAGATTTATTTAGCCTGGTGGAGTTAAGGCCATGTGGCCTTCTCTTCCACTCACCAGGACAAACATATATTACATAAGAATATAACAATGTTAATTAACTCTAATATTAAACACTAAGTAAAAATTTGATCAAAAGATAATATCTAATATACATATTACGATCTATAATACCAGTTAATATTAGTTAAAATTAAGACTAAAACTAATAATAAAATGTATACAAGCAAGACATATTAAATTGTCCCTGTCTAGTGTATATAAAAAACAGGAAAATAATGAGATATAGAAAACTAATTTTACGATTATACAATATTTAAAACAAAACAAATAAAAATATTTGTTATTCTTAATATTATTTACATAAATAATTAAATATATTAATATTGCTAAAAGAATACTATCAGTGAGGTGTATAAGTCAGTTTGTTATTAAATAATTCTTTAGTTTTGTTTTTGAAGGATGTTATAGTTTGACAGTCTCTGACATAGGGTGGAAGGGAATTCCATGTTTTGGTAAGTGACACCGTAAAAGATAATGAATAATATACAGTGTGATGAGGCGGGATATAAAGGACAATGTGCTGATGGGATCGAGTGTCAAGATTATGTGTGTCGGATAGTCTGATGAAGCGGCGTGATAAATAATTAGGCGATGATGTGTGAAGTATTTTATAGAGAAGGGATAGGGAATGGACAGTTTCTACGATCTCTTAGACGAAACCACGATAATTGTTCCAGGGACGGTGTAACATGGTCAAATTTGCGAATACCACAAATAAAACGTGCGCAAGAATTATGAACACGTTGAAGTCTTTGAGTGGAAATAATATTTAAGTCTGTAAAAAGAGTGTCACAATAATCAAAATGGGGCATTGCAAGTGTTTTCTACTAACATTTTCCTAAGGGCGAATGGCAAACAATTTCGTACACGATTTAATGAATGTATTATTGAGAAGACTGTTTTGCATGTATGGTTTATTTGTGTATTCCAATTTAAGTTTTTGTCAATAATACTCCTAGAATTTTTACTGTCTCACTATAAGGGATTTGAACTCCGTTTAGTGACACATGCGAAACTGTGTTTAGGTTAATTGTAGATAATAGTCTCTGATGACCCATAATGATTGATTGTGACTTTGTAGGATTTAATTGCAGTCCATATTTAACTGTCCAAGTCATTAGTGAGTCAAGATCCTCGTTAATTTTGGCAACAGCGTCATTTAGTGAATATTTGTCTGTGTGGATGTAGATTTGCATGTCGTCTGCAAATAAATTATGTTTGCAATGCTTTAGGGAGTTAGATATGTCATTTATGTAGATTGAAAAAAGCAAAGGTCCAAGTACCGAACCCTGTGGAACCCCAGCTTTACGGAAGGACGAAGAAGAACATAATGTATGATTTCCTATAACAGATTGCTGGCGCTCATGAAGGTAGGAATTGAACCATTTCGTGGCACTATCAGAGAGTAAGAGGTTTTTAAGTTTATGCAACAATAAGTCCAAGTCTACCGTGTCGAATGCTTTACTAAAGTCCAGTAATGTAAGAATGGTAAGTTTTCGATTATCAGCAGCTTCGCGTATGTCTTCGCAAATATTTAGTGAGCAGTATTTGTATTGTGTCCTGTCCTGAAGCCTGACTGAAATTGATCTAGTAGCCTGTCGGACTTACGTTAATAGCTTTACTACAAATTTTCAATTTCTATATCAGAACTAACATTATAAAATCATCATAAGTAATTCCACGAGTGATTTCCAATTTATCTAGAGAATTTGGAAATCGAATGGCATTTGTTAGGACTATTTAACGAATAAAATTAAGCTGTTTTCTCACAAATCATTATTTAACTATAGTTATTTTAAAATTTTTATGTATTTAATGTAAACGGCGATGTTTGAAAACAAATGAGAAACGATAGGTACGCTTCATCTGCTTCTTTTGTTTATCACTGCAACCAGATCATACTATTTATTGCCAAAGGAACGCAATATTGTAAGAATGCTCTCTAGTGGAGAAAAAATGAAACACATCAAACTGTATATTAATTCATTTGTGATGTCGTATGATGTAGATATGACAATTATATTTTTCTGGATTATTACCTGGGAAAAAATACATTTAAGAAAGTGCAAACACTGGTTTCTTTTTTTTTGGTGGTATAATAAATTGCTACAAATATTTTTATATTAACTCCTGCAAGCGCTATGTGTTGACATACATGAACTATATATCCAATCTGGTAGTCGTATTTCTTACAGGCTCAGTCACTGCAAAATAATGGTCAGACCTGTTCAGAATATTAAAAAGGAGGAGCTTTCTTTAATATGGTAAATTTGACACTAAATATTTCGTGAAACACGACTCTGATTGGTTGTAAAACAGAAATCATTGAAACGTGATTGGTCATTGACTCCCATTTGGGGCACGAGTTAAATAGTCTGAATAAATAAATTATCAAGCGATACGGCCTCTTCAAAGTTTAAATATTTTTGGCGCGACAGTGCGTTTTGTCGTACTTACAGCAGTGGTGACCATGATTGAAAGTTCAACTTCCTACATTTCGGGATTGCCAACTAAATAACTATACTGTAATAGGCCCTATTACATTTCCCACTTACGGGAAGTAAAACCACTAACCACTATGTAGGCCTATACTATGTACAATGTATATACACTAAATATCCAAAAGGTAGTGTTAATATACATTATACGAAACAAATCACTGCATTTTAAATCAAACGAACTTTATTTGAAACAATATAAAACAATAAATACGTACTTGCGGCCATTTTATCAGTAAAATGATCTCACGACCTCCTCTACTTTCAACTAATAAACATTGCCCACGCTGTTAATGTTAGTTAATTGTTTATAATGAACGCAAATATTTCCAAACAAATATGTTACTATTTTACTATTATTTATTTTTTTGAAAACACCATCGCGAAAAAAATAATGTACTACACACGTTTGTGAAGTGTTTTACAGAATCTCGGAAATTTAAAACCTCGCCATCGGTCGGTTTCTAAACATTTTCCTCAATTCTGTAAAAACCTCGCATCGTAATAAACTATTACTTAATTTATTTTAGAATTTGTTCTTGTTTTTGGCCCCGAAGATTAAATATAAGGTTCCAATATCTTTATAATTAGTTGAAAATAATCACCGTTTCAGTGTATGTAATATACACTCTAAAACATTAAAAGCTATTGGATGTGCTATTAAATTAGGCTTATAAATAAGTAAGTAGGGAGGGCGTTTATACAGTACCATTTAGATTATATTATTTAGTTCAATACCATTCATAGTAATTCTGCCCCAGGGGCAGGTCCTTCACTGCAATCATAGCATTTTCATGCTATGCTTGCAGCTTTTACTAGGGAATTGTAGGTGTGGTAGCTTCCCGTTGCTTTCCACACCGGTGAAGGATGATGATGATAATGATAAGGATGATGGCCATATGATTTCAGGGACCGTTTGGGCCTTAAAGTTTTCCTGACATTTGTCTTACAGGTGTGGAAAAACCCCGATGAAAACCTCACCCAGAAAAACTGCCCCGACCGGGGATGGAACCCGAGCCCGCTGCGTGACAAGGCAGCACGCTACCTCGAGACCACAGCGGTTGACAAGCTATGAAATAACTGTATGAATGCAATCATACAATGAATAGCCAATTTATTTATCCATTTATGTTTATATAACATTGGCGGACACTTTTCTAATTTTTTTCCACCAACTAAATACACGCCGTTAAGTAGATTGGACGGTACTGTACTTAGTTCAGAGCTACCAGGAACAATAAATGTAAACAGCAATGTTCCAGACAAACAAATCGCTAGTCTCAGTTTATATTCTCAAGGAGTTTTAATGTATGTACATACCGCACACAAAATAGTAAATGCGTATATGAACGCTCATCTATCTGTAATAGGAATGTTTGACATCACAGCATGTACTCGACTCATAGAGGACGTATATTTTGAGTTCCATTGTTGTTTTCCATAGGTGAAGACCTGATTAAAATGTGTAAGCACATTATGTGATCTATATCTGATACTTGTCCCAACTCCTTTCAAAACGTTAAAGTTAAAAATCTATGAAACTGTTATTCCCCCCGTTATATTATATGGGTGCGAAACATGGACTCTTACTTTATGGGAGGAAAGGAGATTACGAATATTTGAAAATATAATTCTTAGGAAAATTTTTGGACCGAAGATACATGAATAGATAGGTGAATGGAGAAGACTACTTAACGGTGAGCTACACGGTCTTTATAGTAAGCCAGATATGATAACAGTTATATCTTGTAGACTGTGATAGACAGGACATGTGGCACGAATGGGGATTGAAAGAGGTGCATGGAAGGTTATTGTAGGAAAACCAGAGGGAAAATGCCCAGTTGGTAGACCAAGAATAAAGTTGGAGAGCAACATTAACCATGATTTGAGGGAAGTACATTGTACAGGGGATGATGGGAAAACATTAGCTCGGGATATGGATGTATGAAGAGCTTATATCCGCCCGGTCATAAAGCTACAAGTTCGATAAAGCTAATGAGTTAGTTTATATATATATATATATATAATAATATACACAACACAGAAATCAGGGACAAATGTCATATTCAAGACATAACCGAATTTATTATAGATAGACGAAAATATTGGAAAGGTCATATAGAAAGAATGGAATACAACCGACTTGCAAAAAGAGCTAAAGAAGATAGACCAATGGACGGGAGTAGAACAAGAGGAAGACCAGCCAAGAGATGGATAGAAAGTGGATGCACATCCAATATGTCTTCCTCCAAGGAGTGATTTTGGAAATAAACAGGATGAAAATCCTACAATGAATAAGAAGAAGACTTTTACTATTCCGTGTTCATGGTATCACGTGGATTTTTATTAAATAAAAGAATAAATATGTTACTAAATAACTTTAAACTGATATAGGCCTACTATATATTTCAATAGTGCATTGACCTGTTGTCTAGTCTTCATAAAACAGTTGCTGTTTATTTTATAGAGAAGGGAATTGTAAGCATCGAATTTTATATAGTTTATTTTTCATTTGAATTACAATGTGCAGGTGTTCTTGGCATAAATATATTTTTATTTATTACTGGAAATATTATGAGCTTCTGCTATTCGAACTAAAATATTATGCAGAATCATAAAATTATAAATGCGAAACTATAAAAAATGAACATATAAATCTGTTAATATGTTTATATTTCTGGCTTATTCGCGTGTACTGACTAATCTGCTAAGTTAATCAACTTACAAGACATTTTCTTTTATCTATCTACGTATCTTTATCTGTCTACTTATTTATCAGCCTATATCTATTCATCTATATCTATTTATCTAACTGTCTTTCCCTATCAGTCAATCCCTGAAGGTTAGCGGTTATCATGATTTCCTCGCAGTTTAAAATTCGACCAGGGTAGCTGAATTTATGGCACGCAAAATAACTTCAAAGGCGAAATAAGTGATCTCTGAACAAAATTTGTTGGCTTTTTAACGCCCAGATATGTATCTTAACATTAAATTGTTACAGGGTGTTATTAATTAAAAATACTAATACGATGGCATTCTATCTAAACTATATGCCTGTCTATATATCTACTATCTATTCATACACACTAATTCGCTGGTATTATCGTATCCGGTGGTTCATGGCCGCATCGACATAAACTGCCCATACATCCTACCATGAGCTAATGCTTTCCAATCATCCCCTACATAATTGATCCCTCTCAAATCATGGATAACATTCTCCCCAACCTCATTCTTGGCCTACCTACTGGGTGTTTTTTTTTGTTTTTCTACTGTTACTGTTTCCATGTCCCTCTTTCATTCCGCATTCGTGCCATATGTCCTGCCCATCGCAGTCTACGAGACTTATCTGTTTTTATTACATCTGATTTCCACGAAGATCATGTAACTCACTGTTTTGTAGTCTTCTACATTAATCTTCTGTTCGTCTTTTTTTGGTCCAACATTTTTCCTATGAACTTTATTCTCAAATATTCATAATATTTTCTCTTCGCTTAAAGTATGAGTCCCCGCCAGAGGAGTACCGTTTCTCCACATAAGGACTATGGGATATAAATATATATACAGCCTATAACGTAAGAGTACATGTTTCGCATCTATATAATATAAACTGGAAGAATAACAGGTTTATGTATTATCTGTTTAACTTCTTTGAGAGACGTTGGGATGAAATGAGTCCCAGTTGCGCGTTTAAAGAGCATATATTTCAAGAATTGAGCCTATGTTTAATTTCTTTCTCCATCTCAAACCTATTTTCAATAATTGTTCGTAAGTATTGAATTCAGGCACTTCAAAATGTTCAGCTGTCATTAACTGTCCATCTACATTATATAATGCATTCTATATGCGACCATATAATTAGTTTTATTGATGTTTATTTCCAGCCAATAGAATGTGCGTATTGCCCCTTAGTATCTCCTCGCAGTCGCCTAATAGGCTAATACATACATCATTAGCATGTACCAGCAGCTCTTTAATAACATTGAGCTGTACTACTTCTTTCCCTTCTAAAGTTTTGATCCCATGCTTAGTACAAAATCGAATAGTAGAAGAGATATTGCATCACCCACTGTGAATTTCACCAATATCTACACGCACCCTACTATTTGTATAATTTAGACACATTTATATAAGTCTAACTTTAAGAATATCCCAAGTCCAGCAGGATACTACACAACTTCTCCTTCTTAATTAAATCGTATGTATTTCTGAAGTCTATCTATTGTTGATGTACAGTGCTATTACATTCCCATTTCTTTTCTAAAAATCTGTCTTCTACTAAACATCTGATCTATTGTAGACATTTCTTATACATTCACATTGATGATCACCTATAAGGCAACATAGTAAGTATAGATAGGCTACTAAAATATTTATTAGAATTTTATTGATAGTAATTAGATGTCCCTGTAGTTGTTGAAATCAGTTTTATCTACTTTATTATATATTGGTAAGATAATCGATTCTTTCGATGCAATCGGAAGCGACTATTTTCTCCAAATCATACTAATAACTGATGAATATTTTACAACAATTTTTCTCCCCCTGATTTTATCATGTATGATGGGATTCCATATGAATCTGTTGTTTTATACATCTATTGTTTATCACCATTTCAATGCCTAATGTTCGTAGCACTGAGACTAATATTTCTGCTTCTGTAAATCATCCTCTTCAGTATCCTATTCTAAATGCACATTTAACAGCTGATTAAAAATGATTTTCCATCTATTTAATATACTCCTGCAATCTGTAACCATGTCCCCATTTCATTCTTAATTATACTTGTTCTTGACGGAAACCCTTTCATTTATACCCTATTTCCCTGATAACTTTTCAGATGTTCTTTTTTTTTTCGCTCATGCCGAGTTCATTAATCTTCTCTCTCAATTGATTCCTATTTTTGCTCTCTAAAACCTAGTGGTTTCCCGTCTGATATTACCCAAGTGTTCTACATACATTTCATTGCGCACACGCACACGGTATAGCATTTATATTTTATAATTTTCCATGAACTAGATACTTAGCATAGCTATTATTTATAACAATGTGTTAGGCATATTAACTTATATACGTATCTACATTACAGCATACATATTAATTGCTGAGACTACTAATGGCACATTTATAGTTGTATGTCTCGACAACCGTGCACGGCAAGAAAATATTAGAGGAACTTCGGGTAATTTGGACCCCTGTTTTGAATTTGTTGTTTTTCTTCTTTTAATTAAGGGATTTGAATTTTGTTTAATTACAGTGATTATCATTAGTGTTGTAACTATGAAATAGCATTGTTATTTTATTCAGATATGAAAACATCTTCATACTTTATAATTCTTTTTACATTACAAGAAAGGTCCACTTTAACCTCCATATTCGGATAAAGTGGACCCCAGAGTCCACCTTAGATTTTAGTCTATTTTTAAGTTTATTTACTCTATTAATTTACACAGACAGACACAGATTAATGTGAAAATATTTATGACTGAACATAATTAAAAAGTGTTGATATTTATTTAATGTCTTGAAAAATTATTGTTGATTATAACATTCACACGTCATTCAACTGCAGAAAGCGACGGTCTTTGGGTTTAGTAAAATTACAAGGATATTAAATAAAATTAATCAAGTGAATGGTTTTTATAGATAGCATCCTCATTGATAAAATATACGTGTTCGTGTAATGTAGGCCCAGGTCCTCGTGTAGGGTCCACATTAACCGAATTACTTTGTTATGTTTAATTACTTTATACAGCCACCACGTCACATGATATCAAACCAACCCGTCAGTATATTAAAACAGCATCTACATAATATAATATATTTAGGTGTTTTTTCAACATTTGTAATATTCAACAGCAGAAATTAAGAATTGGTCCTTAGCTTGAAAAACTTTTAAAGTGGTAATTTTCATAAACATCACAAATAAACCCTTCTTCGCACAAATAATAACAGAAACTGGCCTTGAACCTTGATGAGGGGAAGAAATTAAAATATTTTCTGTTCTAGGGCGGCACCAATTAAAGAAAATATTAAGAGGGTCCACTCAAAGAGAAGGGTTCAGACTACCGAAACTTCCCTATATTATATATACATTGTACCTGACTAGAAGCTGAATAACTTATGATTTGGAATATTATCGTGTGCTATTGAAGCATGTAAATATATGTGTTTATTTAAACTTCATCGATTATATTCATTGTATATCAACGATAACAGCATGTGCCATATTGTTTTCTTATTGATAATGTCTGTTTTCCTGTCACTAACTGAAGTACAGTATATCTTTGTTGTAGCAACAGTCGCCATATAGGAAAAACGTCATCATTTCTTTCCACTTTATATTTCAGTAATGAAAAAAAATCTTCTTTTTAGGAATGGATAACAGAAGGCGTTATACGGTAGGTCTACGTTTTGTTTTTTAAACAGCACCAGGGTTTAGTCTGCATGTAACATTTTTTACGCCTTCACATATATATTTTCCTTTTGTTTTGTCCCTAGATATGTCCAGCTTTAATTAGAACATTTAGTCTCTAACTCTATATACGGTATAGAATATAGAAACGAAACTTTTGAGTATTTAGACAAGTCTTATTCTCTTTCAGTAATAATAATAATAATAATAATAATAATAATAATAATAATAATAATAATAATAATAATATAATAATAATAATAATAATAATAATAATAATAATAATAATAATAATAATCAATAATAACATAATTAATAATAACAATAATAATACTAATTAATAATAACAATAATTAATAATAACATAATTAATAATAATAACAGTAATAAAATAATACAATCAGTACTACTCCATCGAGATACATAATATATAATAATAATACTAACGTCCTCCTCTCCTCCCCCTCCTCCTCTGTCCCCTTTCCTCCCCTTCCTCCTCCTCCTCCCTCCTCCCCCGTCCTCCTCCTCCTCCTCCTCCGTCCCCCTCCTCCTCCTCCTCCTCCCCGTCCTCCTCCCTCCCCGTCCTCCTCTCCCGTCCTCCTCCCCGTCTCCTCCCCCGTCCTCCTCCTCCCCGTCCCTCCTCCTCCTCGTCCTCCTCCCACTCCTCCTCCCTCCTCCTCGTCCCGTCCTCCTCCTCCTCCTCCTCCTCCTCGTCCCCGTCCTCCTCCTCCTCCTCCTCCTCCCCTCCTCCTCCTCCTCCTCCTCCTCTCCCCGTCCTCCCCTCCTCCTCCTCTCCCCCGTCCTCCTCCTCCTCCTCCTCCTCCTCCTCTCTCCCCGTCCTCCTCCTCCTCCTCGTCCCCGTCCTCCTCCTCCTCCTCCTCCTCCTCCTCCTCCTCCTCCTCCTCCTCCTCCTCCCCTCCCTCTGCGGCTGCCCTGTTGTCCCTTCTTGTTCTTCCTCAGTATTTTGCTAAGACGGAAGCGAGCCCTATTGCTATCCATCCTCTGGCTTTCTAGCAAGTTCCAGACCAAATAACATGTACAATATTAATACTGTACTAAATATTATACTGCGGTATTACAACAATTTTATTTGACTGTCAATAACACTTTTTTAATTCTTTACCTTTTACTGTTAGGATACTTCCCCTAACATATTGGAATTAGCTGAAGTCTGCACTCACAACTAAAGTCCAGCCGGTGGATCTCCGGCCTTGACGTTTAGTATGTACGAGGGGTAAAAGAAGAAACTCGCCCTCTACTGCCAATACGGAAATAGTTAAATTGAGAGTGGACGTCTGCCACAACCAATCACTGCTCTTGACGCCGCTATAGCACACTAGTGAGGTTTGAAATTGCTCAGATGTTGTCAGTTGTATTTTTGCTAGCCGCACACATAAAGCGGCCCCTCCGACTGGATATCCATATCGGCAACACGGTCGTGAAAACGTCAGGGCCGGAGAATCAGTGGCTGAACTATAGTCCGTCGCGCGCTAGTGCTATAGCGTGTCTGCTTCCTAACTAGAGGACCCGGTTTTGATAGAAGTGGAATTAGAAAATTCAATTGTAAAATTTTCAATCTTGAGACTAGGAGGGGCAGTGGAGTATAGTTTTTAATTGACTATTTAACTCTTGTCCCAAATAGGAGTCAATGACCAATCGTATTTCAATTAATTTTGATTTACAACCAATCACAGTCGTTTTTCATCTCGATTTTATCAGTTTAATTTTATCACTTTAAAATCAAGCTTCTCCCTTTTTAACATTCTGCATAGGTCAGAGCATTATTTTGCGTTGACTGATTCTGTAATAAATGCGTTGAATATAACAATTTATATATTAAGATGTAAGAATCATAGAATGCAAGTGGCTCCCCGATTGCGTATATATAAATATATATATATATTTATATTTATATATAGTGCATGAATGTAACTAGATACTGCTCGGGAGATATAATAAAAAAATTGTAACAATTGATTATACCATAAAAAAAAAAGAAACCACAGTTTGCACTTTCTTATAGTATTATTTCCCAGGAATTTACGTTCTAGAAAAATATAATTAACATATTTACATCATAGGACATCAGAAATTAATCAATAACCTGCAATGTTGGTTATAAACATTTTGATGTGTTTTATTTTTTCTCCACTAGGGTGCATTTTACAATATTGCGATCCTTTGACAATAAATAATATGATCTGGTTACAGTGATGAACAAATGAAAATAATAAACGTTTCTCATTTGTTTTCAAACATCGCCGTTTACATTAAATATATAAATATTTTAAAATAACTATATTTTAATAATGACTTTGTGAGTAAACATCTTAATTTTATTCGTTAAATAGGCCTAGTCCTAACAAATGCCACTCTTGTTTTCCAAATTCTCTAGATAAATTGGAAATCACTCGTGGCATTACTTATGATAATTTGTGCACCAAATACTTGTATTAAATTTTAAACCCCTCCGCAGTACATGTGTTGAGAAGATGTATTGTTGATAGCTGTTTGTTCGTCAGATGGTGACGTTAGGTTGGTGATTCTGAAGGTTACTCTCGGCACATGAGTTCCATCTCCTTCTCTTAATACAACACAGTATACACAAACACTTAAACATACATTCACACCTCTCTGTACATAATACAAGTACACATCATGCTTGTAAAATGGTCTGCGAAAGTGGCGCTTAACTTAAAATATACTACATTAGCACTATGCGCCTAGTTCGGAATCGGATGCACAAAAATTGTAGTGGGTGGCATCGGAAAACACACACACACACACACACAATACATATATACATATTTACATGTTTTACAACAAGTGACTGCTTCATTGTATGTCGCTTTGGCGTTTCCGGCGGCCCATGTTCAATTTTCAGCGGGATTTTACAAATCCATTTTGTGTCTGCTTGTATCTTTGTCTTCTGTTATTCTGTGTCTTCTAGGACGGTGGGACTGACATATTGCTAATCGTAGATTCATGTATACGATATATATATATATATATATATATTTACTTACTTACTCACTGGCACTATCGAACCCGTAGGTTCATGGCCGCACGGACATAAGCCCTCCATACATCCCTATCCTGTGCTAATGTTTTCCAATCATTCCCTGTATAATCTACTTCCCTCAAATCATAGTTAATGTTGTTCTCCCACCTCATTCTTGGTCTACCAACTGGGCGTTTTCCTTCTGGCTTTCCTACAAGAAGTTTCCATGCACGTCTTTCATTCACCATACGCGCAACATGTCCTGCCCATCGCAGTCTACGGGACTTAACTGTTCTTATATATACTATTATATATATATATATATATATATATATATATATAGTCCCCACGGCTCTTGAAAACCTATTTTGTGTGTGGGTCGTCTATATGTAAGGAGCAGTAACTCTCTAACCTACATATTAAACAAATACTATTATATATATATATATATATATATATATATATCCATCCATAGTAATTCTGCCCCTTCACTACAATCATAGCATTTTCATGCTGTGCTTGCAGTTTACTAGGGAATAATTGTAGGTGTGGCAGCTTCCACACCGGTGAAGGATGATGATGATGACGATAATGATAATGATAATGATGATGATGATGATGATGATGGCCATATGATTTTGGTGACCGTTTGGGCCTTAAAGTTTTCCTGACATTTGTCTTACAGGTGAGGAAAAACCTCACCCAGAAAAACTGCCCCGACCGGGGATCGAACCCAGGCCCGATGCGTGAGAAGGCAGCACGCTACCTCGAGACCACAGCGGTGGATATATATATATATATATATATAATACTTGTTTAATATGTAGGTTAGAGTTACTGCTCCTTAGGCCTACATATAGACGACCCACTCACGAAATTGGTTTCCAAGTCCAGTGGGGACGATGTAAGAATTACAAAATGTGGGAGGGTAAAAGGATTAAAAAAAAAAAGAAGACAGCGATTCATTTTATTTCTTCACTTTTAGTTCTATTTGTGCTAAGTAGAATTGAGAAATGCGAAAGAAAGTTGTTTTATTCAACGTTCTCTGTTTTGTGTTAAAATCAGGCCAATCATCGTCATCAGTAACACAACAACCCTGGGTGGGGTAAAGCTCCCTTTTAGAATTCTTCTCCAGGCTTCTCTATCTCTGGCAACCGACCACCAATTCTTGAGTTTTAAATATTTGACATCCTGCAATAAAGCAGGCCAATATTCACCATTATCAGCAAGTAATCCATTCTTATGTATTTTTATTTCTGATAAAACCGATTTTTTTATCAACGTCTATAAGATATTTTTTATACAGGCCTACAGGGTAACACAAATTGTTAAAGAAGTTTCACGAATACTTGAATATTTTACTGACTATATTATGACGCCTTTTTGGGCCGGAATTTTAATTTCCTGGGCTGCAACGAGACTCTCCTTAAGGAACAAGGGATTCATAAGTTGGGGCTCATGAGTGGAAATGCTTGCTGAGAGCGTTCCAGATGCGTTTATGCATAGTTTTCTAGAAGGATCGGACTGTCAATGTTTCAATTCGAGAAGAATCAGGTCTGGGCTTTCAGATTGTTGGACCTTCGGAAATAAAAGGGATGTGAGTCGCTCGACATTCACTCATGTCTAGAAGCAAGCGATGAAGTGGTGATTGGTTGGTTACTCGAGTGTGCGAAGTTAGTAATGGTGAAATAATTCAGTGCGTCTGCTGTAAGGATATCGTATATGTGAAGGACTTAAAAAATAATAATCTGTGACTCTGAAAAACAGTAAGGTGAACTAAATAAAAAAATTGGAAAGTTTGTGCAAAACCGTTGTGAAGTTGTTAAATAAATTATTCTACCTGTTACAGCGTTACCACTACTGGTGGCAATGTTATTAGAATAATCAATTGGATTGGTGTTTACTTGATGAAAATCCATGACACATTTAATAAACAAAACTACCACAGTTTTATATGATTTTAATAAATATTTATTTTATTAAACATATGTAACAGCTGTTTCAGTACACTGTATCTTCATTAGACGAAAAAAAAAATACATTTATTTGTATTTATGACATTCGTCTGTTGAAGATAGAGTGAATTCAAACAGCTGTTACTTACTTACTCACTGGCACTATCGAACCCGTAGGTTCATGGCCGCACGGACATAAGCTCTCCATACATCCCTATCATGAGCTAATGCTTTCCAATCATTCCCTGTATAATCTACTTCCCTCAAATCATAGTTAATGTTATTCTCCCACCTCATTCTTGGTCTACCAACTGGGCGTTTTCCTTCTGGCTTTCCTACAAGAAGCTTCCATGCAAATCTTTCATTCCCCATACGTGCAACATGTCCTGCCCATCGCAGTCTTCGAGACTTAACTGTTCTTATTACATCTGGCTTCCTATAAAGACCATGCAGTTCATTGTTACATAGCCTTCTCCATTCACCTGTTTGTTCATCTCTCTGTGGTCCAAAAATTTTCCTAAGTACTTTATTCTCAAATACTTGTAATCTCCTTTCCTCCCTTAAAGTAAGAGTCAATGTTTCGCACCCATATATTATAAATGGTAGAATAATAGTTTTATATTTTTTTCAGTTTAACGTTTTTTGAAAGGAGTTGGGACATCAAGAGTCTCTGCAATGCATAATAGCAAGCATTTCCAGAATTGAGCCTATGTTTAATTTCTTTGTGCATTTCATTTCTATTTGTGATTATTGTTCCTAGGTATTTGAATTCAGCCACTTCCTCAAAATTTCTCTCATTTGTCATTAGTTGTCCATTTCCATAATATAATGTATTTCTACGTGTGACCATATATTTAGTTTTATTGATATTTACTTCCAGTCCCAATTTCTTAGTGTTACTCAATAGTGTGTTCGTGTTGTCCTTTAGTATCTCCTCGCTATCGGCCAATAGTACTACATCATCAACATAAACTAACAGCTTATTAATACCATTGAGTTGTAAGCCTTCCTCATTCTCTAAAGATTTAATGGCATGCTCTAGTACAAAATTAAATAGTAGAGGAGATAGTGCATATCCTTGCTTCAACCCATTCTGGATTTAAAAAGAGTCCGAAAACTGTTTGGCCTACACGCACCCTACTCTTTGTGCCATTTAGACACATTCGTATAAGTCTAACTAACTTTTTAGGAATTCCGAACTCCAGCAGGATACTATATACTTCTTCTCCCTCTTAATTGAATCATATGCTTTTTTTAAGTCAACGTATAGTTGTTGTACAGTACCATTATATTCCCATTTCTTTTCTAAAATCTGTCTTATACTAAAAAATCTGATCTGTTGTAGACCTGTTTCTTCTAAATCCACATTGAAGGTCTCCTAGAATGTCATCAATATAGGGAGTAAGTCTTCTGACTAATATATATGTTAGAATTTTGTACGAAGTTGAAATTAATGAGATGCCCCTGTAATTGTTGCAATCAGTTTTATCCCCTTTCTTATAAATTGGTACGATAATTATTCTTTCCATTCATCTGGAAGAACTTCCTTTTCCCAAATCATACTAAGCAATCAGCGTATCTTGTCCATCAATTTTTCTCCCCCTGATTTTATCAGTTCTGCTAGGATCTCACCAGAACCTGTTGCTTTATACATCTTCAATTTTTCAATCCCATTTCAACCTCTAATGCACTTGGTTCTGCGACTAGCATTTCTGCTGTCTGTAAATTATCCTCCTCAATGTCCTATTCTGCATGTACATTTAATAGCTTATTAAATGTAACTTTTCCATCTATTTAATATACTCCTGGAATCTGCAATCATATCCCCATTTTCATTACGAATTATGTTTGTTCTAGCCTGAAACCCTTTCTTCTCTATACTAATTCCCTGATTTAATTCTCTAACATTCCTATTTTTTTGCGTTCATTTCAAGATCATTAAACTTCTCTTCAAATATTCCTCCTTTCACTCTTTAGTATCTTGGTGGTTTCCCGTCTAATACTACCCAATTGCTCTAAAATTTACCTCATTTGGCTCGTGTAACCATTTAATTTTTGCTAGCTTTCTTTTCTTTACAATGTCGGAACATTCCTTATGAAACCATTTCTTATTTTGCCTCTTTTTTAAACAACCAATATTTTCTGATGCTGACAATTAAATATTATCTCTTTATAGTCTCCCATTCTTTATTTATATCAGTTTCTTCTTCGTTTGCCACATTGTCATCTGAAGATTCCAGTACTTCGAATCTATTGGCAATTTTGATTTGGTATTCTTGCCGCATTTCATCATTTTTCAAGTTTTTTAATTCAAATTTTACAGAATCATCTTTAGCGTTTGTTCCTCTCATAAGCGATAGCCGTTGTCTGATTTTCACCCTGACCAGATGATGATCCGAATTGCAGTCTGTCCCTCTAACTGATCTAACATCGATGATGCTACTGTGCCAGCGTTTGTCCACTAATACATGATCTATTTGGTTCCGATTTTCGCCATCTGGAGACGTCCAGGTGTATTTATGAATATCCTTATGCTGAAATGTTGTGCTCTTAACAATGAGATTCTTTGATGTGGCAAAGGTGACTAATCTAACCCCATTGTCGTTACTATCTTCATGAAGACTGAATTTGCCTATTGTTGGTTTGAATATATCTTCCCGCCCCACTTTTGCATTAAAATCTCCTAAGACAACTTTCATATGATATCGTGAAAGGCTATCAAATAAGCATTCTAATTCTTCATAGAACTCATCCTTGATCTTGTCATCTTTATCTTCTGTGGGGGCATGTACATTTACAATTATAAAATCATGTTGTTTACCCTTTAGAATTATGTATGATATCCTATCACTAACAAACTTAATATCTCGGATAGCGGATAGGATCCTCCTTCTGACTAAAAAACCCGTTCCAAATGCAGGTCTTTCTGCACCCCCGTAGTATAATGCAAAGCTTCCTGATTCCTGACTACCTTCTCCTGGCCACCTAACTTCCTGTAAAGCGACTATATCCAAGGGCGATTTATCTAATTCCCGCGTTAATATCTCTAGAGCCCCGCTATTGTATAAAGTCCTAACATTCCATGTTCCTAGGAACATGTCCCTGTGTTTGAGCCTTTGGCATGGGTTCCCTGAAGTAGTCCCCGCCCGGAGAACCGAATGGGGGACTATTTGACCTCCGGAAAATTTTACCCCAGTTGAACCCTTGTCCGCATTTCTTGACGGTTGTATTTTTACGGTGAAAGATCGTCACTCTTTCGACCAAGGTACTTTTTTCGTCTGGCTTATCACCTTCGACCAGTCCGGCATGGGTAACCCTATCGGCAGCAATGCTACTGCCGGCATAGCTCTCAGGATCATTTAAGCACGCAAGCCACTCCACCATGACAAGGTAAAGATACCATGGAGGGCAAACAGCTGTTACGAATGTTTAATAAAACTTAATATTTTTGAAAATCATATAAAACTGACAGTTTTATTTATTAAATAGTATTAGTGATATGATGATCAAATTTTATATTTTCTCTCAAAATGTTGCTTGGCAAGAGAGCGTTTCCCTGAAGCCATGAAAGTGCTGCAGTTGCAAGGTGGAAAATAACAAGAGAGGTTTTCTTATCGTTGATTGTTATTTCTTCTTCTTCTTCTTCTTCAGAATATTTTGTCACATGGAAGTGAAACTTGGAATTACAAAAGAATAACATTATAACAGTTGAATTTGATTATTTTAGAAGAAGCCTCAAAAAAAAAAAAAAAAAACAGACAGGATAAAATAAGAAATGAATTCCTTTGGAAATAAATGAATGTCACCACATCTGTTGTTAAGAGGATTGAAAATCAAACGCTTAAATGATATGGCCATGTACAAAGAATGGAAAATGAAAGATGGCCAAAAAATATATACCAATGGTCACCCTGGAAGAAATAAACGTGGCAGACCAAGATAGAAATGGAAAACCTACGTCAGAACCATAGGAATTTGGAAGATTGGAATGGTAGAGATAAATGGAAACTGAAGACGGCAAACCTATAAGCGGGGGAAAGCCGAAGAAGTAGGAAAAGAAGAAGAAGATTGTCATTTAACCAAGTCACACCAGTTGAACAAATAGTTTAGAACAAATTACTGTGAGATAAAGATTATTCAAGACCAAACTAATTCGTTTGGAGTAAGTTAATGACGTGTCTGATGAAGTAGCTAAGAGAGTTAATATATGAAGAGTGTAACTAAGAGTCACTTCCAGCATCATATAAATTTTGTGAGATTTTTAGTACACTGAATTATCAATATGAGATGACATGTCATGTAGATAGAATGAATGCCAATAAAAAAAAACTTGCATTTTTTATGGAAAACACTTGGAAAAAAAAGCACTAGAAATGCCTAGGGGTAGGCTAAGTGAGAGGACTAATATTCGGATGGATTTTAGAGGACTGGATATCGGAGATGCAAAATTAATTCAGTTGGTTGTGAATAGAGAACTGTAATAAATACAGTACCGAACTTAGGGGTTCCATAAGCCGTAGATTTACATTGCTAACTGTGAAGTTTATGGTGGTATATTCAACAAATCACCTATAGTAAAATTTGTATTTATTCCCTAATTATCCCGGTGGATAATTTGTAGTAACGACGCTCGCTTCTCTTTCCGAAGTTCGCAGGTTCAAAGTCGGCTAAATCGATTAATTTTTGAGACTTAAAATCCTTGATTTTGTTTTTTCTCTGAAGGGAGTAAAACCGTGGATCCCAATTAGTATATTTATGACACGCGAAAGAACCTCAATCCTGAAATTAGAGCAACTGAGCAAATTTTTTGCCCTTTCATCGCCGACATTGAATTGCCTTGTTAAAGCATTTTGAATATATTACACTACTGTACTACTACTAATATTACTAGTATGTCTCTACATTTCTATACTACTACTACTTTTACAATTACTACAACTTTTACTACAACTTCAACTTTACAGTATTCCATTTATACTAAACGTTTACTAGGCCTACTTCTATTTCTACTACTGCTGCCTATGGTAGGCCTATTCATCTATAAGAGAAATGTAAATACAACTCGATGCGGCAGGCTTAGAAAGTGCTTGTCTTACTAATCGGCTACGCTTTCACATCTATAAGTCTATTACAGAAGTGGTCGATCATGCAGCCAGTATAGGAGTGGACATATATGGTCCAAATGTCGGATCTCCCAGTCGTTATAGCTGGCTGTGTCCTAAATAAAACAATATGCTTAAAAGTCTGCGTACTTATATCACTTATGTATTTTTATATGTAGGCTTCCAGCATATAAAATGAACATGATTTATTTTTCGTATTCCTAGTATGTAAAATCCTAACCTGCTTATATAAAATTAGACGAGAAATAATGTTACTGGTCCATATACTAATTTCATAAATTGCAGTTGGTATTAGACCCACGATTTTCTAATCTTGAGAAAAGTTGAAATTTATCGGCTTAAGCCACGAGAGTTGTTTTAGAGTTATGCGGGGTCTCTATAGTACTTACGGTTATACCCGTCTTGCACTTCTGTTTGAAACGCTTTTTAACGAGAAACGAGCTATGTAGGGCTATTTCCATAAAGAGCGAGTTTTATACAACAAGTGTATGGTCTACTTCATGTACTTTGAACAAAGTTTGACGTTGTATTGTTCTCTGGAATCCCTCTGTTTAATATATTCTGAATGTGGATTTCTCTTTCACTAAAAGGGAACATTCGATGCACTCTGTCGATAAGGGTCAAAATTCACTTTCACGTTGCAGATTCATATTCAATTCCCTATCGTGTTGAATTTCATGGTTGAGGTTTTTCCAATAATTTCCTTAAAGAATATCCTGTTACAGATATTAAGAGGCCCTTAGGATAGCAGGAGGTTAAGGCTCCAACCTTTCAAGACAATCGGCTTCTGCAAGAAGTAGAACGTATGATCGTGTTGCAACCTATGGAGAAATAGCCGAGTTACAAGTAGCAGAACTGAATAATAAGTTAATGAAACTTTGACATCAATTTGAATGAAACGAATGAAATTACAATTGAAAGCTTGTCATTCCGTCCGAGTTACAATTGGCTGCTTACAAACTAAATGCAATAGGCCTATGTAGCGATTATAATTTTAAAATTTCAATAAGTAAAACAAAAGTAATGGCAGTTTGTGGAAGAAATACTCTGCGTACAAAAATAGTAATTAGAGACGAAATTATTGAACAAGTATCCCACTTTAAATATTTAGGATGTGACATCGGCTATGGGTATGATAAAGATATTGAACACAAAACACATCAGTTTCAAACTATTTGTGGTACAATAAATAGAACATTGAATAATAAAGCCCATAAACAAACAAAATTAAAATTTTATAAAACAATGGCTGTCCCTGTCCTTTTGTATGGGAGTGAATATTGGATTACTATTACCTAACAAGAAAGTAAAATCCAAGCAGCCGAGATGAAATTTTTAAGAAGAGTAAAAGGCTGCACTAGAATGGACCAGATAAGAAACGAGGATATCCGTGAAGAACTGCAGATCTACTCCATAAAAGAAAATATATTTAACAACAAGATACAGTGGAAAGAACATGTAGAAAGAATGGAAGAAAGTAGATTACCAAATAAAATCTTCCATTTTTTCCAAGAGGAAGAAGAGATGTCGGACGTCCTCGAAAGAGATGGTCTTAGATCTATTAGTGAAGACGGAACAGGCAACTCTTGCCTAAACCAGGAAGTGAAGAAGAAGAAGAAGAAGAAGTTTGTCATTCCGAATAGCCGGTTTGTCTTAACAGTTAAAAGAACGAGAACTGCATTTTGGATCGCAAGAAAATGTATTTAAAACTCGCCATCATAGCCAACTGCCTTGGAACAAAAGTTTTGTTTTATTTACATAAGTATTTTTTTCTCAATGTTTTCCACATATTGTAGACAAGTGCAGCATTTAGAATGAACGTTGTAAGGCGAATATTTATTTGAATAGATGCCAGAAAACTATTTATAGCACTAGTGAAATGAAAGCATATTACAATTAACTGCATCAGAAATGGATCGATCCACTTCCTGTCTTCATCGCTACAACTTTACGGAGACTGCTATCGTTTTCAATTCATTACGGTACTTGTTTTAAATAAGAAATTTTCAAGATGACATAGCATCTTGAAGCTAACAATTCTCATTTCTTCTTATCCTCATTTTTAAATTCTCATGCTCGTGTTCTTGTCAGTACAGAAGTTCTAGTGATTACTATCTCCGCTTTTATATTGGAGATTCGCTGCTTCAAATCCGGCCGGATCTCGTGTTATATATATGCATGGTGCATAAAAGAAACTTAAATCCGAATGAGATACCTCTGAGCTAAATTATCTTGATTCTTCGCCTCCATGTTTGAGTTGTTGGTGAACTCCGTTAAATATAACCTACTTTATCTTTTTCTTTTTAATTTTATTTTACTTCTCTGATCTTTTCCTTATTATTATTATTATTATTATTATTATTATTATTATTATTATTATTATTATTATTATTATTATCATCATCATCATCATCATCCTCCTCTTTATTTAATTGCTTTGCCTTCTTCTACTCTTTTCCTTTTTTTTCCTCGTCATGCCTGTTCTACGCATTGTCACTGTTTTAAGTTTTGGTAATCATCGTATTTGAATCGCTTCATGCAGAAAGGGCTGAATCCATTTTGGTTTTTATGAAAGTTGTAGTCAGGGTTCACTGTTTTGAGTGTAAGAGATATCTATAGGCATAATTTAACGAAAGAAGATAATGTGCGCAGAAGTCCTAATACAAAAAAAATATATATAAATATCAGTTTCTTAAATATATGGTCCGAAGCCCATTCTACAATTGAAACGATTCCTTTATAATTAATGTGCTTTTAGTACTTTTTATGTTTTTAACTTTTATTTAGCACTAGCTTGTGATGTTACGCCTAAATAAATGAAATGTGTTTTTATGTTTACTTGAATAGGTAAAAACAAAAATAATTGTAAATCGTAATTATTATTAAATACCTTGTGTTGATTGCCCAGCGTTGCCCGTCTTCTTAACATAAATGAGCTGAAACACAAAGATTGTTATTGTGAATTATCCGTAAAAGAATACCCGTCGTTCGCTCTTACGCTTGCCTGGAGTCATCAAGGAAACACAAAAATTGTTATTGTGTGTTATCCGTTAAAGATAAAATTTGCTGTCGTGACTTTTTTTTTAGAGATATTCAATTCTGTGTACATTCATTTTGTGCATTTGTTATAGTTTAGGCAGCGTAAGCCATTTAAGCGTCCAAAAAGCGACTTTTTTTCACGTTTTCCACTAAAGGGTGATTATAGCCTACAGCCCTCCCGGGAAACTCCTGAACATTTTACAAAAAGCCCCATCACAATCGGATGAACGGTATGGCAGTGCATAAAATACGAACAACAAACATTAATTTATATATATATATATATATATATATATATATCAGATTTAATTAGTATAAGTTCTAAATTAATTTAGTAAATAATTAAGTGTAAAATTCGTTATTAATTCATGAACAATCGGAAGAGCGACGCATTCATTATAATTAATTAATCATTTGATTAAATATAACTTAAGATTTAATGAACATGTTACTTACTATACTGTATTTTTTATTGTTTTTGTCACTACATGTGTAACACTTAGACCTAAAACTAATTAGATTAAATTACTATAATAACTATAATTTGAGTTTGTATGGATGCACTTTGTATGAATAAAATCATACTTTGTCGACTAAAATTGAAAATTTGATCTGTAAAATTATTATTTAGCTTCTTTTTTATAATTTTAGAGCTTATATGTGTCGATATTAAGATTCTAAAATGTTAGATGTGTTATTGGGTATATTATTATTATTATTATTATTATTATTATTATTATTATTATTATTATTATTATTATTATTATTGTTATTGTTATTATTATTATTATTATTATTATTTATTATTATTATTATTATTATTATTATTATTATATGGGACCCTTACTTCCTAATTATCCAAGGGACAATTAAGAACTGAATTGGATAAATTTACTACTACAATTATTTTATTATTACTATTAATCCCACTCTTCATATTCACAAACATAATAGAACCTAATAGGGTCTGCTGTGTGAACGCTGTTATCATTGCCTAATTGTTACACTTAAAAATATTATTTATTCCATTAAATTAATCAAACATCATTAATACGTAATGAAAATAAGGTTATGAAAATTCATTCAGTGGGATTACCTCCATTTTAGGATATTTTCCAAAATTAATAATAATAATAATAATTGTTGAATTCATTCATGTTCTTTAATTGACTATTTAACTCATTTCCCAAATGGTAGTCAATAACCAATCACGTTTCAATGAATTTTGTTTTTACAATCAATGACAGTCGTGTTTCATCTCGCTGTTTATCGATTTCTCTTTATCTGCTCCTGCTTTTGTGATAGAGAAAGCTCCTCCTTTTAATATTCTAAAGAGATCTGAGCATTATTTTTTCTCCAACAAATACATTGAATATAGCAAATAATTAACATATTCCTTGATTTTACTGAGTTGTTTACTAAAGAAATAAATGAATAACCTATAATGTTGATTATAATATACAGTTTGATGTGTTTCATCATTCTCCACTAGGGTGCATTCTTACAATATTGCGATCCAATTTGGCAATAAATAATATGAACAAGTTGTAGTGAATATGCATAACCTCACAATTCTGATCTATTTTCAAACATCGCCATTTACATTAAATATATAAATATTTTAAAATACCGGTAACTATATTTAAATAATGACTTTTGAGTAAACTGCTTAATTTTATTCGTTCAATAATCTTAACAACTTACACGCTTGATTTCCAAACTCTCTAAATAATTTACGAGACACTTCGTCACTCGTGAATTTATCGATGATTTGAAACTCACTCGTTAAATGCTTTTATCGTCAAGTCCTTCAAATTTATCTCTTTTTCCTTTTGTTGCCACGTATTGCATTGCTTTCTTTATGGCGTATATTGCACAACCATACATTTTGAGGCCTGTCTCTTTCTCTCTTTCTCGAGTATATTATTAATACTTTCTTGAAAATCTTCAATCTTTAATCTATTTCCTGCATTCGTACCATTCTAATTGCATTTTTTGAATACTATTATATTGGCTCTTTTTTTTCCTGATTGCTCAATCATGCCAGAATGTCTGACTGAACGACATAAGTAATATATTTTCAGTGTTAATATTTTTTTACTACAAATTAATCAAATATGAACAGCTGGAAAGAGATATTGACTCCAAAATAAATACATTTCAGACGGTGTGTGGAACAATACAGAGAACATTCAAAAATAAAATTAGAAAAGAAACCAAGATAAAAATGTATAATGTTATGGCGGTTCCCACAATATTGTATGGATGTAAAACTTGGGCTCCAGTGAAAAAACAAAAGGATAGAATACAGACGGCGGAGATGAGGTTCCTAAGACAAGTAAAAGGATGTACAAGACTTGATAGAATAAGAAATGAGGATATAAGAGAAAAATTGAAAGTACAGCCTTTATTGGATAAAGTCACGAATTACAGACAGAAATGGATTGATCACATGGATGGAATGAGTAAGGAGAGATATCCATTGTTAGCAAGAAATTATCAAGCAAGAGGAAGACGTGATGTTGGAAGACCTAGAAGACGTTGGGCTGATGCATTATGAAGTCGGAACGGGCAATTGCCTAATCCCTGGAGTGATGATGAACAGCTGGGTAATACGTACTCGAATTAACTATTAGGAGTGTGATGTATTATTAAGGAATAATGTCGTTAGTTTAAGTGAAAATTGATAAGTGATATATATTAAATCTTAAAAACTGTCACGTTTCTCTTCACTATCAACTTTATAATCCCATTATTGAAATAGAAGAGCATGAAAGCAAACGAAGAGAAGTAGGAATATAAATCAATTGTTTTCTTCATCTTGATGTCACATAATAGAGCCACAATGTCTGATGACGTACGAATATCGGTGACGTCCAGTTTCGTTGGATGCTCTATTCTCCAGAACCCAACAAAAAGCCCACCTCATTCGTCGGTTACTATGGGAACCAACTGGAGAATTATCCCTTCTCGCGTCAGGCTGGACCAGGTCAACATGTGTTGCTGTACTCCCCCTCAACTCAACTCGTCCTACGCTAGATTTTATAAATTAGCAACACATACCACCTTCTGTTGACCTCTTTCATAATTAATTCTACATCACAGCTTTAAATATTCCCATGTTATGATCTTATGTAATGTTTCTATATCTAATATTTTTACTACTTGAATGGAAGAGAAGGCCTAATAGCTTTAATTCTGCCAGAATAAATTGTTATTATTATTTTATTATTATTATTATTATTATTATTATCATTATTATTAGTATTAGTTTAATTTAAAAGGCAACTTACAATATGTTTTCTGTGGATTTATGATATCCGCTTCTAAGTGTACCGTTTCATGTCAGTTAAAAACTATGTAAATTAGGCTCCCTTGTAAAGTTTTGTATTTGTAAAAGGGATTTAATTTCCCTATTTACTCTCTTAAAATATTACATGCAAATGGATAATATAATTAATATTTATATTATAATCTAAAGAATAATATAATAAACAGCCTACAGTAAAACTCTAAACTTACACCCATTTTGTTGTATACTATCGTTCCACAGATAGATGAAGCCTCTGATCGGGTGATATTGAATAGCGTTTACTATGTTTTCTTGAGATGTTGAATATAAAATTGGTACCTGATACCAGTTAAAATGCAGATGAAACATTGATTTTGAAAGGCCTCCATATTGTAACTATTGAATAATTTATTTGGAGACGACTGACTTACCAGGTACCAATTTTATAATAAAGCGCGTAAAAATAGAAGCGAATTAAGAATGAAACGCGGATGGATATCCAGCAGGAAACCCAGTAGAACCCATAAAAACAGGGAGGATAAATTGATGGACATGTTGAATCAATTCCTTAAGTACTTTGAAGAAAAGGGCGCTTCTAAATGAATTGAAGTGACGGGTAGTAGAAATTTATTAGATTAAAAGTAAGATAAATACAATACTGTTTTCAAATATGGATCGCACGGGCAGCAAGCCGTACATGCCGTTGACAGTCCATATCATTAAAAGTGATAACAATGCAATTACATTATATATTAATTAAGCTAGGTATAATTATTAAGGACGAAGATCAGTGGAAAGACCAAGAAAGCGCTGGATTGAACAGATGTGAGATCGGAACAGGCAAAGACCTAATCCATGAAGAATGATGATGATAATTATTAAGTATTAATCATATGGCATTTCACTTACATATTTATTTATTCACGAATGAGTGGTGTTCTTATTTTCCGCGTCATGTCCAAAAAAGTACCCATATTTATCCACTTTTCTGGGTTTACTAATAAATGGTAGCATGTCAATCTATCTCGATTTAAAAATATTTATAAATATTTCCGGCCACAACTGACGCCTGGTTCAGTGGCAGAATGGAAATAATCAATTATAGTACCAATCTACAAGGAAGAGTATAAAACTGATTACAGTAACTGTAGGGGTAGGTCTCATTTATTTACTTCAAAATCCGTGCAAATTTCTACATATATATTGGTATTCAGGTTTACTCCTTATATTGACGACATAATGGGTATTCATCAATATGAATCTAGAAGAAATATGTCTACAATACATAGCATGAAAATAAATGTGGGCACAATACATCAACCGTACACCTAGTTTAAAAAAAAAAAGGCATGCGATTCTAATAAAGATACATTGTTCAGAATCCGGCTATAATTCGTAATTCTTAATGTGTTTAGTGCACAATGAATAAGGTGCAAGTATATAAACAGTTTTGAAATACTTTTGAAATTCAGTAATGGGTTAATGCAAGGAGATACACAGTCTCCTCTCATATTCAGTTTTGAATTGGAAAACTAGCAAATTTCCGGCGTGCGCTGCTAAGCCTAAATAAATGAAAATTAATGTGCTTTTATGTTTAGTTGAATAAGTAAGAGGAAACATTTATATCGTAATTATTTTTAGATACCCCGTGCTGTTTACCCGGCGATGTCCGGGAATCTACTCATCCCGATCTTCTTGGCATAAATGAGCTGAAAGACAAAAATTAATGTAGGCCTACTTCTTATGAATAGTTGAATAAGTAAAATGAATAATAATTATATATGTATATCGTAATTATTTTAAGATCCCCCGTGCTGATACCCGGTGTTGCCTGGCAATCTACTTATCTCGATCTTCTTGGCATAAATGAGTTAAAAGACAAAATTCGTTATTGTGAGTTATCCGTAAAAAAATACCCGCCATGTGCTGCTATGCCTGCACAGGAATCTACGTACTTGTCTCGATCTTCTTGGCATCAATGGAAGACAAAAATGGTTATTGTGAGTTATCCGTAAGAGATACACATATGCTGTTGCGAACTTTTTTATAGAGCTTTTTGAGATATTCACATTTCTGTGTACATTAATTTTGTATATTTGTTATGGTTTAGGCAGCGTAAGCCATTTAAGCGTCCAAAGAGCTACTTTTTTCAAGTTTCCCACTACGAAGGGCGATTTTTAAGGGTGTAGGAGTTGAGTATTACAACTCTTTTTTAGCCTATGTTCATCCCGGGAATCTCCTGAACATTTTGCAAAAAAGCCCCATCACAATCGGATCAACAGTATGGCCGCGCATAAAGTACGAACAAACAAACAAACATTAATTTTTATATATTAGATAAATTATTATTATTATTATTATTATTATTATTATTATTATTATTATTATTATTATTATTGAATCTCCAAATAATGCGAACTCTGTTTCACTTTAGGTGTGCTAGGGTTTTAGTTACAATAAAATTATGTGCATTCATTGACGTTGTGCTTATTTCTAGAGTTACGTTTCAATAATATAGTAATGTAAGATAAATATCCAAATTAACTAATTAACAATCAAAAAAACTAACTCAAATTCTCTTAAAAATGTAATAGAAAAAAACACACAGCTTCCTATAGCAGCATTTCTTATATAAAGTAAGACCTATTTGACAAAGGCAGTTGAAATCGAGTTTGGCAATCTATTTTAGTATAAATTCATGTCTTTGGGAATTAAATGCTGGACATTCAAATAATAGATGTGATACAGTCTTCTGGTTGGAGTTCTTGCAAATTCAGGTATCTGTACATATTTTGGGTCGTTCAAAATATTGTCCAAATTTACCGTGACCAGTCATTAATTTTTTGATACAAAATTTTGTTTTCTTTGTATTTGCATTTTAATCAGTCAAACAGGGTTGGGAAAAATGTTCTATTCAAAGCACCATTACTACTGTTTAACCACTCAGTGTTCAAATTTGTATAAGATATTTTTAACACTTCTTTAATATATGAGACAGGACAGAAGGAGTAAAAGTAATCCATTCATGGATTAGCAGATGATTTGTCAAGAAAATCTGCACGTTGATTTCTTGTAGTTCCAGCATGTCTTTTAATCCAGCCGAGGCAAACATGTCCAAAATGTTGGTTTAATTTTGTTCGAATGGAGGCTGCAATCGGGTGACGGTTGAATCTGTCATTGATAGCAGAAAGTGCTGCCTGTGAGTCACTATAGATGCAAGAGGTCTTGTTTGCTGGTTATAATCCATTCCACAGCTTGCAGTAGAGCTAAAAGCTCTGCTTGAAAAATCGTACATCTGGAAGCGAGCTTGTATTCGCGAGAAAGATTTCGACTTCATTAGCATATACCACAAAAGCACATCCAATAGGCATTTAAAGTCATCCATTCCAGAGATACGGGAGCCGTCTGTATAAATGGAATAGTCATGATGATTGTTGCTGCAGCCATTTAGCAGTACTGGAGTATGTAATCAAATCGTATACGAAAAAAAGGGCGTATAACTCAATGGTTTTAATCAGCTGATGTCGCAGTGTCAGTAGGTGACAGTGAGGAATTACTAAAAACTAATAGATACATTATATTATATAACACTTAGAAAAAACTAAATACAGCGTATGCTAAAAGTCATTACTCATTATATAGTAGAGTATAAGTAGTAATGGGTTGACTTTTGGCCCACCCTATATATTGTCACACGTAGAAATAAATTATTAATTAGGAATGAACACTTAACAGATGAAAGGATTTTTGAAGAAGTGAAGAAATGCTAATTATAAGCAATTAAAAAATACAAGTAATTAAATTGGTATGGGCACATACGACGATGCAAGAAGAAAGTTTACCCAGGAAAACATTGGAATGGTGTCCGCATGGAAGATATCGAAACTCGTAGATGCAAGAAATAAGAACTGGAATGAGAACAAGAGGACTGAAGGACATGGAGTGGATGGATAGAGACAAGTGGAGAAGAAAAATAAAACTTTAGGCACAGAAAGATGTGTAAACATTAAAAATCTATATATAAAATTTAAAAAAAATGCTAATATGTACCTAAGAACTATAATAATTGTCAAGAATGTAATGCAGAAACTCGGGAAACTCATGCTATTAAGGATTACAGAAAATCTTATTATCGAAAAATCTCTTAAATATTAAACTAAAATACATATCAATTGGTGATTCTTCCAGTTGTATTATATTGACTATTTAACTCATGCCACAAATGCTAGTCAATGACCAATCACGTTTCAATGAATTTTGTTTTACAACCAATGACAGTCGTGTTTCACCTCGCTCTTTATCGATTTCTCTTTATCAGCTCCTGCTTTTGTGATAAAGAAAGCTCCTTTTTAATGTTCTGAACAGGACAAAACATAGTTTTTCTCCAACAAATACATTGAGTATAGCAAATAATGAACAGATTCCTTGATTTTACTAAGTTGTTTACTAAAAAAATAAATGAATAACCCGTAATGTTGATTATGATATATAGTTTGATGTGTTTCATTATTTCTCCACTTGGATACATTCTTACAATATTGCGATCTTATTTGGCAATAAATAATATGATCTAGTTGCAGTGAATGAACATAACCTCACATTTCTGATTTGTTTTCAAACATCGCCGTTTACATTAAATACATAAGCATTTTAAAATAACTATAGTTAAACAATGATTTGTGAGTAAACAGCTTAATTTTATTAGTTAAATAATCCTAACAAATGCCACTCTTGATTTCCAAATTCTCTAGATAAATTGGAAATCACTCCTGGCATTACTTATGAAGAGAAACTGGTTTCCTACTTATTGCGAGTATTTGAGAGTAAAGTTTTTAGGAAACTTTTTGGACCAAAGAGAGACGAACAGACATGTGAGCGGAGGAATATACATAACAGTGAGCTACATGATCTTAATGAGAAACAAAATGTAATAAGACCATTTAAGTCTCGTAGACTATGATAGACAGGACATGTTCCACTAACAGAGAATGAAAGAGGAACATAAGACTTTTTATAGGAAAACCAGAAAGAAAGTGGTCGACGGGTAGACCAAGAATGAGGTGAAAGAATATCATTAACCATGATGCGAGGTAAGTGAATTATAGATTTAATTATGGAAAACATTAACTCTTGATAATGTTGTATGAAGAGCTTATGCCTCGCGCGTCCTTGAACCTCCGGGTTTGAAGTATTATACACATCCGTATAAAGTCTACCACATATGGAGTTTCTACTCCCTAGTTCTTGCAGAATGGATATAAATGTCCATTTCGCAAGAATTATAACCTGGAACGAGTCAATAAAGCAGACGTTTTAGTAGTATTACAGGGATATTACTCTCTTTACGACCTCAAGTGAGGGAATGCTTATGCTGACAGCATTTTATTGTACAATATCTTGTGGTACATTTTTACCGAATTATAGCTACATTATGTATCTCATGATGAACATCTATCCACTGTTAAACAAATAGATCATGTGATAAATAGTGTTTGTACTACTGACGTATTTGTTAACTAAAATTATATTTTCCCGACTTCACAATTTTTATTTTATTTTTATTTATTTATTTATTTTACCTGGTGGAGTTCATACCGTAAGATCTTCTCTTCACTTAACCCGAGGTTAAATTATACATATAATAACAATTATGAATGATCTAATGTTATTAATAATTCATAATAGGCATAGGCTACACAATATAGAGTTGACAAGGAAAAAGAAAGATAATAATAATAATACTTACTTACTTACTCACTGGCACTATCGAACCCGTAGGTTCATGGCCGCGCGGACATAAGCTCTCCATACATCCCTATCCTGAGCTAATGCTTTCCAATCATTCCCTGTATAATCTAGGTAATAACGACGACAACGACGACGACAACGACGACGACAACAACGACGACAACAACGACGACGACGACAACAACGACGACAACAACGACGACAACAACGACGACGACAACAACGACGACAACAACGACGACGACAACAACGACGACAACGACGACGACAACGACGACGACAACAACGACGACAACAACGACGACGACGACAACAACGACGACAACAACGACGACGACGACAACGACGACAACGACGACAACAACGACGACAACGACGACAACAACGACGACAACGACGACAACAACGACGACAACGACGACAACAACGACGACAACGACGACAACAACGACGACAACAACGACGACAACGACGACAACAACGACG
>JASPKZ010000046.1:3592500-3670000 GCA_030220185.1 Diploptera punctata
AAATAATAATAGTAATGATAATAATAGTGATTATTATTATTGAAATGCGGCATAATCAAAGTTGAGTCAACCACTTTTTCAATGAAGAAGGAAGGACATTTTTCAAACGTTTTGGGGAATGAAATATTGAATATATATTTTTTTAGAAGTTTCTCTTAAATGAACCTGCCACTTTAGCTTCCAGTTCTCCCAGCCTTGACATGTGGCAGATAATATTTTTATGTAATGAAGTTCTTTTACAATTCTGGTCATTTGCATCGCAATCCAAACTAGGGGTGATAATTTTTCTCAGTAGCTTCTTACTCGTATTTCAGGGTTCACATTATTTTATGTGCCGTAAAATTTATCACACAGAGCCCACCACTTTACTTCCCCTCCGAAGAATTCCACACTCAAAAGGTTATGTCCTGGTAAAAATGCATGACTCCGACCCACAAGTAAACATGGTATGCTGGCACCGGCTTGCCATCTGATGTAATGAACATATACTACATTAAATGCAATAAGAGGTGATCTCTATCTATACTCCACTAGATACCACTACAATCTTAACCCTTATATTGGTAATGTTTCCTATAGGAAACATCAATTGGTTTAATTAACTTAATATTTTTAATAAATCACAAGAAATTGAACGAGTAGAAATAATTTAAAAGTGTGTAGAATTTCACGGTATATCTAATAAAAACAGTTGTGAGTAATTTTGTTTTCACTGCGGTCTGTCACAATTAAATAACAGACACGAGAAATTAGGGTTTTGCTTATTTATTTATCATAAGTAATGCCACAAGTGATTTACAAATTATCCATAAATTCACGACTCACGAAGTGAGGAGTGAATTTATTTAGAGAATTTGGAAATCAAGAGTGGCAATTGTTAGGACTATTTAACGAATAAAATTAAGCTGTTTATTCAGAAATCATTATTTAACTATAGTTATTTAAAAATATTTATATATTTAATGTAAACGGCGATGTTTGAAAACAAATGAGAAACGATTGGTACGCTTCATCTGCTTCTCTTGTTTATCTGCAACCAGATCATACTATTTATTGCCAAAGGAATGCAATATTGTAAGAATGCTCTCTAGTGGAGAAAAAATGAAACACATCAAACTGTATATTAATTTCATTTCTGATGTCGTATGATGTAAATATGACAATTATATTTTTCTGGATTATTACCTGGGAAAAATACATTTAAGAAAGTGCAAACAGTGGTTTCTTTTTTTGGTGGTATAATCAATTGCTACAAATGTTTTTATATTAACTCCTGCAAGCGCAATGTGTTGACATCCATGCAATATATATACAATCTGGTAGCCGTATTTCTGACGGAGTCAATCACTGCAAAATAATGGTCAGACCTGTTCAGAATACTAAAAAGGAGGAGCTTTCTTTAATATGGTAAATTTAATATTGATAAATATGTGGTGAAACACGACTGTAATTGGTTGTAAAACAGAAATCATTGAAACGTGATTGGTCATTGACTCTCATTTGGGGCATGAGTTAAATAGTCATGAGTAATGCCACGAGTGATTTCCAATTTATCTAGATAATTTGGAAATCAAGAATGGCATTTGTTAGGACTATTTAACGAATAAAATTAAGCTTTTTACTCACAAATCATTATTTAAATATAGTTATTTAAAATGTTTAGATATTTAATGTAAACGGCGATGTTTGAAAAAATGAGAAATTTTATTATGTTTCATTTGTTCATCAACTGCAACCAGTTCATATTAATTATTGCCAAATACGATCGCAATATTGTAAGAATGCACCCTAGCTGGAAAAAAATGAAACAAATTAAATTGTATATTATAACCAACATTATAGGTTATTAATTAATTTCTGATGTCCTATGATATAAATATGTTAATTATATTTTTTTGGAACGCTAAATACCTGGGAAATAATACGTTTGAGAAAGTGCAAACAGTGGTTTATTTTTATTCGGGTATGATCAATTGCTACATTCTTCTATTATATCTTGCAAGTGCAAACAGTGGTTTATTTTTATTCGGGTATGATCAATTGCTACATTCTTCTATTATATCTCGCAAGCGGTATCTGGTTACATCCGTGCACTATATATACAATCTGGTAGCCACATGCATTCTACGATTCTTACATCGGTGCTACGTGAATATCATATTCAACGTATTTCTTAGAGGATGCTCAGACCTGTTCGGAATATTAAAACGGAGGAGCTTTATTTAATATGATACACTTAAGTTGATAAATATCGAGGTGAAACACGATTGTGATTGATTGTAATACAAAATTAATTGAAACGCGATTAGTCATTGATTCCCATTTGGGGCGTGAGTTAAATAGTCTATACATTTTAATGCAACTATTTATGACCTAAAAGTTGAAACCAATTACTCACCCAGAAAATTAAATCAATTCCTCACCCAAAAGGGCCGAGAAGGAGAGGACACTCTCCTTGTCAAACACACCTAGAAAACACAACAGAAGATAAACACACAAGCTATGGGTCATGGCGCCGAAAGGCTGCCGGTACCAGCACAAAAACACCATTGATAAATCGCTATTCAGTTTTTGCTAATTTAAGGGTCAAACTCGTTGAGAACGGGTAACGGATGAGAATCCTCTATGAGGCAGTCTCATGAAAGGGTCTAGCGTCCCTTCCCTCGCGAGCTTCAGGCCACATTGGCCCGGTGTGTAGTACCTGATCGAAGGATCCCTTGCACAGGGTAACGTGTGAAGACCTCAAAGGACAGAAATAAATGTGCGGAGGAGGCACCCTTTCTCCAGGGAAAAAATTGGAGACCCATTCTCGAGGTAACAAGTGAGAAGTCCTCAACGATCCATCGAAGCGGAAGAGGCAGCCCTCCATTTGGGGTTCATATAACTGGGGGATATGATGTCTAGCCTTAAGATGGCAATCCCATCGTACATCTCACTCTACGGAGCGCCAGTAATGTACCCAGAGGAAATATTATAATTACTAAAAATCTCATAGACTATTTAATTCGTGCCACAAATGCTAGTCAATGACCAATTACGATTCAATGAACGTTGTTTTACAACCAATGACAGTTGTTTCACCTCGCTCTTTATCGATTTATCTTTATCAGCTCTGCTTTTGTGATAAAGAAAGCTCCTCCTTTTTACTGTTCTGAACAGGTCAAAGCATTATTTTTCTCCAAAAATACATTGAATATAGCAAATAATGAACAGATTCCTTGATTTTACTGAGTTGTTTACTAAAAAGATAAATGAATAACCCGTAATGTTGATTATGATATATAGTTTGATGTGTTTCATTATTTCTCCACTTGGGTGCACTCTTACAATATTTCGATCTTATTTGGCAATAAATAATATGATCAAGCAGCAGTGAAAAAACATAACCTCACATTTCTGATTTGTTTTCAAACATCGCCGTTTACATTAAATATATAAATATTTTTAAATAGGCCTAACTATAGTTAAACAATGATTTGTGAGTAAACAGCTTAATTTTATTCGTTAAATAGTCCTAACAAATGCCACTCTTGATTTCCAAATTCTCTAGATAAATTCACTCCTCAGTTCGTGAGTCGTGAATTTATCGATAATTTGGAAATCACTCATGGCATTACTTATGATATGGAAACAGGACTATTCAACTTTTTGAATGAGAATCTGAGACTGGAACAAGCCACATGGGCTTAATCCGTGATTGTTGATGATGATGATGAACTCGTTGAGAAGGATTGTACATTCCAAATCTGATTTGACAGACTCTCCATGGCCATTGATGATCTACTCTTTCATCGACGTTTATTTTATATATTATACGGCTGTGAAACTTGGAAGGCTACAAAACAAATTGTGAAGACCTTGCAAATCTTTGTAAGCCCTGCCTGTGAAATATCTTGGGTATATAGTGGCCAGAGATTATAACAAATAAAGAACTTTGGAGAAGAACGAACCAAAATTAAATTTGTAAAGAAATCAAATTTTGAAATGGGTTGATAATCTGTTAAGGAGAGAGAATGATAACATCATAAATATGACATTTGATTGGAACCCATAAAGGATTGAGAAGGCGAAGAGTAAGACCTTGGGCAGCATGGAGTAATACCATCAGGGATGAAGCTGTACAAGCAGGGATGGGTTGGAATGAAATTAAGGCATTGGCAAACAACAGAGTGCGTTGGCGAGCTTTTATCAAGGACATATGCTTCCTGGTAGTGTGACCATGACTACTACAGAGATTATAACAAATAACGGACTTTGGAGAAGAACGAACCAAAATAAATTTGTAAAGAAATCAAATTTAGAAAATGGAAATGGGTTGGTCATATATTAAGGAGAGAGAATGATAACATCATAAAAATATTTGATTGGAACTAGTATGGATTGAGAAAGCGAAGAGGAAGACCTAGGACAACATGGTGGTGTAATATCATTAGGGATGAAGCTGTACAGGCAGGGATGAGTTGGAATGAAATTAAGGCATTATTAAACAACAGAGTATGTTGGCGTGCTTTTATCAAGACCCTAATGCTTCCCAATAGAGTGACCAGGACTACTACTACTACTTATTTTGTGTAGGTATTATTCCTTTTCTTCTTCTACCAAGTGGCACCCATTCTAGTATTCTTCTTGGGAATATCTGTTTTGTCATTATTTTTATATGGCCATACCATTTTAATCGTTTGTTCTTGTTAAGATTGAACATTGATCTTTTGTTTAATAGCATTGTTGCTTATTTGATCTCTTCTAGAAATTCCAGCTGAACGACTTCAAAAATCCATTTTTGGAGAATCTGATTTACTTATTGTTTTAAAATTTAATTCCCATATTTGTGCAATGAATGTCGTCGTACTCGTAATTATTGTATAAAAATTGTTTTTGTTTTAGAACTTATTATTATTATTATTATTATTATTATTATTATTATTATTATTATTATTATTATTATTATTATTATTATTATACACTGCTCAAAACAATTAGAGGAACACTATGAAATATGCAAATATTTTTTCATTGGATAAAGGTACAAACATGAAATTAATAAAGTACATTATTTGTGGTTATTTATTTATTTAAACAAATGAATAACGCTGACAATTAACTTTTCAAATAATTCCGCTATGTAAGCGATTGAATCTTGTGCTTATTTTTCAAAGTTAAACACTCGTTATATAGAGTTAGTATCGTGTATGGCCTCCACGACATTCGATGACAGTTTGGCACCTTCGTGGCATGCTCCCAATAAGATTCTGGATTTCCTCTTGCGGGATATTCTCCCATTCCTCCTTCAGAGCATCTCCAAGTTGCTGCAGAGTTTGTGGAGCTTGATGTCGGTTCCTGACCTTCCTGTCTAGAAGATCCCACAAGTGTTCAATAGGGTTGAGGTCTGGGCTGACCGCTGGCCACTCCATTACCTCAATTTCATTCCTCCTCAGGAAATCCCTGGTGACAGCCGCAGAATGTGCCCTGGCATTATCCTGCATAAACAGAAATCCAGGGCCTACTCCAATGGCAGCAGGTACTACATGCTCTTCCAGAACGTGCTCGATATACCGGACAGCATTCAGTCGCTGGGGAACAAGTACAAGATCCGTACGATTGTTGCACGTAACTCCGGCCCACACCATTATGGAACCTCCTCCGAATCTATCAATTTCCTGTACAGCCTCTGCACAAAATCTTTCTCCTGGCCGTCCCCACACCCTCAATCGACCATCACAACGTGTAAGACGATACCTGGATTCGTCCTAGAAGAGCACAGACTCCCACTGGTTCAGGTTCCAATCACCATGATTTTCAGCATACGTACGTCTTGCTGCCTTAAGCCCATTTGTTAAGCGTGGTTTTTTAACGGGCCTTTTTGGACGAATATTATCTTTCCTTAATCTGTTCCTTATGGTTTGGTCTGAAACCCGGATTCCGGAAGCCATATGAAGGTCATTCTGCAGGTCTTTTGCAGTTTTTGTACGCTGTCGAAGAGCAGAAAGAACAACGTATCTGTCATCCTGGGGGCTTGTTTTAAATTTACGGCCCTGGCCACGTCTTCTACAATACTGACCTGTCTCTCTGTGCCTGTTGCATAACCTGGACACCACGGAAGGAGAAACCCCAAGCTCTCTAGCCACTTGTCGCAGAGATTGACCTTGTCGTAAAAGATGTAGAGCATGATACACTTCAAACTCATTTAAATGCCTCATTTTTCAGAGACTTCTATAAATAAGGCAATAATCAACATTCGTCACTATAGCAACATCAGGAAGCTTACCAATAAGAAGTGGCCAGTTCCTTCCAAAATAAAAAAAAATTCTCTATATTTGTTATTTGAAGTAATATCTCTGTATTTAGGCCATGGATCTTTAAAATTTTTATCCAATGATAAAATTAATAATTCAATTTACATATCGTCCAACTTTCAGCATCACAGCTTTAAAAAACAATTACTTATTCAATTTATTACAAGTGTTCCTCTAATTGTTTTGAGCAATGTATTTTATTTAATTATTGGTGTATATATTTTAATACTTTGTTCATACTGAGCCATAGAATATTTGGTTGTATCTAGAAGGCATAGAATTTATGTAGTTGTGTTTGCCACTTTTTTTGTAGGAGCTCTCAGATTTTATTTTAGTTGTATTATAAAAGGGTGATGATAAAGAAATGAGTTTTAGTAAAGGCATTTCAATCCAACATCTAGCTTGGGAATCGAAAAGAAAACAGGAAAATCCTCAGTCATATGTTTGGCACCATGGTTTGGACCCGGACATCCTATATACGAATTTTAGCCCCGTCCCGTAATATTATGCTTATTTAAGAAATATTTCATTAAATTCCACCGTGAGCTATGATAAATTGGAAGTGCGCTACTAAATTGCATTAATAATAATAATAATAATAATAATAATAATATTATTATTATTATTATTATTATTATCCACCACTGTGATCAAGAGGTAGCGTGCTGCCTTGTCACGCAGCGGGACCGGGTTCGATTCCCGGTCGGGACCGGCTCCTGGGTGAGGCTTTTTCGGGATTTTTCCTCACCTGTAAGACAAATTTCAGGAAGCTTAAGGCCTAACGGTCCCCGAAAATCATCCGATCATCATCATCATCCTTATCATTATCGTCATCATCATCCTTCATCGGTGCGGAAAGCAACGGGAAGCTACCACACCTATAATTCCCTAGTACAGCTGCAAAGCATAGCATGGAAATGCTATGATTGCAGTGAAAGACCTGCCGTCTGGCAGAATTACTATGGATGGATTATTATTATTTTTATTATTATTATTATTTAGCAGGTTTCATAATGTTTCACATCTTCTTGCATCCAATTAATCTACTGTCATTCTCCTCCACATCTATTTGTCATTCCAATTTCCTTCGTCCAATCCTTATTCGTTATGCTGCTCAAAACACCATCAGCCAACGTTATTTTTGGGCGTCCTATTATTTTTCTACCAACTGACATCCATTCTGGTATTCATCTTGGGAATCTCTTTTCTGTCATTCTTTTTACATAATCATATCATTTTAATTGTTTGTTTTTTAAGAAATCCACAATTGAAGTTTGAACATTCATCTTTTATTTAATTACACTGTTTCTTATTTTATCTCTTCTAAAAATTCCAGCTGAGCGACTTCAAAAATCCATTTCTGGAGAATCTAATTTACTTTTTGTTTTAAAATTTAATTCCCATATATGTGCAACGAATGTTACTGTACTCCTAATTATTGTATAAATATATTGGTTTTTGTTTTAGAACTCATATTCTATTATTATTATTATTATTATTATTATTATTATTATTATTATTATTATTATTATTATTTTTGTTTCTCACTGTGATCTGAATGGTACGGGTTTCTTTCCGAGCAGTGGAGAAGTATTTAGTCTGGACTTGGGGTTCCAAAAACTTTGCTGGGAGTAAAGCAGGTTGAGACATAGGGCTTGCGACTTTACCTCTTCTCGTGTCATTGGTTTTGATATGTGGATCCTAACGTTAATTTTCCGGATGATCTCCATTTGCATCAAAAATGAAAATAATTATCTTTATATTATATCTTCTGCAATTAGAATATTTTTTTTCCAGAATACTCTTTAGACTATAAAATGTTTTATTTGCCCCCGTGCACTACAATTTTCCGTTGACTTGTATTCTCCCAGACAATTGGAAGAACATGGGTTTCGCTACATTGTACAACCAACATTTACAATTAGCTGCTATGCATAAACTAATAGCGTAATTCACGAATGTATAATGCAGTCATATATCACCGTCAGTTCCAGGCATGGACACAATTAACTAAACATGCATTCAACACAAGCCAATACAAACTGCAATCCAACATCCTACAGCAACACTTAATTATAATTAATAAATTGGCCACTAGGAGATCATCTCCATTCTCCATAGTAATTCTGCCCGAGGGCAGGTCTTTCACTGCAATCATAGCATTTTCATGCTATGCTTTGCAGCTTTACTAGGGAATTATAGGTGTGGTATCTTCCCGTTGCTTTCCACACCGGTGAAGGATGATGATGATAATGATAAGGATGATGATGATGGCCGGATGATTTTCGGGGACCGTTGGGCCCTAAGCTTCCTAATATTTGTCTTACAGATGAAGAAAAACCCCGAATAAAACCTCATCCAGGAGCCTGTCCCGACCGGGAATCGAACCTGGGCCCGCTGCGTGACAAGGCAGAACAGGAGATCATCTAATACATAAAAATTGATGTTTGTTTCTTTCTTTCTTTGTATGTTCGTACTTTATGCGCGGCCTTACTGTTCATCCGATTGTGAGGGTTTTTTTTATTCAAAATGTTCAGCAGATTCCCGGGATGAACATAGGCTATAAGAGAGTTGTGATACTCAACTCCTACACCCTTAAAAAATCATCCTTTGTAGTGAAAAACATGAAAAATTCCTTTTTTTTTGACGTTTAAATGGCTTAATCTGCATTAACCATAACAAATACACAAGATTAATTTACACAGAAATGAATATCTCAAAAAACTCTACAAAAAAGTCCTCGACAGCATATGTTTATCTTTTATGGATAACTCACAATAGCCATTTTTGTCTTTCATTGATGCCAAGAAGATCGGGATAAATAGATTCCCCGGACAAGCGTGCACATTCGATTGTGATGGGGCTTTTTGCAAAATGTTCAGGATTTTCCCGGGAAGGTTATAGGCTATAAGAGAGTTTTAATGTTCAAGCCCTTCACCCATAAAAATCGCCCTTTAGCCTATAGTGAAAAAGTAAAATAAAAGTGGCTTTTTGTACGCCTAAATGGCTTACGCTGCCTGAACCACAACAAATACACCAAATTAATGTACACAGAATTGAATATCTCAAAAAACTCTACAAAAAAAGCCATCGACAGCATATGTTTATATTTTATGGATAACTCTCTACAACCATTTTTGTCTTTCAATGATGCCAAAAAAATCGGGATAAGTAGATTCCCGGGCAAGCAGAGCAGCAGCACGGATAACTCGAAATAACGAATATTGTCTTTCAGCTCATTTATGCCAAGTACATCGGGATACTTAGATTCCCGGGCAATGCCGGATAATCAGCACGGAGTATCTAAAAATAATGACGATATAAATTTATAATTATTTTTCCTTTTATTATTCAACTAAACATAAAAACACGTGATTTATTTAGCCGTAGCAGCGCACGCCGGGTATTATCTAGTTAATAATACAATAAAATAACTGCAATAGCGAGATTGTTTGAATTACTACACGACAACATTAACCTTCGATACGGGAAAATTTAGAACTAAAATAATGTGGTAAGCGTGAGTAAGGGGCGGAGGTAGTAGACCCTTGTCTTAGGTTGCAGTGACAGTGTTTACTTTCCGCTAAGGAATTTAAATATATAGGTTCTATGATAACGAATGAAAATATGATAAAGAAAACAATCATAGACTAATGTTAGCCAGCAGGGGATATTTAAGTCACCAAACAAAAATAAAAATATATAAAACTTTATTGAGACCTGTTGCCATCTATGGCTGTGAAAGTTGGGCCCTAACAAAAACTCAAGAAAACAAAATTAGAATATTTGAAAGAAAAACATTAAGGAAAATATTTGGCCCAATATATGAGAATGGAAACTGGCGAATTAGATATAATGATGAATTATATAAACTATATGGTGATGTTAATATCATTAAAGCAATAAAGATGGCAAGAATTAGATGGCTGGGACTTCTCTACAGGGAAGAGGAATCAGACACATGTCGTAGAGTCACATTTAAGTAAAGTGAAAGTAAAGTGATCCCACAACAGGCCCCGGAGGCCCTTGGGGTAGTAGGAGGTTAAGGCTCCCACTTTTCCTAGACAATCGGCACTTTATGTCAGCCGGGTTGTCTGCCCTGCGTGACGGCCGCCTTTACCCCCAGAACAAGCGTCTGGTACTCATTTCCGTTAGAGGCTGAGTCGACCCCAGGGCCATAGTGCCGCCAGAGGGTTTGGGTCAGTTTAAAAATCCTGACCCCAACGGGACTTGAACCCTCGAACCTCCGGCTTGTAGCTCAGTGCCTTAACCACTACGCTACGGTAGAGTCACATTTGACAACTATAATTGGAAACCGAAGAGTTGGACGTCCTAATATTAGATGGCTAGACAGCGTTGAAGAGGACCTGAGGACACTGGATGTACGAGGATGATGAAGGAGGGCGGAGAAGAGGGACGAATGGAGGCGCATTGTAGGGACGGTCAAGGCCTGCAACGGGCTGTAGAACCAATAATGATGGTCATGAGGCATGTATAGTCAGTTGTTAGTAACAATGTCAAGAGCGAAAGTAGGATCCTATATTCACAGTGAAGGCCATGAAATTATTAAGAAACTTACCGAGTTTTGCGATGAGGCGAAAATAAAGAGGGAATTCAAAATTCCTATCCTGAATTCAACGAATAGTGCGGCAGATGCTACCGGTAAATCAGAGGCCACAATATGCAAGATTCGTGCCACATGTCTTGCCCATTGCAGTCTACGAGACTTAATTATTCTTATTATATCTGGCTTCCTATAAAGACCATGTAGTTCACTGTTTAGCAGTCTTCTCCATTCACCTGTCTCTTCATATCTATTCGGTCCAAATATTTTCCTAATAACTTTATTCTTAAATTCTCGTCATCTCATTTCCTCCCTTAAAGTAAGAGTCCATGTTTCGCATCCATATAATATAACTGGTAGAATAATAGTTTTATATATTTCCGGTTTAACGTTTTTTGAAAGGAGTTGGGACGTCGAGAGTCTCTGTAATGAGTAATAGCACGTATTTCCAGAATTGAACCTATGTTTAATTTCTTTGTGCATCTCATTCCTATTTGTGACTATTGTTCCTAGATTAATAATAAAAATAATGATAATAATCTCTTCTTCTGCTTCATGAAATTAGGCCTTTTGACCCGTTTTCACATAAAAATAATGATGATGGTGATAATAATAATAATAATAATAATAATAATAATAATAATAATAATAATAATCCACAGTATCCATAGTAATTCTGTCCGAGAGCAGGTCTTTCACTGCAATCGTGGCATTTTCATGCTATGCTTTGCAGCTTTACTATGCAGCGGATAGGTCAGGGACAGAAGCATGGATCTCAGGGTGCGCGTTGAATTTCTAAACTCTCACATCGAATGACTGACAGTGCTAACTACTGTAACTCGTTGAATAAAAGTCGTTAGTAGTTTACACAGTTTATTACATTAGAGCAGCACAGATCATATACACTTAGATAGACGAAGACTTTGGTGGATCAATATTAAGATGAAATGTTTATCTATTAAACTCGTGTAATACTTATAAGTTTAACAATATATTTAAAACATTTATAAGCGAGAAATGTTCCAACTAAAAAAAAAATCTAAGTCCATTTTGCTCGACGGCTGTAACAATTATAAGTCTCTAAATTAACATTGATATACTTTCTTGATCACCGGATTTAGATTCTGAGTTAGAACGAGAATCGAAGTCAGAGCTAGAGTAATTAACAATCCAGATTTGAGGGAGAGACTAATAATTTCAGCTTTCATCACTACAGAGGAAAATTCGGTCTATCCCTTCCATCTTAATTTTGTTCCACCATCGCTTTAACAATTGGTTAATCGTAGTTATTACAATTAACCTTATTGGTTAACAATTATTAAAGACACTCCTAATTTGCTAGTCCATCCTCTTTAGGATTTCCAATTATCTAGGTCTGTTCATGGTAGTAAAGTATTTGTCCTGGGTACGACCTTTTTTCCATTCCATATTTAATTAATTTTTAAACTGTTTCTTGGAATTTAGTTATTCCTGACTTGTATTTAGAGTATGTTTGTATTTTATGTTTAACAATCTACCAGGGGATGATGGTTACAATGGGCTGGTATTATTCTTATTTCTCAGGTGTATTCAAACATATATTTTTATATACATGGATTACGCGCAAATGTGCAAAGGTGATAACATAGAACTTTAACAATCACTAACACTTTAGTTTTGTCTTGCGTATTCACTAATGGTTTTTGTTCTTTGTTTGCATGTTTTGATGTGATATCTTTTGCATTGTTGTTCACACACTTCACATATGCATGACGTCTTCGGGTCATGCAATGTTTTATTTATTATATAAAACTTCAAGAAGAAACTGATACAGACAATTAATTTTTTGGAATTGATGAAATACATTTTGTAAATACATTTAAAAAAATTCAAATTGTAGGCCTAATTGAAGTATACTATAAAGTAGAAATTTTGTAAATATGGTTTCTTAAAATTGAAATTGATCCTCTAATGGCAGCGATGGCAGTTTTAGAAAGATACACCCTGTCCAAATCTAAGGAATTCCAAAATTTTGCTAAGAATCCTGCTTCTGTCCAGTTCCTGTCTATCATCGCTCCGGTGCTGAAGAATTCCGGCCATACTTCCTCTCATTTTCTGCGTAGTCTCTGTAGCGCATGTTAATAGGGTTCCGTGGTTGGTAGTAGGTAGGCTGTTTTCTAGTCCTCGATAAGGAAAGTCTCCCTTGCCAATAGGTACACTAGACGGCTTCTTGTCTTTCTTGATACTCCTATTGCTCTTATTATGTATGTAGCTTTCACTTTTTCCAGCGTGTTTAGATTAGCTTCTGTAAGATGTGGCCATATGATTTCTATCCCGTAAGTTATTATTGGGAGGATCTTTGCATTGAATAGTTTCATCGCTGATTCCAGGCTTAGAGCTTGTATATTGCATATACAGTGGAGGAAATTGGTATAAAGCCACTAACTTTTAGTAGTAAAACAACCTGAAATATTTATGCAAATACCGTATGTGTGTCATAGATTACATATAATTATCTTGGACATAATTTCATACAGCTCTCCTCATTTTGTATTCATTATATATGTAAATAATACGTAAAATCTAAGAAAACGCTGTCCTAGGGGTGGAAATCGGTATAAAGCCAGGTCAACTTCTGGTTCTTACAGAGATATAAATGTAAACAAAACACTGCAATTACATGGAGACGACGTGTATTTGAGCATCGTTCATCAGTTACAAGTCAGCAGTACGTACAATGCCACGTGGAAAGCCTCTATCAAATGAAGAGAAATCAAGAGTTAGTGCCTTCAAGGAGATGGGCCTTTCCAATAGACAAATACCTACGAAATTGGGGCTTCAAGATGTATCATTGATAATTTTGTCAAACTGGGCTCACAATATGAAAAAAAAAAAAACGGGAAATATGGACGGACAAGAAAATTGTCTGAGCGCAATAAACATGTCATTTTACTAAAAGCAAAAGGTAAGAACATGTTTTCTTCCCAAATCTAGGCTGATTTGAAGTTGTCATTAACAGCCAGACGACTAAGATAAATTCTGTCAGAAGACAAGAACCTAAAATTCAAAAAGAGTCTTAGTAAACTATCTCTGAACAATGGACATAAGAAAGCTAGAATGACTTTTGCTGACGGGCCTGATGGCCTTCAGTATTACTGGAACGACCTCCGTACTGAAGAGCAAGTTAAAATGAGTAGAAACTTCAGTGGTGGAGGCGTTATGATTTGGGCAGCATTCTGCTTTAAAGGAAGATCAAAAATAGCATGGATACGCACCAAGAAGGCAAGGCGTGTGTATCGCAATGGACGGGAGTTTGGGACAATGACAGAGCAGAAAAATATTATTCAGGAAGAGTGGGCTTCAATCTCAGTGGAAGAAATAAACACCCTCATCAAGTCAATGCCAAAGAGAATCTTCCAAGTAATTAACAACAATGGAGGTTCAACTAAATTTTAGAACTTTGTTGTAAACTTTGCGCTCAGTCTTTTTGGTTTAATCTGTGAAATACACAAAGTGGCTTTATACTAATTTCCACCCATATGTGAGAGTGATTTCAGTTTTCATGTACTTTTTTGGACGGAAATGGATAATTGATTTTGACATTATTTGTGTGTGTTTTATACTCAATCACCTTCTAAGTTCATATAGAAAAATGCCCTTTTAAAAAGTGGCTCTATACCAATTTCCTCCACTGTATGATTTATTGCCATTATTGCTTGCGTTGATCTTTCTGCTAAGTTATTATTATTGATTTCTTACATCTCAATGATGGATAAATCATATTTGAAGAGAAAAATTATACGCTCAGACCGGGACTTGAACCCGGGACCCTTGGTTCTCTAGACCAAGTGCTCTACCAACTGAGCTACCTGAGCAAGTACCGATCTAAACGCAAATCTTTCTCTATATACATTGTAATTCCCGTCCACCAAATGCTATGAAGCCATGCTTCTATCTTGCAAATGGGGGCTCCTTTATTAAGAAGACATATTTGGGAATTATACATTACAGTCAGTACGGCTTTTTCCATGTTATTATTATTGATTTCTTACATCTCAATGATGGATAAATCATATTTGAAGAGAAAAATTATACGCTCAGACCGGGACTTGAACCCGGGACCCTTGGTTCTCTAGACCAAGTGCTCTACCGGGTTCAAGTCCCGGTCTGAGCGTATAATTTTCCTTTCTGCTAAGTGTTTTGTGAAGCTTCTTCCACTGGGTTGTAAAGTAATGCCTAGATATTTAAACTCCTTTACTATTTTGATCTTATCTTTGTCCAGTTTTATTTCAGTTGTGGAAGGGATCTTTCCTCCGTTTCTGAACACATCTTTTCTGTTTTTGCTTTGTTTATATAGAAGCTGTGGGTTTTACACCATTCTTCCGTAGTTGTTATGGCGTTCTGAAGTTTTCTTATATCCGTTGACCCGATTACGATGTCGTCTGCGTATGCATATATGAAAATTTCTTCTCCTAGGTCTTCTATTTTCCTTACAAGTTCTTCGGCTGTCATTATGAATAGCATTGGGCTCAATGGGTCTCCTTGCAGTACCGCATTTGTCTGCAGTATAGTTTTTGATTTTGAGAGGCAATCTGATATAACTATGCTATTTTCTTTCATTATTGATGTAACGATTTGGGTCCACGCGCTCTCCTTTCCTAGGATACTTTCCAGTTTGCTTATTATTAATCTTCTGTCCATTAGATCGAAGGCTTTCGTAAAATCTATGAAGACAGTGTACAACGTCTGTTTTCTATCAAGTGCTTCCTCTATGTTTTAAAGGAGGAGTTTCAATGCCGTTTGAGTTGATCTCTCTTTCCTGAATCCAAATTTCGCGTCAGGGAGCTTTTCTTCGATTTTTCCCCTTAATCTATTTGTTATAATTTTTGTTAGATTCTTGAAGGGGACGTTTTCAAGAGCGATGCCCCTCTATTTGTTAGGGTCTTTTGGATCCCGTTTTCCTTTGTATATAACTTTTATCGTCGAATTTCTCCATTGTTCTGGAATTCTTCCTTGTTCTACACATTGATGTATAGTTTGGGGTTCAGTGTGTCGATTGAGTATTCAAACATATTTCATTCATTCATTTCATTCATTTGTTACAATTTGTTGACGGTTATAATAGTGTTCCTATTAGTTTCATTTCTAAAACATATTCAAACATATAAAACTGTTAATCACTTTTGTTGATGGGATTTAGGTTATCTCATCGCTCTGATAATTTTTGCTTGTATGAATTTTAATTTATTTAAATTTTATGTCTAATGGAATTATGTTTTATTTTTATTATAATTTAATTATTACAGGAATTTTTATATTTTTACTAGCTGGCCCGGCGAACGTCGTATCGCCTTTAAATATTTTTACGTTAATTTTTCCGATGTTTTAATAGTTATCTGCTATTCGGGGCGGAACAAATCCAACAAATCAAAGATCATAAATTTATAACCTATAATATTGGCGATAGTTTACAGTTTGATGTATTTCATTTTTTATCCACTGCGGTACATTCCTAGAATATTGCTATCCTATTTGGCAATAAATAATATGATTAAGCTGCAGTAAGTAAGCAGATAAAAAATAACCACACATTTCTGATTTGTTTTGAAACATTGCTGTATATACTAAATATAAAAATATTATTAATGCCGGTAACTATATGTAAATAATGATTTTTGAGTAAACAGCTAAATTTTATTCTTTATGAAGACTATTGATTTTCAAATCCTCTAGATAAATTGGAAAAAAAAAAAACTCGTGGGATTATTTACGACAAGTTGAAGGTTATAATGTCCTCCCTTACAATGAACCGCATAAATATATAATATAAAAATTATTAGTGATACAAAATACATAAAAATAGTCCGTCATCCAGGAATTCGTAAACTAAGCGAATTCGAGAGAATGTCGATAACCTTTCATTAGTTAGTTAACTCGTATTTATCTAATTATGCTACGAGAAAACAAATATGGTGGCCATTGGAGGTAGGTTTTTGCCTAATTTTAGAGATCGACTCTTTCCTTTCATTCTAATGAAATACACTGAGATTCTTTGTGAAAAAGGTATCTGCAGACGCTAGAAGAATTTTTTTTATTTTTCTGTTCTGGTGAATCCCCCTACTCACTCGCAATTTTCCTAGTTCACGAACTAGGCTTTATTCTTAATTTATTGTTATATATCGAGTTCGGTTGGTGGTTAGGATAGATGTAGATATGTAAAAAAAAAAAAAGGAAAAGAAAATTCAAATATTTAATTGATACATCTTCAATAGCTTCATTACTTTGGAATTCGCTAAAATATCATAACTGTTTTAGTTTCGTCTGATAATTGAAATTGTTGTTAAGTATGCCCATTTTGAAATGAAGCCATGATTTCCTGGCGTTATTTTTTTAAAATAATCCCTTTTAATCTGCGTAATTTTTTTGCCCATTTACCTTTCTCGGCAGGAATCAGCATCAGCAATGGGAAGAAGTTTCTCTTCCCAAGCTATAGTCAACCTAGACTGGTTTTATAGATTTGACCTGTTGATTAAATTGTGCTTGCCGTTGACTTGCTTGTCGCTATACAATACGCGATTGAGGAAGATTAGATAACAAACATTTATTGTTTTGAACATGTCCGGTATGGTCTAGTGGCTAGGATACCTGGCTTTCACCCAGGAGGCTCGGGTTCGATTCCCGGTACCGGAATTTTTTTTTCTTAAAAAATCTGTTTCTGTAATCTCAGTTTTTTGTTAATATTGTCATGTAATTAGCCCAGAGTGATGAAACTGCGAAACATGACGTAATAATAATTAATGACTATTTAACTCATACCCAATTGGGAGTCAGTTGAACTTTCACGTTCCAATGAATTTTGTTTTACAACCAGTAATAGTTGTGTTTAGCCTCGTCCTTGTCCAATTCTTTTTACCAGCTCCTGCTTTTGTTATGATGAAAGCTCCTCCATTTTAATATACTGAACACGTCGGAGCATTAGTTTGCAACGACTGACTCTCCTACAAATGCATTAAATATAGCAAGTAATTAACGAATTCTTTCGATCTTCACATTTGATAATTGTGTGTTGAAATAATTAGTTTCCTAAAAAAATTAATAATCTCTAATGTTGGTTATAGTATTCAGATTGATGTGTTTCATTTTGTCTCCACTAAAACGCATTCTTACAATATTGCGTTCCTATTTTGACAATAAATAATATGGTCAAGTTCTAGTAAATAAAGAAATTAAACATAACCACACATTTATGATTTGATTTCAAACATCGCCGTTTGCACTAAATATGTATGTATTTTATGAAACCAGTAACTATATTTAAGTAATAATTTTTGTGTAAACAGCTTCATTTTGTTCGTTAAATAGACGTAACAACTACAACTCTTGATTTCCAAATCCTCTAGATACATTCACTCGTCAATTCGTGACTCGTGAATTTGTCGATGATTTGGAAACCACTCGTAGCATTACTTAAGGCAAGTCTTCCTTTAAAATCAACCGTACAAATATATAATATAAAAATTGCAAGTGATACAGCATACATACAGAAAAAGTCCTTATACAGGAATGCGTAAACTAAGCGAATTCCAGAAAAAGTCAAATTTGTAATCCCATACTAATATAACTTTCAGTAGTTAAGTAAATCCTATTTATCCAATTATATTCCGAGAAAACAGATATGGCGGTCATTAGATGTTTATTTTTTAATATAAGGTTGGATTTTGCCTAGAGAGGAACCCCCCCCCTTTTTTTCTTCATTTCGATATCATATATAGAGATTGTCCACCGCTGTGGTCTCGAGGTAGCGTGCTGCCTTGTCACGCAGCGGGCCCGGGTTCGATCCCCGGTCGGGGCAGTTTTTCTGGGTGAGGTTTTTATCAGGGTTTTTCCTCACCTGTAAGACAAATGTCAGGAAAACTTTAAGGCCCAAACGGTCCCCGAAATCATATGGCCATCATCCTTATCATTATCATCCTTACCATTATCATTATCATCATCATCATCCTTCACCGGTGTGGAAAGCAACGGGAAGCTACCACACCTGCACAATTCCCTAGTAAAGCTGCAAGCATAGCATGAAAATGCTATGATTGCAGTGAAGGACCTGCCTTCGGGCAGAATTACTATGGATGGATATAGAGATTCGTTGCGAAAAAGGTATCTGCAACAGCTAGAGGGATTTTTTTAATTATCGGTTCTGGCGTATCCACGTCGTCACTCGTAAGTTTCTAATTTTCCTATTTCACGAACTTGACTTTGCTCTTCATAATTTATTGCTATATACCGAGTTCCGATAGTCGTTAAGATAGATGTAGATTTATTTAAAAAATTGAAAAACTCATCATGGATACAACTTGAATAGCTTCATTACTTCGGAATTCGCTAAAGTATCTTGTACCTGTTTTAGTTTCGTCCTATAATTGAAATTGTTGATAACTATGCCTATTTTGAAAATAAGTCTCATGTTTTCTTGTCGTTATTTGATAAAATAATCCCATTTTATCAGCGTAATTTTCCAACCGTTTTACTTTCGCGGCAAGAATCAGGATCGCAAATAGGAACAAGTTCCTCCTCCCAAGCTGTAGTCAACCTAGACTGGCTTTGTAGATTGAGGCAGTGAATAAATTGTGCTAATTGTTTACTTTCTTGATGCCATACAGCACGCGATAGAGAAAACTAGATAGAGAACTTTGTTAGGTAGTTGAGCAAGTCCGGTATGGTCTAGTGGCTAGGATACCTGGCTCTCACCCAGGAGGCTCGGGTTCGATTCCCGGTACCGGAATTTTTTTTTCTCAAAACGTCTGGTTCTTTTAACCCCAGTTTTTATTAATAATGACATGAAATTAGTAAGAACGACAGAAACTGAGAAACATGGCATAAATATAATAATTATTATGACTCGTTTCTGAAATGGAGACAATGATCGATCACGTTTCAATGAATTTTGTTTTACAACCAATTACAAGCGCTCTTATTCAGCTCCTGCTTTTGTGATAAATTAAGCTCCTCCTTTTCTAATATTTTGAACAGGTCAGAGCATTATTTTGGAGTGACTGACTCTCCAACAAATACATTGAATATAGCAAGTAATTAACGGATTGTTCGAACTACATATTTGATAATTGTGCGTTCAATAATTGTCATTTTAATTAATTATTGCACTAAAACATAAATTAATAACCTATAATATTGGTGTCAATATACAGTTTGATGTGTTTCATATTGTCTCCATTACTGTAGATTCTTAGAAATTCGCGACCCTATTTGGCAATAAATAATATAATCAAGTTACTGTAAGTAAGCAAATTAAAAATAACCACACATTTATTTGTTTTCAAACATTGCTGTTCATATTATATTAAATATAAAACTATTTTTAAATACCAGTAATCGTATTTAAATAATGATTTTTAGTAAACAGCTAAATTTTATCATTTAAAAAGACCTAACAAATGCCACTCTTGATTTCCAAATCCTGTAGATAAATTGGAAATAACTCGTGACACTACTTATGACATGTTGAAGGTCATAATGTCTTCCCTTACAATCAACCGCATAAATATATAATAGGCCTATAAAAATTATAAGTGGTACAAAATACATAAACACACTCGGTCATACAGGAATTCGTAAACTACGCGAATTAGAGAGAATGTCGAACTTGTAATCCGATACATAATATACTTTTCCTTAGTTAGTTAAATCGTATTTATCTAATTATGCTAATGATATATTCTGAGGTTCGTTGTGAAAAAGGTATTTGTAGAAGCTAGAAGTATTTTTTTTTATTTTTCTGTTCTGGCGAATACCCCTTCTCACTCGTAATTTTCCAATTTTCCTACTTCACGAACTAGGCTTTATTCTTCTTAATTTATTGTTATATGTCGAGTTTGATTGGTGGTTAGGATAGATGTAGATTTGTAAAAAAAAATAATTTTTTTTTTCATTTATAGGCCTACCTCTTCAATAGCTTCATAACTTTATAATTCGCTATGTAAGATCATATAACTCTTTTAGTTTCGTCAGATAATTGAAATTGTTACGTATGCCTATTTTGAAATGAAGTCATGTTTTCCTGGCGTTATTTTTTTAAATAATCCCTTTTAATCTGTGTAATTTTTTGCCCATTTACCTTTCTGGCAGGAATCAGCATCTGCAATGGTAACAAGTTCCTCTTCCCAAGCTTTAGTCAACCTAGACTGGCTTTATAGTGACCTAGTGATTAAATTGAGCTTGTCGTTGACTTACTTGCTGCCATATAGCACGCGATTAAGGAAGATTAGATAACAAACTTTTATTATTTTATGAACGTGTCCGGTATGGTCTAGTGGCTAGGATACCTGGCTTTCACCCAGGAGGCTCGGGTTCGATTCCCGGTACGGGAATTTTTTTTTCTGAAAAAAATCTGGCACTTTAATCTCAGTTTTTATTAATATTGTCATGAAATTAGCCCAGACTGATGAAACCGCGAAACATAACGTAATTATAATTATAATGACTATTTAACTCATACCCAATTGGGAGCCAGTAAACTTTCACGTTCCAATAAATTTTGTTTTACAACCAGTGATAATCGTGTTCCTCGCCCTTGTCCAATTCTTTTTACCAGCTCCTGCTTTTGTTGTGATGAAAGCTCCTCCAAATTCCCGTTTACCAAAAATGATTTACCACCTCAACCCTAAAGGCAAGAGAGACCTCGGAAGACCCTTCAACCGATGGAAAGATCAGTTTTTGTAGTCGCAGAACGGGCATCATCACCCAATACTGCATTCGGAAGAAGAAGAAGAAGAAAAAGAAGAAAGCTCCTCCATTTTATATACTGAACACGTCGGAGCATTAGTTTTGCAGTGACTGATTCTCCTAGAAATGCATTGAATATAGCAAGTAATTAACGTATTCTTCCGACCTTCACATTTAAAAATTGTGTTCAATAATTATTTGAAATAATTAGATTACTACAAATAAATTAATGACATGTCATGTTGGCTATAGTACCCAGTTTCATGTGTTTCATTTTATCTCCACTAGGGTGCATTCTTACAATATTGCATTAGTATTTTGGCATAAATAATATGACCAAGTTGCATAGAATAAACAAATTAATCATAACCACACATTTCTGATTTGATTTGAAACATCGCCGGTTGCACTAAATATATAAAAATTTTGTAAATCCGGTAACTATACTTAAATAATAATTTTTGAGTAAGTAGCTTAATTTTATTCATTAAATAGACCTAACAAGTACTCGTCAATTCGGGACTCGTGAATTTATCGATGATTTGGAAACCTCTCGTGGTATTACTTAAGCCAAGTCTCCCCTTACAATCAACTGCACAAATATGTAATATAAAAATTGCAAGTGATACAGAACGCATAAAGAAAAAGTCCTTATACAGGATGCGTAAACTTAGCGAATTCCAGAAAAAAATCGAATTTGTAATCAGATACTGATATACCTTTCAGTAGTTAAGTAAATCATATTTATCCAATTATGTTGCGAGAAAACAGATATGGCGGTCATTAGAGCGTTTATTTAATTTAAGGTCGGATTATGCCTACTTTTAGAGAGGAACCCCCTTTTGTCATTCCGATATCATATACAGAGATTCGTTGCGAAGAAAGTATCTGCAACCGCTAGAGGGATTTTTAAATTTTTCGGTTCTCGCGAATCCACATCCTCACTCGTAATTATCCAATTTTCCTATTTCACTAACTAGACTTTGCTCTTCATAATTTTATGCTATATACCGAGTTTCGTTAGTCGTTAGCATAGATGTAGATTCATAAAAAAATATTGAAAAACATATCATGGTTACAACTTCAATGCTTCATTACTTCGGAATTCGCTGAAATATCTTGTAACTGTTTTAGTTTCGTCTTATAATTGAAATTGTTCATAACTATGCCCATTTTGAAAATAAGTCTTATGTTTTCTTGTCATTATTTGATAAATTAATCCCATTTTATCAGCGTAATTTTTCTCCCATTTTACTTTCCAGTGAAGCTTCACAAATAGGAACAGCTCCTAAGCTGTAGTCAGTCAACCTAGACTGGCTTTGTAGTTTGAGGCAGTTAATAAATTGTGCTAGTTGTTTACTTTCTTCACGCCATACAGCACGCGATAGAGTAAACTAGATAAAGAACTTTGTTAGGTTGTTGAACAAGTCCGGTATGGTCTAGTGGCTAGGATACCTGGCTCTCACCCAGGAGGCTCGGGTTCGATTCCCGGTACCGGAATTTTTTTTCTAAAAAATCTGGTTCTTTTAACTCCAGTTTCTATTAATAATGACTTAAATTAGTAAGAACGGCAGAAACTGAGAAATATAACATACATATAATAATTATTATGATTCGTTTCTGAAATGGAGACAATGATCGATCACGTTTCAATGAATTTTGTTTTACAACCAATTACAAGCGCTCTTATTCAGCTCCTGCTTTTGTGATAAATTAAGCTCCTCCTTTTTTAATATTTTGAACAGGTCAGAACATTATTTTGGAGTGACTGACTCTCCAACAAATACATTGAATATAGCAAGTAATTAACGGGTTGTTCGAACTACATATTTGATAATTGTGCGTTCAATAATTTTCATTTTAATTAATTATTGCACTAAAACATAAATTAATAACCTATAATATTTGTGTCAGTATACAGTTTGATGTGTTTCATATTGTCTCCATTACTGTAGATTCTTAGAAATTTGCGACCCTATTTGGCAATCAATAATATGATCAAGTTACTGTAAGTAAGCAAATTAAAAATAACCACACATTTCTTATTTGTTTTCAAACATTGCTGTTTATATTATATTAAATATAAAAATATTTTTAAATACCGGTAATCGTATTTAAATAATGATTTTTTAGTAAACAGCTAAATTGTATCCTTTAAAAAGACCTAACAAATGCCACTCTTGATTTCCAAATCCTGTAGATAAATTGGAAATAACTCGTGACACTACTTATGACATGTTGAAGGTCTTCCCTTACAATCAACCGCATAAATATATAATATAAAAATTATAAGTGATACAAAATACATAAACACACTCGGTCATTCTACGCGAATTAGAGAGAATGTCGAACACGTAATCCGATACATAATATACCTTTCATTAAAGTAAAGTAATCCCACTACAGGCCTCGAGAGGCCCTTGGGGTAGTAGGAAGTTAAGGCTCCTACTTTTTCTAGACAATCGGCACTTGATGTCAGCCGGGTTGTCAGCCCTGCGTGACGGCCGCCTTTACCCCCAGAACAAGCGTCTGGTACTCATTTCCGTTAGAGGCTGAGTCGACCCCAGGGCCATAGTGCCGCCAGAAGGTTTTGGTCAGTTTAAAAATCCTGACCCCACCGGGACTTGAACCCTCGACCTTCTGGCTTGTAGCGCGGTGCCTTAACCCCTACGCTACGGCGTAGTTAAATCGTATTTATCTAATTATGCTAATATGGTGGTCATTAAAATGTACTGTTATATGTAGAGTTTGGTTGGTGGTTAGGATATATATATATATATATATATATATATATATATATATATATATATAAAAAGAAGAAAAGAAAATTCAAAAGTATTTAATTGAAACATCTTAAATGCTTCATTACTTTGGAATTCGCTAAAATATCATATAACTGTTTTAGTTTCGTCTGATAATTGAAATTGTTAAGTATGCCTATTTTGAAATGAAGTCATGTTTTCCTGGCGTTATTTGATAAAATGATCCCTTTTAATCAGCGTATTTTTTGCCCATTTACCTTTCGCGGCAGGAATCAGCATCAGCAATGGTAACAAGTTCCCCTTCCCAAGCTATAGTCAACCTAGACTGGTTTTATAGATTGACCTGGTGATTAAATTGTGCTTGTCGTTGACTTGCTTGTTGCCATACAGCACGCGATTGAGGAAGATTAGATAACAAACTTTTATTGTTTCTCAACGAGTCCGGTATGGTCTAGTGGCTAGGATACCTGGCTTTCACCCAGGAGGCTCGGGTTCGATTCCCGGTACCGGAATTTTTTTTCTGAAAAATCTGGTACTTCAATCTCAGTTTTTATTAATTATGTCATGAAATTAGCCCAGACTGTTGTAACCGCGAAACATAACGTAATTACAATGACTATTTAACTCATACCCTCTTGTGAGCCAGTGAACTTTCACGTTTCAATGAATTTTGTTTTATAACCAGTGATAGTCGTGTATCACCTCGCCCTTGTCCAATTATTTTTACCAGCTCCTGCTTTTGTTACGATGAAAAAGCTCCTCCATTTTAATATACTGAACAGGTCAGAGCATTGTTTCCAATGACTGACTCTCCAACAAATGCATTGAATATAGCAAGTAATTAACGTATTCTTCCTACCTTCACATTTGAAAATGGTGTTGAATAATTGTCATTTGAAATAATTAGATTACTACAAATAAATTAATGACATATAATGTTGGTTATAGTATCCAGTTTCATGTGTTTCATTTTTTCTCCAGTAGGCTGCATCCCTACAATATTGCGACCCTATTTTTGCAATAAATAATATGATCATGTCGCAGTGAATAAACAAATTAAACATAACCACACGTTTCTGATTTGATTTCTGACATCACCGTTTGCACTAAATATATAGGTATTTTATAAAATCGGTAACTATATTTAAATGATAATTTTTGAGTAAACAGCTTAATTTTATTCGTTAAATAGATCTAACATGTACCACTCTTGAATTCCAAATCCTCTAGATAAATTCACTCGACAATTCGTGACTCGTGAATTGTTTGATGATTTGGAAACCACTCGTGATATTACTCATGACAAATTGAAGGTCATAATGTCTTCCCTTACAATCAACCGCACAAATATATAATATGAAAATTGCAAGTGATACAAAATACATAAAAATGTCCTTCATATAGGAATCCGTAATCTAAGCGAATTCCAGAGAAAGTCGAATTTGTAATCCGATACTGAATATGCATTTCATTAGATTCGTATTTATCCAGTTATGTTACGAGAAAACAGACATGGCGGTCATTAGAGCGTTTTTTTCAATCTAAGGTCGGATTGCCTACTTTTATAGAGGAATCCCTTTTTTTCATTCTCATGTCATATACGGAGATTCGTTGTGAAAAATGAATATGCAACCGCTAGAGGGATTTTTTAATTTTTCGGTTCTGGCGATTCCACGTCCTCAATCGTAATTTTCCTATTTCTCGAACTAAACTTTGCTCTTCATAATTTATTACTATATGCCGAGAACACAGAAATAAGACAGGAACTTGAAATATTAACAATAACTGATAAAATAGATACATATAGACAAAAATGGAAGCAACACATAGACAGAATGAATGAAGATAGATATCCAAAACAAATAACAAAATACAAACCTAAAGGCACCCGAGATGTGGGCAGACCTAGAAAGAGATAGGCTGTAGTCGGAACGGGTCAACAGACCTAATCCATGAATGCAGATGATGATGATGATGCCGAGTTTCGTTAGTTGTTAGGATAAATGTAGATTTGTAAAAAAAATTGAAAAATAACATTTCATGGATACAATTTCAATAACTTCATTGCTTCGGAATTCGCTAAAATATCTTATAACTGTCTTAGTTTCGTCATATAATTGAAATTGTTGATAACTATGCCTATTTTGAAAATAAGTCTTATGTTTTCTTGCCGTTATTTGATAAAATAATCCCATTTTATTAGCGTAATTTCTCCCCCATTTTACTTTCGCGGCAAGAATCAGGATCGCAAATACGAACAAGTTGCTCCTCCCAAGTTGTAGTCAACCTAGACTGGCTTGGCAGATTGAGGAAGTGAATAAATTGTGCTAGTTGTTTACTTTCTTGACGCAATACAACACGCGATTGAGAATACTAGATAAAGAACTTTGTTAAGTCGTTGAACAAGTCCGGTATGGTCTAGTGGCTAGGATACCTGGCTTTCACCCAGGAGGCTCGGGTTCGATTCCCGGTACCGGAATTTTTTTCTTTAAAAATCTGGTTCTTTAACCTCAGTTTTTATTAACAATGACTTGAAATTAGTAAGAACAGCAGAAACTGCGAAACATAACGTAATTTTAATAATTATAATGGCTCGTTTCTGAAATGGAGACAATGAGCGATCACGATTAAATTAATTTTGTTTTATAACGAATTACAGTTGCTGTTTACAGCTATTGCTTTTGTGATAATTAAGCTCCTCCTTTTTAATATTGTGAACAGGTCAGAGCATTATTTTGCAGTGACTGACTCTCCAACAAATACATTGAATATAGCAAGTAAATAACGGGTTGTTCGAAGTACATATTTGATAACTGTGTGTTCAGTAATTATCATTTTTAATAATTATTGCACCAAAAATAATGAGTAACCTATAATATTGGAGATAGTGTACAGTTTGATGCGTTTCATTTTTTCTCCAGTACGGTACATTATTAGAATATTGCGATCCTATTTGGCGTCAAGTTGTATCCGATTTATTTTTCACTCAGCAGTAAGGAAAATAAAAATTAAGTTAGCAATCAAACTTTCAATGGATAAGTTATTATCGAATTAAAATAATTTCATATTTCAGCTTCATAATTTCAAATTATGAAAATAAAAAAATCCTCCCCGGCGGGGGAATCGAACCCCGGTCTCCCGCGTGACAGGCGGGGATACTGAACACTATACTACCGAGGATACGTTAAGATACGTCACTTTGATGTAATGTTAAATACACATAATATTCAAGGTTTTCGATATACAGTGTGGGTTCAAAGTACAAAGATCGTGTTTATAAATCATTATATCAGATATCTCTATCCATTGGAAAGCTGAATTATTACAACAAGACAGACGATGAATATTCATAAATATGATTGTAATGAATACAGGGTATAATTGATAGTAGATAGTTTGTCCACAGAGTGATCTTACATAAGCAGATGGCACATGATATGAGGTAGAGAACTAGTAATCTGATAGGAAATTGACCAAGCTATAAGGAATGTTAAAATATAGTATCGGTAAATATTAATAGGTTGTTCTGAAGGTAATTCTTATATTATTGTCTTGTTTTTTGATAGTTTTACGGCAATTCTTATATTTTTGTCTTGTTTCTAATGGTTTTAACCATCAATAAACCAGGAAAAATATAAGGATTGCCTACAGAACAACCAACAAAATAAATAACATAATCACAAATAAGATAGAAGAAATAGACATTTATAAAAACAAAGGGGTTTATAAACTAAATGCAGCAGCTGTGAGAAGTTTAATATTTGCAGAACAACTAGAAATTTCAACATACGATTAACGAACATCTTAAGGACTTTAGTTTTAATGAAATCTGAATTATGAAATCTAATTATGGACGGAAATAATGAACAGACTAAGTAAACAAATATTGAGTTATAAAGTTAATCGAAACAGATCAGTGGGTAGACCTAGAAGACGATCACTAGAAAGTACTTGAAGACGGAACAGGCAATTCAGTGCCTATACCTAGAATTGAAGAAGATGATGATGATTAACAGGCAGGTGAATGGAGAAGTCTACGATCTTTATGGGAAACCAGATATATGAGAACAATTTAGATGGGTAGACTGCGTGGTATAGGACTTGTGGTACGAATGGGGAATGAAAGAGTGGGATGGAAACGTATTATAGGAAAACAAGAGGGAAAGTCCCCAGTGTGTAGGTCAAGAATGAGATGGGAGAATAAAACACTAACCACGATTTGAGGGTGATAAATTATACAATGATGATTAGAAAACATTAACTCAGAATAGGGATGTATGGACAGCTTATGTTCTTACGGCCGTGAACGTCCGGGTTCGATAGTGCAAATGGGGTGGTTAGTTTAACAGTAATTTAGAAATGTTGAGTCTTTAATTTCCATAAGATTAATAAATATCACAATTGCATTAAAGGAAAAATCTGTAAGTATATCGTACTATTACCTAATTGTTAATATATATATATATATATATATATATATATATATATCCATAGTAATTCTGCCCGAAGGCAGGTCCTTCACTGCATTTTCATGCTATGTTTGCAGCTTTACTAGGGAATTATAGGTATGGTAGCTTCCCGTTGCTTTCCACACCGGTGAAGGATGATGATGATAATGATAAGGATGATGATGGCCATATGATTTCGGGGACCATTTGGGCCTTAAAGTTTTCCTGACATTTGTCTTACAGGTGAGGAAAAACCCCGATAAAAACCTCACCCAGAAAACCTGCCCCGACCGGGTATCGACCCGGGCCTGCTGCGTGACAAGACAGCACGCTACCTCGAGACCACAGCGCGCTGGAATATAAATATACGTTTCCTACGGTTCGTAATATATTTAAAATTAATCTAGAACAAATTATGCTAATTTACTTTCATGTTGATTTATCAATTTCATACTTAACATTCCTTATAGCTTGGTCAATTACGGTATTTACTATCAGATTACTAGTTATCTATATCATGTCATGTACCTTCTGCTTATGTAAGAACACTCTGTAGACAAACTATCTACTGTGATTAAATTATACCCTGTATTCATTCCAATTATATTTATGAATATACGTCGTCTGGCTTGTTGTTACAATTAAGCTTGCCAATGGATAGAGAGATCTGATAAAACGATTTACAAACACGATATTTGTACTTTGTACCCACACTGTAAGCCTACTTCTATTATATCGAAAACCTTGAATAATGTGTGTACTTTACATTATATCAAAGAGACGTTCCTTAATGTATCCTCGGTAGTATAGTGGTCAGTATCCCCGCCTGTCACGCGGGAGACCGGGGTTCGATTCCCCGCCGGGGAGGATTTTTAATTTTTATATTTGAACTTGTGAAACTGAAAAATGAAATTACTTAACATCAATAACAAATTATGCATTGAAAATTTGATTGCTAACATTTTTATTTTTCTTACTGCTGAGTGAAAAATAAATTGGATTGAATTGGACGCAGTACAAAGAACTGAACTGCTCACGATCAAGAATATACTACTTTAAACATTGCACGACTATATTTTTCATATATCCATATTAAGACAATTGAATAATTATAAATAAAAACATATTCCTCTCTTTCTTCATATCACATGCCGTTCAGTTTCTTTTTTTGACTCTATTGAGTTTATTGCATCGTAAAGATCGACACATTTAATTACTATTTTACTTTATAAATGCAGGATTTTAAACAGTCCTGAAAATAAAACTTCAATTTATCCCAGTCAGATAAAATGAGTGCCCATATCCTGAAATCCGAAATTTGTTTTATATTGTCTGTTTTAGAATATATATATTATAAAAATTGCTGCAGTTTGGTAACGAATTTAATTTTATGTCCGATTGAGATGGTATTATTAAATTATATAATTATTATTGCGATATGGGTGCTCATTTATACAAGAAATTAAACAATCTTAAAAATTTCAAAATCGTTCAAAATAAAAATTCATATATCTTAACAGATTCAGAAGTGTAGGCAAGAGAGACTCTGCGTATCTTCGTGCGGTCAAGAAAGTAGGTATTGTCTGTCCAACGGATCTGTGCCCCCGTAAGATATGCGAACTAAAGCCTACTTACTTTTCTGCCTCGGCAAACCATTTCCTTCCCTGCATTCCTCTCTCTCTCTCTCTCTCTCTCTCTCTTCTACCTCTCTTCTACCTCTCTCTGCACTTGCACTCCAGTGTTGTCAACTCGACTCCAACCTTGCATTATTCAATATTCAAGAACCATGACACTGGGGGAAGTTTGGCAATATCCCTACTCAATGGCTGTTGTTCGACGTAGGGAAGGGGAGTGCGGTGAAGTGGTGTGAGTGTAGACGTGTTCTATTCTAAGGTACGTACACACTTGCGCGCACCATGTTCCTCAGATTTGGACGGGGTTTTAAGGTGCGCGCGCGCGTCTCGCACCACGATCCACTCATTGTCGGTTTTTTCTACGAACACTTTGATGGTTCGCTGTTTAGATTTGGACGGGTACCTGAGAGGTGCGTTGTTTTCGGTGCGCACCTATTATTTGAGTATGGAGTGGTCAGAGGAAAACATGTTAAAACTTATTGATATTTATAGAAGCAAGCAATTATTGTGGGATCCTTAACATAAGGATAATTTTAAAAATCATTGAAAGGAGATGCCTGTTTTTTTCAATGTTATGTTTTTTTTCGTGTGTACTGTAATTGTATGAATAAATTAGAATTATTTAGAAAACATTATTTATATAAGACGTTCATTTCATAATATTATGTATGAAGTATCACAAAACAATACAATATATAAACACATTTATTACTAATTATTTATTTATTTCTTCAAAGACTCCAAAGAGCAAGATTGCTCATGTTAAGGGGCAATATACCAAAAATAATGGCCACAAAACAATTAACAATAAAAACAAGAAAACAAATTCAGGCATAAGTTTAAGTAATACAAACTACTATAGATGCATAATATATATATATATATATATATATATATATATATACATATAAATACAATATTTAAACAGGATAATATTAATAATAATAAAATTAACAAAATTAACTAAGAAAGCAACGAGAAAAAATATTGTTTAATACAATTAGAAAAATGTTTAACATTCGTGAAATGTTGATATTCAATAGGTAAGTTATTGTAATGGTTGATTAATGCATAACGAATCCCTTTTATACCTTTTTTTTTAGAAACTAGTATCTTTGTGCAATAAAGTACAACCTCTAGTATAATAATCATGAACATCTTTATTAAAAATTAAGGCCATGTTATGGTGAGATAGATTCTTAATAATTTTAAACATATATATACAAATCATATATTTTTTTTAAATTCCTTTAATGCTATAATATTTGAAAAAGTATAAATAAAGTTATAAGATGTAATAAGCGTGACCAGACGTCCCGATTTTTAACAATTTGCCCCGCGTCCCGCGGCATTTTTAAAAAGTCCCTATTTTTGGGAAAGAATGCAGGACAAGCGGGAGAACGGAAAGGGAATAGACATGGTTGGTTACACCTGCTCTGCAAAATGTCTACTGAAGGTTTGTGGGTTTCCTATGGATCGCAGGAGGTTCTTTGAAATTAATCATTTCGACGAACATAACACGCGCCGCGCAAGTTTAGCCTCAATTTTATAAAAAAAAAATAGTTGAAGACCGAGAAAAATCCTCTCCATTTAAACGCGGATTTGACCCTAAAAATTCTGCCCGATTACCATTTTCGCCACGATTTTTCTCATGCGCGCGCGCCGTTCGTGTTCGCGGCGCGCATATGTGTACGAGCCAGCGCTGTAGGGGCATAGATCCGTTGTTCCGAGTATGATCCACAGCTTGTCCCGACAAGTCATGATACGCTAAGGCCCAGGTGGCGAGAAGCACATGAAAGTACCTATAAAGAAAGAGGTTGAGATTAGAGGTTAGGCCTAAACTAAGGACAGAAAGAAATAAAGAGATAGAAAAAGTAGACAAACTATGACTTTCATTACGATTAAATGACTCACTAGTATTTGTATTTCAGGCAGACATATTCGAATATGTTGAGAAATTTACTCTGTAATTTAACTAGCGACGAATAAGCCGAAATGTACGTAATTTTCATCTGTATCACTTACTTCCTTACTCACTGGCACTATCGAACCCGTAGGTTCATGGCCGCACGGACCTAAGCTCTCCATACATCCCTATCCTGAGCTAATGCTTTCCAATCATTCCCTGTATAATCTACTTCCCTCAAATCATAGTTAATGTTGTTCTCCCACCTCATTCTTGGTCTACCAACTGGGCGTTTTCCTTCTGGCTTTCCTACAAGAAGTTTCCATGCACGTCTTTCATTCCCCATACGCGCAACATGTCCTGCCCATCGCAGTCTACGGGACTTAACTGTTCTTATTATATCTGGCTTCCTATAAAGACCATGTAGTTCATTGTTATGTAGTCTTCTCCATTCACCTGTCTGTTCATCTCTCTTTGGTCCAAAAATTTTCCTAAGAACTTTATTCTCAAATACTCGTAATCTCCTTTCCTCCCTTAAAGTAAGAGTCCATGTTTCGCACCCATATAATATAACTGGTAGAATAATAGTTTTATATATTTTCAGCTTAACGTTTTTTGAAAGGAGTTGGGACATCAAAAGTCTCTGCAATGCATAATAGCATGCATTTCCAGAATTGAGCCTATGTTTAATTTCTTTGTGCATCTCATTCCTATTTGTGATTATTGTTCCTAGGTATTTGAATTCAGCCAATTCCTCAAAATTTCCCTCATTTGTCATTAGCTGTCCATTTCCATTATATAATGTATTTCTACGTGTGACCATATATTTAGTTTTACTGATATTTACTTCCAGTCCTAATTTCTTAGTGTTACTCAATAGTGTGTGCGTGTTGGCCTTTAGTATCTCCTCGCTATCGGCCAGTAGTACTACATCATCAGCATAAACTAACAGCTTATTAATACCATTCAGTTGTAAGCCTTCCTCATTCTCTAAAGATTTAATGGCATGCTCTAGTACAAAATTAAATAGTAGAGGAGATAGTGCATCTCCTTGCTTCAACCCATTCTGGATTTCAAAAGTGTCTGAAAACTGTTTGCCTACACGCACCCTACTCGTTGAGCCATTTAGACACATTCGTATAAGTCTAACTAACTTTTTAGGAATTCCGAACTCCAGCAGGATACTATATAACTTCTCCCTCTTAATTGAATCATATGCTTTTTTGAAGTCTACATATAGTTGATGTACAGTACCATTATATTCCCATTTCTTTTCTAAAATCTGTCTTATACTAAAAATCTGATCTGTTGTAGACCTGTTTCTTCTAAATGCACATTGATGATCTCCTAGAATGTCATCAATATAGGGAGTAAGTCTGCTTACTAATATATTTGTTAGAATTTTGTACGAAGTTGAAAGTAATGAGATGCCCCTATAGTTGTTGCAATCAGTTTTTATCTCCTTTCTTATAAATTGGTACGATAATTGATTCCTTCCATTCATCTGGAAGAGCTTCTTTTTCCCAAATCATACTAAGCAACCAGCGTATCTTGTCCATCAATTTTTCTCCCCCTGATTTTATCAGTTCTGCTGGGATCTCATCTGAACCTGATGCTTTATACATCTTCAATTTTTCAATTGCCATTTCAACCTCTAATGCACTTGGCTCTGCGACTAGCATTTCTGCTGTCTGTAACTTATCCTCCTCAATGTCCTGTTCTGTATGTACATTTAATAGCTGATTAAAATAACTTTTCCATCTATTTAATATACTCTTGGAATCTGCAATCATATCCCCATTTTCATTCCGAATTATGTTTGTTCTAGCCTGAAACCCTTTCTTCTCTATACTAATTCCCTGATATAATTCTCTAATGTTCCTATTTTTTGCATTCATTTCAAGATCATTAATCTTCTCTCTCTCAAATATTCCCTCTTCTTACTCTTTAGTAACTTGGTGGTTTCCCGTCTAACACTACCCAATTGCTCTAAATTTACCTCATTTGGCTCGTGTAACCATTTCATTTTTGCTAGCTTTCTTTTCTTTACGATGTCGGCACATTCCTCATCAAACCATTTCTTGTTTTGCCTCTTTTTTAAACAACCAATGCTTTCTGATGCTGACAATTTAATAGTATCTCTTATAGCCTCCCATTCTTTATTTATATCAGTTTCTTCTTCGTTTGGCACATTGTCATCTGAAGATTCCAGTACTTCAAATCTATTAGCAATTTTGATTTGGTATTCTTGCCGCATTTCATCATTTTTCAAGTTTTTAAATTCATATTTTACAGAATCATCTTTAGCGTTTGTTCCTCTCATAAGCGATAGCCGTTGTCTGATTTTCACTCTGACCAGATGATGATCCGAATTGCAGGCTGTCCCTCTAACTGATTTAACATCGATGATGCTACTGTGCCAGCGTTTATCCACTAATACATGATCTATCTGGTTCCGAGTTTCTCCATCTGGGGACGTCCAGGTGTATTTATGAATATCCTTATGCTGAAATGTTGTGCTCTTAACAATGAGATTCTTTGATGTGGCAAATGTGACTAATCTAACCCCGTTGTCGTTACTATCTTCATGAAGACTGAATTTGCCTATTGTTGGTTTGAATATATCTTCCCGCCCCACTTTTGCATTAAAATCTCCTAAGACAATTTTCATATGATATCGTGAAAGGCTATCAAATAAGCATTCTAATTCATCATAGAACTCATCCTTGATCTTGTCATCTTTATCTTCTGTGGGGGCATGTACATTTACAATTATAAAATCATGTCGTTTACCCTTTAGAATTATGTATGATATCCTATCACTAACAAACTTAATATCTCGGATAGCAGATAGGATCCTCAATTGTTTACTTATTCATGTTCAGAGTTGGAGAGTCAGCAAGACAACTACAAAGTACTTTTATAGCAGGATTCCACCATTAACCAATTTAAGAGTTTTATTGCATACCGTGTTAAGTTCATCTCCGGACAAAATCGAATTTATGATACATTTGCATATTTCTCTCCTCTCTTTCATGCTGTGAACTTGAGTGCCATACCGCATTTCTGCTTGTGCAACGGGGCTTTAAAAAGTATAGCAGTAGTTGTTGCAGACTGTATATTGTTCACAGTTGTAATTGGTGCAAAATTTTAATTTGCACAACACCATTTGTAGTAGTGTTGGTAAGCTTTTATATTATAAAGTATATTAGGTTGGTTATTGTAATTATTTGATCAATGCTAAGAAAACTTCCAAAATTACCAATTTACCTATGTATTAATGTAACTATTATTATTATTATTATTATTATTATTATTATTATTATTATTATTATTATTATTATTGCTAGGATATCAAGCAGGGAGAAAATTAGAAATGAAGTTTTAAAAGAGATCATGAATGTACAAAACCCAATTTTAGAATTTATCCAAGAAAACCAACTAAAATGGTACGGGCATATTAGGCGAATGGAGGATTAAAGATTACCGAAGAAAATAATGGAATGGACACCGTCAGGAACGAGAAGGAAAGGACGACCAAATCTCACGTGGATACAAGGGATTAGAGAAACTTTGAATGACTGGGAAATAGAGGAAGAAATGTGTTATAATAGAGACGAATGGAGGAAAATTATAAAGCGAAATTGGAGACAAATCATTGGTGTCGGAAAAATGTATAACACTGTAAAACCGGAAATATATACTAATTCCCGCAATTTGTGTGTACCTTTCTATTAATTAACCGATTAATTAAATTACTTGTTTGCCAATGAAAATGTGTTAATGAAATTATTTTTAATATTAGAGGTATAATAATTATTATTAATGTATAAAACCCTAGATTTTTAAGTCCAAAATATTTTCTTTCAACTATTTAACACTATTTTTCAAGTAATTTTCTAAGATTGATGTAAGGATTTAAGATTGACCGCTGTGGTCTCGAGGTAGCGTGCTTCCTTGTCACGTAGCGGGTCCGAGTTCGATTCCCTGTCGGGACAAGCTTCCTGGGTGAGGTTTCCTTTCGGGGTTTTTCTTTACTTGTAAGACAAATGTCAGGTAGCTTTAAGGCCCATACGCTCCCGAACATCATCCGGCCATCATCATCCTTACCATCCACGGTGCGGAAAGCACCGGGAAGCTACCACACCTATAATTCCCTAGTAAAACTGCAAAGCATATCATGAAATGCATATGATTGTAGTGAAAGACCTGCCCTAGGACAGAACACTATGAATAAAAATATATTTTTTTGATGGCGTAGCTATTACAGTTTACAAGTAATTCGTTTTTTGTCTCCCGCAAAATTTTACTTTATGACATAACACGTTTTGCAATACTGCTCCTCAATTATTGTCACAGACTGTCATATAAGCCTAATATTATGCCCCCCTATTATTCATATTAGGAACTTTATTTATAATATTACTGATTTGATATACGTAATATTTCAGTTTCAGCATTAATGTATATGCATTAATTGGTTGGCGTTTCCTGTTTAATTTATATTGTTATTATGTTTTTAGAGTATAAAAAGTTTGGGGATAATCCACTTTAACTTATCTGATATATTTGCAAAGTCCTGTAGAACAACAGTGCGCATGCGCCAGAGTTTATAGGGCCAGCGATAACCCACCATCGAACGACATATCGATTATTATCGTTGTTTCGTTTATTATCTTTTTCTTGTTTTATGTATTTGGACACTTTTAAAATATAAATAACCTAAAAGCTAACTAACTAACTCATACTTAACCTAATTCAATTACTCTAACCTAGGGTGGATCACATGAAACGCCCTTTTTTTCACTCCTTAATAATCGCAACCATCGATAACCCACTGGTTCCAACTACAACTATATAATGTACTCTCTGGAGAAAAGAGCAAGTTACCATCACAATATATGTATTTGAACAAATACTTAAAAAATGTAAAATTAAGTTATAAAAATTGTTTTAAATATTTAAAAATATTGTAAAATGTTATTAAATACAGAAGATGAGTTATAATTCACAACAATAAACTGAAAAATTAAGGGTAAGTTTTTCTATACTTGAGCCTTTCAATTCTACAATGTAATTTTTTACGTCTTTTTTAATATAGCCTATTATAATTAGTACATTGTAGGCCAAATATAATTTTATTACATATATTTGTACTTGTATAATAGTGCCGGATGAGTGGAAGAAAATACATTGTGACGGCTTTAAAGGAGCCAGAATATATAACATATGATTTATTATTATCATTATTGGTGTTTCTTTGGTAATATATTTCAGTATTTGAATCAAGATTATTAAATTTCTGACTATCAATATTGTAATTAGCTTAGTTGGCTATTCATGTACTCATTTCAGTTAGGTCTATACCGATAAATATCTAATTGACCTATTATATTTGTCATTATTATTTTCAAATGGTAGAAATTTAACAATTATCATTATTATTATTACTATTATTATTATTATTATTATTATTATTATTATTAATTACATTTTGACATCTTCCTACCTTTTATTAAGAATTATTGTACACTTCGGAAACTAAGAGGAATATGGTAACTGATAGTCGATCGGGATTCACGTTTTTCTATATGTTGGATGTTCCCCTGGAGTGTCCCAAGAGGTGGGTCTGTAATAGTATGTTTGACTTAAGGGGCTCCAGAATAATAAACAGTATTCGTAATCTATATTAGTAAAAATTTTTTTCATAACAAAAATTGTTTGAAGTAAAATAGTTGATGCCTTTTATTAAAATTATCTGAAATGTAATAAGTTATATGCTGAACTGAACAACCCGCTGCGCTGTAGGGAAAAGAAACGAACGAAAAAAAAAAAAAAATAGGGAGTTAGTACAAGTTCAGGAAAAAGTCGGAAGCAGTATGTTTTTAAAATGCATGATATTTGTCTGAACACCTGACGTTACTGCAACGCCACCCCTACAGGAGATTGTTAAACTCAGTATTTAATAGCATTAAGGAATGGATTGTTTATTATCTTTCTGACTTTTTTAATTATTTTTATCCCCTCCATTCATTCATGTTTGCGGATGATTAAATATTTTTGCAGGGGATGAAGATGATATGAGATATATGATAAATAAACTAGTGGAAGAATGTACAAAATGGGGACTGAATATAAATTTACAGAAAACAGAATAGGCCTATATGTGTTTGGGAAAGGATGTGGAGACCTCAACTCGAAGCAGGGAAGATAAAAACATGTGAAAATTTTAAAAATCTTGAGTCAATAATTACATATTTAAGCACATGTGAAAGAGATGTACAAATTAAAATTGCAATGGCAAAAAATGCAACTAAGACATTACATGGAATAATATGGAACAAAAATATTACGAAGGAAACTGAAATGAAAATTTATAAGAGCATAATACAAAATTTAATACACAAGTGATCTTCTTGGTGATATAATATTAAAATATATATGTAGTCAATATGCCCATTTCACCAATTAATGTTTTAAAATGGTCAACAAGTTTCTACAGCCAAGCTGTCATTCTCAAGACCAGATATTGACAGTCAATATCTGGTCTTGAGAATGACAGCTTGGCTGTAGAAATTTGTTGACCATTTTAAAACATTAATTGGTGAAATGGGCATATTGACTACATATATATTTTAATAATACAAAATGTTTTGTCATATGGAAGTAAAACTTGGTCTTTGACGGAATTACAAAAGAATACAATTAGAACAGTTTAATTTGATTGTCTTAGAAGAGTTCACCGCTGTGATCTCGAGGTAGCGTGCTGCCTTGTCACCCAGCGGGCCCGGATTCGATTCTCGGTCGGAACAGGCTCCTGGGTGAGGTATTTTTCGAGGTTTTTGCTCACCTGTAAGACAAATATCAGGAAGCTTAGGGCCCAACGGCCCCGAAAATCATCCGGCCATCAACATCATCATCATCATCATCATCATCATCATCATTTCACCGGTGTGGAAAGCAACGGTAAGCTACCACACCTATAATTCCCTAGTAAAGCTGCAAAGCATAGCATGAAAATGCTATGATTGCAGTGAAAGACCTGCTCTTGGGCACAATTACTATGGATGGATCTTAGAAGAAGCCTTCAAAAAGCAAGATATTATAAAATAAGAAGTGAATTCCTTTGGAAAGAAATGAATGTCACCACATTGTTGTTAAGAGGATTGAAAATCAAACTTTTAAATGGTATGGCCAAGTACAAAGAATGGAAAATGAAAGAAGGCCAAAAAATATATACCAGTGGTCACCCCCTGGAAGAAATAAACGTGGAAGACCAAGGTGGAAATGGAAAACTTATGTCAGAACTTTAGTGTTTGACAGGAATTTGGAAGAAGTAGATTTGAATGATAGAAATAAATAGAAACTAAAGACGACAAACCTATAAATGGGGGAAAGCCGAAGAAGAGGAAGATTCATTTCCTTTTGTAGGACATGTATCCTTCTTGGAGATGGCAAGCTAATACCTTAGGAGGGTGGCATGTAGATTTGGAACAGAAACACTGAACCACATAAAATAATAAGTAGGCACTATCTGTCAAAAAATTATAATTAATTTCTCATAGCCGCCATTTATTTCATGGTACAGGTTCTACAACCTGTATTCGATCTGCATTTAGTTTTTGACAGTACACGATAACAGGCTTACCTGGATTCGTAATTAGAAGTATCTCAGGACCACCGCAGAAGACAGCACAAGAGAAGGGACATGCACCCATATGCAAGGTAGAGACTTCCCATCAGAATAGAACCCAGCCTTCCGGAGTGGTAATTTGACTCTACCGACCACGTCAAGGAGGCGATATTGTTTTAATGTTTAAAAAGTCGGAAACCTCGATGAAATGGGAAAGAGGGAGACAAATTTATAAAATTTGAAAAACTATATTTTTATTAATATCAAGAATAATATTATTTATTTGAATATGTGACCTTCGAATGGACCGTGTCTAGTGCTGTATTTATATAAGGGAAAGGCAACTTCTGGTAGAACTAACAGCCTGATGGATCAACGATTTTAAGCTAAAGCCGCTAATGGAATCGTCTTAACGCCCACTCTGTCTCCTCGCTTATTCAGATAATTATGAAATGACATTTAATTTAGAAATTTGTGCTCTGACGGAAAAAAACAAATTTCCTAATTTGTATAATCGTAATTAAGCACAACAAGGATGCCCAAGATCGTTTCTTCGCAGCAGACTTAACTAGTATCCCAGTTCTGTATTTGGTATGTATACTTGATGTAACTATACTGTCATAATCCGATTTTTCTGTACATTATGGGTGTAGCTAATGTTCTGATTGGTCGGTTGAGCTCTGCGACCTGTCTTCATGGTAGACAAGCCTGGCGTCCTGCTCCGCAGGAGAGCTCTCTCGGTGCCACGAATTCCAACTTAATGTGTGGACCCTTTCCTCTCAGTAAAATATGCTCTTTTTTCATATCCCACTGACAATAATAATAATAATAATAATAATAATAATAATAATAATAATAATAATAATAATAATAATGATGGTGATAATAATAATGATGATGATGATGATGATGGTGACGATAATAATAATGATGATGATGATGATAATAATGATGATGATGATAATGATGATGATGATGATGATGATGATGATGATGATAATGATGATGATGATAATAATAATGATGATGATAATAATGATGATGATGATAATGATGATTATGATGATAATGATAATAATGATGAGGATGATAATAATGATGATGATGATAATAATAATTGATAATAATAATTGATGATGATATTAATAATAATAATAATTAATAATAATAATAATTAATGATAACAATAATAATTAATGATAATAATAATAAATAATAATAATTAATAATAATAATAATTTTGGAAAAAGAAGCTCTTCCAGATGAATGGAAAGAATCAATTATCGTACCAATTTATAAGAAAGGAGATAAAACTGATTGCAACAATTACAGGGGTATCTCATTACTTTCAACTTCTTACAAAATTCTAACAAATATATTAGTCAGCAGACTTACTCCCTATATTGATGCCATTCTAGGAGATCATCAATGTGCATTTAGAAGAAACAGGTCTACAACAGATCAGATTTTTAGTATAAGACAGATTTTAGAAAAGAAATGGGAATATAATGGTACTGTACATCAACTATACGTAGACTTCAAAGAAGCATATGATTCAATTAAGAGGGAGAAGTTACATAGTAATCGGCCGCGGTGGACTAGTGGTTATGCTCCTTGCCTCTGGTTCCGAGGGTCGCGGGTTCAAACCCGGCCTGTGTCGATGGATTTTTTAGGACGGAAATGGATTTTTTAGGACGGAAAAATCCAAGGAGGAAGTCCTCCGGGAGGGACTTTAAGCCGTGGGTCCCGAGTCTGATGATTTTCAGGCTCGTAATAAAATCCTTAAGCCTCAATGAAAAGGCCTCTAAGCAAAATTAACCGAATTTTCCCGTCCTAGTACTACCTTGGTTTCCTAGATGTCAGTATGAGGCGGAACGCTGACCACGGACCACTCAGAATAATACTACTAATGCTTTATTTTAGCTGACAGAGATAAGGCCAGAAGGCCTTCTCTTCCACTCAACCAGCGAATAGTAGAATTATACAAAAATTACATACATCTTACAATTTTAAGATATTAAAATACAGACTAAACAAAATACAATTATGATGTGATCTAATACTAGCTAATATTAACAAAAACATAGAATATAATAACATTAAAATGATATAAAATAAAGTAAGTAGCTTCCTAGATGATTATTAATGGAATGCTCTATATAGTTGTTATGCAGTTAATGACATCTATACGAAAACAAGTGTAACTAAATTAGTATGGTTCAAATTCTTCCCTGTAGGGGGAGAGCGCCCACATCTCTGTAAAGGGAAAACATGGGCTTACAATATTACAAAGTTATATAGTAACCTGCTGGAGTTTGGAATTCCTAAAAAGTTAGTTAGACTTAATACGAATGTGTCTAAATGGCACAAAGAGTAGGGTGCGTGCAGGCAAACAGTCTTCGGACACTTTTGAAATCCAGAATGGGTTGAAGCAAGGAGATGCACTATCTCCTCTACCATTTAATTTTGTACTAGAGCATGCCATTAAATCTTTAGAGAATGAGGAAGGCTTACAACTCAATGGTATTAATAAGCTGTTAGTTTATGCTGATGATGTAGTATTATTGGCCGATAGCGAGGAGATACTAAAGGACAACACGCACACACTATTGAGTAACACTAAGAAATTAGGACTGGAAGTAAATTTCAATAAAACTAAATATATGGTCACACGTAGAAATACATTATATAATGGAAATGGACAGCTAATGACAAATGAGGGAAATTTTGAAGAAGTGGCTGAATTCAAATACCTAAGAACAATAATCACAAATAGGAATGAGATGCATAAAGAAATTAAACATAGGCTCAATTCTGGAAATGCGTGCTATCGTGCATTGCAGAGACTCTTGAAGTCCCAACTCCTTTCAAAAAACGTTAAACTGAAAATATATAAAACTATTATTCTACCAGTTATATTATATGGGTGCGAAACATGGACTCTTACTTTAAGGGAGGAAAGGAGATTACGAGTATTTGAGAATAAAGTACTTAGGAAAATTTTTGGACCAAAGAGAGATGAACATACAGGTGTTTGGAGAAAACTACATAACAATGAACTACATAGTCTTTATAGGAAGCCAGATATAATAAGAACAGTTAAGTCTCGTAGACTGCGATGGGCAGGACATGTTGCAAGAAAGACTTGCATGGAAGCTTCTTGTAGGAAAGCCAGAGGGAAAACGCCCAGTTGGTAGACCAAGAATGAGGTGGGAGAATAACATTAACTATGATTTGAGGGAAGTAGATTGTACAGGGAATGATTGGAAAACATTAGCTCGGGATAGGGATGTATGGAGAGCTTATGTCCGCGCGATGGGCAGGACATGTTGCACGTACGGGGAATGAAAGACTTGCATGGAAGCTTCTTGTAGGAAAGCCAGAGGGAAAACGCCCAGTTGGTAGACCAAGAATGAGGTGGGAGAATAACATTAACTATGATTTGAGGGAAGTAGATTGTACAGGGAATGATTGGAAGGCAGCTATAGTTAAAAATAGGATTAAAACACCTACTGATCAAGTATAAAAAAATTTAAAGGTATTAGCTCGGGATAGGGATGTATGGAGAGCTTATGTCCGCGCGGCCATGAACCTACGTGTTCGATAGTGCCAGTGAGTAAGTAAGTAATAATAATAATTAATAATAATAAACAATAATAATAATTAATAATAATAAACAATAATAATAATAATTAATAATAATAATAATAATGATAAGGAAATTATGATGATAATGATAACGAATGATATAAATGAAAAGTATTGTATATTCTGGTAGGTTTAAAACCAAAAAATACCTTTTCTACTCAACTTGTACAAATATACAATCTACAAATTCAAATATTTTATATCTTCTTGTAATCTTGTAAGCCCATGTTTCCCTTAACTTTCGTATAGATGTCATTTGAGTGATCCGTGGTCAGCGTTCCGCCTCATACTGACATCTAGGAAACCAAGGTAGAACTGGGACGGAAAAATTCGGTAAATAAATTTTGCTTAGATGCCTTTTCATTCAGGCTTAAGGATCTTTTAAGAGCCTGAAAACCTTCAAACTTGGGACCCATGGCTTAAAGTCCCTCCCGCAGGACTTGATCCTTGGATTTTTCCATCCTAAAAAATTCATCGACCCCGGCCGGGTTTGAACCCGCGACCCTCGGGACCAGAGGCAAGGAGCATAACCACTAGTCCACCTCGGCCGATAAATTATATTAAATAGCCTATTAAATTATAAAACATTGAAGATTAAGAAGATATGAAATCTATTCGAAGCCACTCTTTTCATACCAACTACTACTATTGCAACTACAGCTATTACTATTAATACTTTAATTCCTATACAGGAACCACTTATAGAGATAAGTGCCAAGACAAAGTTTAACCAAAGATGAAGCAAATATAAAATAACATACATTTTAGATGATTGTAACTTTCGGTAGACCTTGATTTTCTGTAGTAGGAAATTCCAGATGCAGGAATTGGGCTAAATAATTTCCAGTCAAAGTATGAATAGAACTGGACAGAGCAATTTTCTTCGATCTTGGAGACAAAGCCAAGACAATTCGTGCAAAATGAAGAAAAATCGTATGTTTGGAGATTAAATTTATACCTGGTACATGTTATGAACACACTGTTTTTTTTCTGACAGTACCGTGGTATGGTCGGCTAGTATAACATCACAACACTTAAAATGCGTATCATTAAGATTTAGGTAAACTCTTTTTTAATGTTTTAGGATTAACATTTTTTAGACACTACAGGACTGCATTATAGAGATATTTTTAGATTTTGTACATTTAGGAGTTCCAATTAGGACAAAAATCGAGATTGAATCCCAAATAACTATCGTCAGCGTATGTAATTTGTTTGTTGTGCAATATGATGGTCGGCTTGTGTCTATTTATAGAGTACTAGCTAATGCCCGGCGTGCGCTGCTACGCATAAATAAATTAAAATTAATATGCTTTTATGTTTAGTTATAAGTAAAAGGAAAAATAATTATAAATTTATATTTTTTTAGGTCAAATTGACATAGAAAAAGAGGTCAGTAATTATTTTATGGAACAGCTGAGCCGAACAGTATACCAAATTTCCTAAACCATGTTTATGTTAATCCTCAGCGGAGTACAGCAAGCAACTGACTGCACCATGCGTATTAGCATATATACGGTAGGACAAATGTCAGTCAGTTACGGGACACTAGCGGAAAAAATAATGACTTTACAAGAAAATGTCTTCAATACGCTTTTGTTAGTTGTGTACCGATAACGTAGTCCAAGAGGATATTTTATTCCATCAATTATTATGTTGTGTACAGTAATTTTTATACGTTTTCTGTGACTGACTGGCCATAGCTTGCAGTTAACAATTATAGGACACATTTAAGGTATATAGAACGTTAGAAGGCAATTAATATTATTACCTTTACGACTAGGGAGGACCAAAGTATGGTTTAACAAAAGAGTTTGTAAAATAAAACGAATTAATACGACCAAATCATTAAACAACAAATTGGTAAGATTTTGCGTGTTTTTACAGGTTTGGAATATGACAAGTTCCACCACTAATATTAGATTAAAATAATACACTTATGGAACATTATCTTATAGAATCAGAAAATTTGATCCTTAAAGATATATATTACGCCAAAAAATTATTCCTGCGTCAATTTCAAAATCTTCATCTCGGTATGACATTTTCATGGAATCGCTCTATGTTAACCTTCATCATTGTTTTGATAATTTCTCATTATAGCCGCTATTTTGTTTATGTAACTTATATGACTATTTTCATTAAATTCCAGTTATTTTAGTTAATCATTGTGATTAATTATTTATTACAAGCATTAAGTTATTTATACTCCTATAATCTCCTCTCTCATGGTTTCGTTAAATACCTCGCTAAGTACAATAAACTATAGGTCAAAGTATTGTTTAATGTATACTAGCAGTTGTTTACGAAATTAAGCAGGTCTGCGTAAATCTAGGGCCCAGCGCGCAGAATCTGTTAAGATTAAATAGTCATGTTTATCGGTTCACTATATTTATACACTTGTTTACATTGTGATATAATATTGAGCAAAAGTAAACTAAATAATCAATATAGCCGATATAGATCTTAACTGACTCTGTACAGATGTATTCGATTTTTATAGGATATGCCGAATATGAATTTTGAATGTAATCTTGGAATCCAAATGGAGTCCAATATATTTGACGAAGAACTCTAAACGGAGATTTTGAGCCCCCAAGGTGAGTTGGACCGGGGAGAGAATTTGGCAAAAACATATAGCTTGAGTTTTGGTTCCAATAATTTTTGTTTCATTTCTGGAATTAAGAATGAATAGTGTACAGGACATTTCGGAAAATATGGATTCCTCTAGGAAGGGCTCGAAAGGATGATTGGAAGAATATACAAGTATCGCCAGCAAAGGATGTTTTTTAAACGCGTTATATAGTGGGGAGATCTGATACATATGTAGGGTAGATCGGGGGAATATGGTTCACTTTTTAAACAATCGAACATAAACCCCAACAACAATTCTAATGAAATATTTTGTTTTACTGATACAAATGAACATTTTCACACTAATGAACACAAACAATTAAACACTTGCTGACATTTTGAACTTACTTACTTACTCACTGGCAATATCAAACCCGTAGGTTCATGGCCGTGCGGACATAAGCTCTCCATACATCCCTATCCTGAGCTAATGCTTTCCAATCATTCCCTGTATAATCTACTTCCCTCAAATCATAGTTAGTGTTGTTCTCCCACCTCATTCTTGGTCTACCAACTGGGCGTCTTTCTTCTGGCTTTCCTACAAGAAGTTTCCATACACGTCTTTCATTCCCCAAACGTGCAACATGTCCTGCCCATCGCAGTCTACGAGACTTAACTGTTCTTATTATATCTGGCTTCCTATAGAGACCATGCAGTTCATTGTTATGTAGTCTTCTCCATTCACCTGTCTGTTCATCTCTCTTTGGTCCAAAAATTTTCCTAAGTACTTTATTCTCAAATACTCGTAACCTCCTTTCCTCCCTTAAAGTAAGAGTCCATATTTTGTATCCATATAATATAACTGGTAGAATAATAGTTTTATATATTTTCAGTTTAATGTTTTTTGAAAGGAGTTGGGACATCAGAAGTCTCTGCAATGCATAATAGCATGCATTTCCAGAATTGAGCCTATGTTTAATTTCTTTGTGCATCTCATTCCTATTTGTGATTATTGTTCCTAGGTATTTGAATTCATCCACTTCCTAAAAATTTCCCTCATTTGTCATCAGCCGTCCACATCTATTATATAATGTATTTCTACGTGTGACCACATATTTAGTTTTATTGATATTTACTTCCAGTCCCAATTTCTCAGTGCTACTCAATAGTGTGTGTATGTGTTGTCCTTTAGTATCTCGTCGCTATCGGCCAATAGTACTACATCACTAGCATAAACTTACAGCTTATTAATACCATTGAGTTGTAGGCCATCCTCATCCTCTAAAAGATTAGATTGCATGCTCTAATACACAAATTAAATAGTAGAGGAGATAGTTCATCTCCTTGCTTCAACCCATTCTGTATTTCAAAAGTGTCTGAAAACTGTTTGCCTACACGCACCCTACTCTTTGAGCCATTTAGACACATTCGTATAAGTCTAACTAACTGTTTAGGAATTCCGAACTCCAGCAGGATACTATATAACTTCTCCCTCTTAATTGAATCATATGCTTTTTTGAAGTCTACATATAGTTGATGTACAGTACCATCATATTCCCATTTCTTTCCTAAAATCTGACTTATACTAAAAATCTGATCTGTTGTAGACCTGTTTCTTCTAAATGCACATTGAACACTTTAAAAATTATTTTTGTAGTGAACTGTCTTCTAACAAGTTTCTCAAAGGACCGGAATAAGGTGGATCACATTCGGGGAGATGCGTAGCTTTATTTTCTAACAATTTTCTAACAAATTCTTGCCGGGTTTTAGTCGGCTGATGACCTTGCCTTTTTTCAGAGGTCTGGAAAACATTGATACTTAAAACAGTAGGCTATTTAAATATGATAATGTGCAGAAGTAAGGTTTTATTTGGGAGAGATTTGAGATTCTATTGCTGCCGGGGACACTGTTGGGTTTTAGGTTACGGACTATCTGTTTTATAGTCCAGCCACTTAGTCTCCAGCTCTGACGTTTTTACGGCAGTATTGCCGATATGGATATTCAGTGGGAGGAACCGATTTATGTATGCGGTTAGCAGAAATACAGTTGACAACATCTCAGCAATTTCAAACCTTACTAGCGCGCTATAGCGCCGTCAAGAGCAGTGATTAGTTGTGGCAGACGTTCCTCCCACATTAACTATTTCCTTATTGGCAGTAGAGGGCGAGTTTCTCCCTTTACCCCTCGTACAACCTAAACGTCAGAGCTGGAGATCCAGCGGCTGGACTTTAGTTCCCTAAAACATATATCGGGACATTGAGATGATCACTCATTTGGGAAGGCCTTTATGTTCTTGTCTGGTAAAAAAGTATGTGTGTGTTCCACAGTTTAAAATCCCTCTCCCGATAGGTCCTGCCATTGTAAGGCCCGGCTGCCGTGTGGCTTGTAAAAATTACGTTTAAGGTAAGAGGTTAAACTGAGTTAAAGAAGGATAAAACGGATATCGGGAAGGATATTAGGGGTAGGAGTTTCGAGATAAGTAAGCCTAGTGACCACTTGATTTAGCTCAGCCTCATGAACTGGTGTTGTGTGCTCATGAGGGTGGAAACGTGATGTGAGATGGTCTGCAATATTTGAGTCTTATATTTAAGATTAACTTTAAATAATATCACTCTAAAATACAATTTAAGAATATCTACATCTAAAACAGAAATATTAGCTCTGAAAGGAAAATGTGCAATTAGAACAAAAATAATAATAAACAATGTAATTATAGACCAAGTTCAGAATTTTAATTATTTGGGATGCCATTTAGGCAATGACAGAAATTTAGATAAACACACTAAAATACATTGATTCAATTATCTCTGTGGCACAATTAAACGCACTTTATTGAATAAGACTAGAAAAGAAACTATTTTGAAGTTTTACAAATTATTGACAATTCCATCTCTTATCTATGGATGTGTAACCTGGACATTAACAAAGGCAGATAGTTAACAAATAGAGGCTGCTGAAATGAAGATGTTGAGAGCAATAGCAGGATACCAAAGGACCGATAAAAAGAAAAACGAAGATATAAGAACAGAACTTAATATATTTAATCTCTGTGCAAGAATAAAATATTATCAAAATGCTTATGTTCAGCACGTATTACGAATGAATGAACAGCGCATACCAAAAAGAATGTACCAAAAGGGAGAAGAATGTTGGAAAGACCATTGAAGAGATGGAAGGACTAATTCGACCTATAATGAGATCGGAACAGGCCATTGGGCTTAATCCTTGTTGTTGTTGATGTTGATGAAGATGATGATATTTAAGATTATAGGCCCAAATTCCGTTGGCTTCAATTGGAGATGAGGAGGAGCTCTGCATAATTTTATTGTTTTGACATCCGCAACAAATTAGCATAGTAAATGTTTGATGTTTGGGAGAGCCAATTTGGCGAAATAATTTTAAATATCATTTTTGAGTTAAGTAATTTTGGAGCGTAGGGCCAGTGTATTTTTGTTGAGGCGTGTAAGGTGTCTGCGTTGTAGCTAGTTTTATTGCTGTATATATATAATATACACAGTTTACGTATATATACTCCATATATATTCAGAAGCAATAATATTAAATATGTTATAAAGTCTCAATATAGAATTGAAATAAACTAAAACGAACGGAAATAAAATAAACGTGAGAATTAGGATTTCAGATGCACTAACTCTAACAAACATTATTTTCAACCTTTTCTGAGTAAAAAAATAGAGTAGGTCTATATCTTCCTTTGAATTATACAAGAATAATGACAAGTATAGACGTCCTCAATTCCTATTTGTGAGGAGAAAGGAAGATAATCACAAATCAAAGTTGCATTTTACAGATAAAAAAGTTATTCTGAGACAAAATTGGATTGCGGTATGCATCGACCGGCTATGGGCCTTTAAGTAAGTTTCGGGAAAAATACATTTAAATTTTAAGCCAATCCTCACTATTTATTGTAGCGCCAAACAAACAATACTGGATATTGCAAGTTATTTTCCTTGTTTGACAATGATGCATCAACAATCTAAGACGGAAACATTTGGCACTTAGCTGCATGATGAAGAGTTTAGATTAGCATTTTTCAAGATCTGGTTTCAAAACATAGAATTTCTGATAGGACTGATAACGTTTACATTTTTCTTTCATAATAAGTCAACATTTAAAGATTTGATGCTAAAAGTGTGCTTACACTTACTTCACGAGCCAGTGCAACATATAGCAATAAATTATATATTTTTTAAAAAGTGACGTTTAGCCGGTTGATGCATAACATAGACAAATTCACAATTATCAATTTGTTATGAAAATATAAATATGGGATTTGTTAGGGCCTATATCTCTTATTTTAAGATGTTAATGTGTACCTTTAAAAACAAAATTTGTGTGTATGTTAAATTGTATACTTTCATGGCAGGTATTTTGATTCATGTATTTTATGTCTTTCGGGCTAAATGGCCGTGGTCTGGTTTTATTAACACTCAACGTCTCGTCTACTACTGCGGTAGACATCTTCAGGAGATTCTGCGTGCTCTTTGACCTCTTAACTCTTCAAATGTCGGCTGCAGACTGGCTGTGTGTTGGAAATCGTGTCCTTATTTATATTTAGACATCCTCAGGAGATTCTGCGTGCTCTTTGATCTCTTAACTCTTCAAATGTCGGCTGCAGACTGGCTGTGTGTTGGAAATCGTGTCCTTATTTATATTTAGACATCCTCAGGAGATTATGCGTGCTCTTTGATCTCTTAACTCTTCAAATGTCGGCTGCAGACTGGCTGTGTGTTGGAAATCGTGTCCTTATTTATATTTAGACATCCTCAGGAGATTATGCGTGCTCTTTGATCTCTTAACTCTTCAAATGTCGGCTGCAGACTGGCTGTGTGTTGGAAATCGTGTCCTTATTTATATTTAGACATCCTCAGGAGATTATGCGTGCTCTTTGATCTCTTAACTCTTCAAATGTCGGCTGCAGACTGGCTGTGTGTTGGAAATCGTGTCCTTATTTATATTTGGACACGATTTCCAACACACAGCCAGTCTGCAGCCGACATTTGAAGAGTTAAGAGGTCAAAGAGCACGCAGAATCTCCTGAGGATGTCTACCGCAGTAGTAGACGAAACGTTGAGTGTTAATAAAATCAGACCACGGCCATTTAGCCCGAAATACATAAAATACACGAATCAAAATTTGTGTCATTAGAATAAAGAAATTAATTATATCAATTTCGTATGCGAAACCCAATGTTATCGTTAATGTTTCCTTCTTCCTTCCTTCCTTTCCTTCTTCACCTTAGTTTAATATCTCCTTTTGTAGGCACTTTCACAAGCTCCACTCCTCCGAGGCCTTATGAGGATACGACTTGTCAGGTGACGATTTTAAACTCTCTATCACATATCACTTTTCTTTTTGACTACCAGAAGGACACGGAGGGTCTCCCCGGATGAATGATCGCTTAACTGCCAAGATAGCCTCCGAATATCGAATGTCGACAAGACATATTACTCGACCGCATTAACTTTGTAGCCGATGAGGGGAAGTAATGGCTTAGTGTTGAAGAGGAGAAAAAGTGTCTCCTTCTACCGTTAGTACAATCGAATGACTGGACAAGTGGTATAATCAGTGGCAAAATATAGTGGTAGACCTACTTGAAATAGAAGATGAAGTTAATGAAAGATCATCGGAGGTTGTATGCCTACGGGTTTCTGGATAATGTGACGTACAGAGAAATTAAATCAGCACTGACTTCCAACAACTGTCTGACAGACTTAAATGTGTATATACTGTGAATATAGGGTCTAACTTTCGCACTTTACATTGTCATTCACAACTGACTATACACGACTGACTGATAATAAAAACTGTCAATGCAACCTAAAATAAGGATCTACTACCTCAAACCCCTTACTCACCCTTACCACATTCTTTTAGTTCCCAGTTTTTCCGCATTGAAAGTTAACGTTGTCGAGTAATACCATTCATTCATACATTCTTACTGAAGAAGGCGAATATGTTATGGTTGATAAGAAAAGTCGGATGGCGTTCGGAGACTTAAAGTTTCCTTATATTTGTCTTACAAGTGAGGAAAAAAATATAAAAATCGCATCCAGGAATCTTGACCCTACCGAGAATAGAACCTGGTTCCTTTAGGTCTATGGCAACGACGTTACCCCGAGAATACAGTGGTAAAGCGTTATGGTGTATATGAGCTTAAAATAAAAATGAACGCATAATGGTAGTTGAAGTACAGTAATGCTTTGTGGATCGATAAATTTAATGAACAATTCGTCAATTAAGTTGGCAGGTTTAAAAAAAAAGTTTGAAACATTTTACCGAACGCGTTCGTCATGAATGTTAGCGAACTTTGTACGGCTTCATAATTCTAGTAATTTAATAAGTCAATGACTGGGTGTGCCGGCTCAGGCTGTAGCGTTTGAGACTGGTATTCTGGAGTTCCCGTGTTCAAATCCTTGTGCTGACAAACCTGGCTTCTCCCCCCGAGGTTTTCTAATTTTTCAAGTGAATGCTGGATTAGATTTTCAATACTAGACCCATTTCAACATCACAATTTCATTACCCTCCTTATTTTGTTGTTCAGGCATAATGTCAGGTTGATGCATAAGTTGAAATGAAGCCTCTTATTATGGCCATTTGTTAAATCTAGAGCAAATCAAAATTAATTGTAAACAATAACTGCATTATAGATATGCCATATAATAATTTTTTTTCTAATTTAGGTGTAAGAGTAATTTTTGTTTTTTCTAACCTAGTTGAGTGATAGATAAGGCCTTAAAGCTTTAACTCTGCCAGGTAAAATAAAGCTATTATTATTATTATTATTATTATTATTATTATTCATAGCATGAAAATGCTATGATTGCAGTGAAAGACCTGCCCTCTGGCAGAATTACTGTGGATGGATTATTATTATTATTATTATTATTATTATTATTATTATTATTATTCATTGCATGAAAATGCTATCATTGCAGTGAAAGACCTGCCCTCGGGCAGAATTACTGTGGATGGATTATTATTATTATTATTATTATTATTATTATTATTATCATTATTATCATTACAAGGATGCCAAGTGACCAGGCCTGTCGCATCATCACAGGGGCAGATTAAATTAAATTAAGCAAAATGGTGGCATAGATATGGAGAAGTAGTGGATTTTTTTTTGAGGAGGTAAGCAGGTGAACTCCTAGAAAAACTTGCACTGATTAAACCACCACGACGCCATTATGCAGTGTCCGAGACCCGAACTTAGGACCCTAAGATGAGGACGAGCGTGTAACAACTTTATAACATTAAGCTTATATCTGTGAAATTCTACCCAAACCAGACAGTATTTCAAAGCTCACTGTTTACAGCCAAAGATTAGCCTAGACGGGATATGACATTAGATGTTGAACTAGTTTTCCAATTAAATTTTTTAATTCTCGTTTATACTCCCTTTAACATCTAACCCACCCTTTGGCCATATTATGCTTTAAGTTGACACGCGCAGGCTCGGAGCCATGAGGGAGTACATGTAAGTGTGCCCCAATTACATCAACACAACCATCTATTTTAAATACCAGTTAAATGAGATACCTTCGGAGGACTGCAGGATAAACACTACCAGATCACAAAAACAAAAAAACAAAAATGAAGACATTTTAGAAGAATTACACATGAAAACAAAATTTCTGATTATAAGTCAAGATGGATGCAACATGTTCATCGAATGTAACATCATAGGATACCCAAACAAATGTTAAGCTATCAACCTGCAAGAAGAAGAATACCGGGACGTTCACTCCGAAGACTTTTGGATGGTGTTTCTCTTGAGGGTGAAACAGGTCAAAAATGACCTAAATTCGTGAATGTACTATGATGATGGTTGGCTAGACCGCATTACTTTTTATTTAAGATGATATGTGGTGAAGGATGATATGAAAATGAATGGAGATGAATTGGCATGATAGGCGAGGGAAAAGGAATGGAGAGTGTTGGTGGGATGAAATTCAGGAAACAGGAGAACCACAAAAAATCCCGATCCGCCAGAATTCGAACCTGAAATCCCAATTGAAGCCACCGTCTACCGGGACGGCCATCTTGACTCTAGCATGGCATTATTATAACTTACCGTGAAACCACATTAATTATGGCAGGGCTTACCGGTAAGAGTAGGCCTAAGTTTAACGACGAACAGGCGAAATACGTTATAGTTATTTACATTACAAGAATTGTAAGGTTTGGTAATGCGTAGTTGAGATATTCAAGGCGGAAACGTAGCTGAGGCCGAAATTTTGGAACGGATTCTTAAAGGACTCTCAATCATTGAAATGTACATCATTTTATGAGATTATTTGCTTGGAGTGCACATACATAAAGATGATTTTTTTCCCCCAGATAGTACGGCACCATTTTTTTTACCCTCAAAATATTTACATGTAGGTTTCAATCTCTTTAAAAGAAAATGAGTTTCTATCTCTAATATAATATTTGTACTTAAAATTTACGATTTTATATCACTAACTGACGTAACCGTGGAATGTGACCATTCATTCATAGTAATTCTGCCCGAGGGCAGGTCTTCCACTGCAATCATAGCATTTTCATGCCATGCTTTGCAGCTTTACTAGGGGTTTATAGTTGTGGTAACTTCCCGTAGCTTTTCACACCGGTGAAGGATAAAGATGATAATGATGACCGGATGATTTTCGGGGACATTTGGACCCTAAGCTTCTCATTTGTCTTACAAGTGAGGAAACCCCCCGAAAAAACCTCACCCAGAAGCCTGTCCCTACCGGGAATCGAACCCGGGCCTGCTGCGTGATAAGGCAACTCGCTACCTCGAGGGTGGACATGTCATCAAAGTATATAGTATAACAGCCAACAAGTCGGTAGATAGAAAACTCTTTAATTGTTGCCAGTAGGCCTACTAACTGAACTTATTTTAAACTGTTACAGCAACACTGTTGAAATTTAAATTTGACTTCACAGCTGCAAATTAGCCATTGTTACGGATGGTTCACATAAATTATATTTTAATATTTATTATTTACTATTGTTGACTTCACACTGCAGATTGGCCATTAACCGTGGGGTATAACTTACATAAATTATATTTTAACATTTATTTAATATTGATGACTTCGGATTGAAATTTTAAAAGCTGTTCAATAAGATAAATATATATACATGTTTCTGTCCTATCTTTTACAAACGCAGAGGAAAAGGTGCTGAAGCATAAAACAAGAGGGGAAAAAGGGGTGAAATGTAGTAATTTCACGAAAATGTGTAAAAAGTTGCAACAAATTGTGTTCATTTCGCTTAATTTAATCTCCCCAAATACATATATTGAACTTTTGGTATGAAAACAGAATTTTTGGTGCAAAAAAGTGTGTTCATTTAGCTTCGTTTAATCCCCCCAAATATATATATATCCAACTTTTAGTAATAAAACAAATATTTGAAAAGGTATCACACCTTATAATTATTTCCCTAGTGATCATTCGTACATTTAAACAAATACATCATTAGCTACTTCTCTGTCCATGCTCCGGTATGGTCTAGTGGCTAGGATACCTGGCCTTCACCCAGGAGGCTCGGGTTCGATTCCCGGTACCGGATTTTTTTTTTCAATACTTGTCGATGGCAGTATTAAATATTTCCCCCTTCAATTATTTAATAATAATTTTTATTGCAGCCAAATAGCCAGGATTAAAGTAGAATACAATTTAAATTTACATATTCAATTATTTGATATCACGTAAAAATGTACCGTAATAATTTTTAAATTATCATTTGTTGTACTTTAATATCAATGAATATAATATCCCAAGTATGCACGCGGGAGACCGGTGTTCGATTCCCAGAGGGAGGATTTTTTATTTTCGATGTATATTTTTCATACATTTAAGAAGGCCTAATATAAACATGAGAAATTATTGAATCAATCTCAGACATTCTTATAATATTTGTACTTCTAAATGTATATTTAAGAAAAATACATTAGGTGATCCATTGATAATACACTACAAAAAAATCCATCTGACAGTAGATTACTTAATGAGTATCAGCCGATAGCATAATTTTAAGTGTACAATATAAAATATAAGAAAAAAAGTTAAAATTGTTAACCTGTGAATTTTTCAATATATATATATGTACATAACGTATAGACATGAAAAATTAAATAACGTAATAAACTATAATATAGAAGAAAATAATAAACTTTACAATGAAGAGGCATGGAAATTAAAGTGTATATCGTGCAATATCAATATATATATATATATATATATATATATATATATATATATATATATATATATATATGGGCAGAATCAGCAGGCATAATGCATTACCATATTCAAAGCGTATTAAAATATCTTCTTCTTAAGTCCTTTCCTTCCCTGTGCCGGGATTAGGGCGCTTCCTAATGTGAACTTACTGAGCAAGTAAATTTAGTTGCTATCATTTCCTCATGGATGTCAGCGAGTGATAGGGGGTCGGTTTACCTCTTCGATTAGTAATCTAGTGGGCAACTTAGGTATTACTAAATGGGAAATGTTCGATAAATTTTGCACAGAGGTCTTAACAAGGGTCAACAAATACAGACCTAATTCGTTCTGCTGATGAGGACTAGTCCCAAAAGGCGTACAGAATATTAAACCATCTTAAGTCGAGGAGACGGACCTACAAGGTGACTATTTTATAGTTTTTGTTCGTATATTCTATTATTATGACTTAGTTCCTCAGCGGAAACTTACCATGAATTTTACTAGTATCGACACTGTAAGTAAATTTACAGGAAAAGCGAAAAACTGTTAATTTTTATAATACTGCTTGATATTTTGACTAATATTTCATACTTTGATCTAGAGGTAATTCTTGCAGTAAAACATGAATATCATTAATAAATCTTTAGTTATAACACTTTTTGTTTTGGATAAGACTGGTTCTGGAGCAACAGAAGAAAAATTGGGTCATTTTTAGAGACACAAAGGGAACAAAAAGAAATATATATTTGGTGGGTTTTGGCCCTATGAATATTTCGATTTGAAAACTACAATTTATTTAGTACTATTACTTTACATAACTTACTAGAAAGACCACGAAGACAAAATAAAACACGACTTACACTCTTTAGCCTTATGAATGTCCAGGTTTTAACTGAGTCCGTCGCCGTGGCGCTGTCGGTAGAGTCCCTACCTTTCATTCCGAAGACCCGGGTTCGATTCCTGGCGGGTAAGGGGTTTGAAATCTGGGTCTGGATGTGTGTCATGTCCTTGTGCCTATATGTGAGAATAAGAGAAAGTTAACAAAAAGGTAAATAGTAAGTTAAAACAAGAAAAAGAAAAACAGTGTAAATGAAAAAAAGAGGAGGAAAAAACACATGAACAAAAATAAACACAATATTGTTTTTGTAAAATTATAATAGGAAGTAACATTATCAGGCTGTTCTTAATAAATAATGCGAGTTTGCTACATCTTATCTTACTCAACGTTTATGCTATCGCTCGGTTTTTAAACATTTTCCTCGATTCTGTAAAATCACTTCCCAACATCGCATCGTAATATACTATTTCAATACTCTTCCGCCCGCTTCTTGTTTCATAAATTTACGAACGTTCCATAACAGTTCCCAAATTTTTCTGTGAAATACTTTGCCTTCGTTTAATCTACTGTGTATCGGTGGTATTTCATCCATCGTTGTTGGTTTCAGGTTAACGTCATTGCCTCTTATGCAGCGGGTCTGGGTTATATTCCCGGTCGGGACAGGATGCTGGGTAAGAGTTTTGCGGCTTATTTTCCTCATCTGTAAGACAAATATTGGGCAACTTTAAGGCTCATAGTCTCCAAACACCATTCGACCGTCATGATCATCCTATTATATTTGAGTTGTTTAGCATGATCGTGTGAGTTAATGGTATGACTTGTCTTAAACGTTCATGCTGTCTTGGAGATAGCATTGCATTGAGCTGATCTCTCATTGAGGAGGTCCTCCATGTTCTCGTGTGGTCAAAAAAAGTATGAATGTGGCTCTAAGTATAAACGTCCTCATGGCACTGTAAGGCGCGGTGGCATGAGACACGTAAAAGTACCTAAGACGGGTAAAGTAAAGTAAAGTAATCCACTACAGGCCTCGGGAGGCCCTTGGGGTAGTAGGAGGTTAAGGCTCCCACTTTTTCTAGACAATCGGCACTTGGTGTCAGCCGGGTTGTCAGCCCTGCGTGACGGCCGCTTTACCCCCAGAACAAGCGTCTGGTACTCATTTCCGTTAGAGGCTGAGTCGACCCCAGGGCCATAGTGCCGCCAGAAGGTATTGGTCAGTTTAAAAATCCTGACCCCACCGGGACTTGAACCCTCGACCTTCCGACTTGTAGCGCAGTGCCTTAACCACTACGCTACGGCGTGCCCCCTGTATAAACGTCCTCATGGCACTGTAAGGCGCGGTGGCATGAGACACGTAAAAGTACCTAAGACGGGAGGGGTTATTATTATTGAATCTCCAAATATTTTGAAATCCTATTTCGCCACCAAGGTGTTTTAGGGTTGTAGCCTACTATAACAGTATTATACTATACATTGTAAAACAGAATTATTATCATATGGTTTTGAACGAGTGTTATGAATTACATAAATCGTCTATAAGTGTCTTAGAAAATACTACGCATTGTTATGAATATTTGTTATGAAGTTCATAAAATGTTTATAATAATTTTGGTTCTTACAATTCACTTCACACATTGAGGCAGAAGCCTCATCATTTAAAAGTAAGTTCAACCAGAATCGTTGTCTTTCGAATATAGGACAATCAAATAAAACATGTTTTATAGATTCTATTGATTCTTGACATTTACAACTAAGATCACTGTCTGGGTTAATATTAAATTTCCTAAAATAACTTCCAAATTTACCATGGTCAGTCATAAATTGTGTTAAAATGAAATTTGGTATAAAATGTTTTGCCTTTAGCCTATGGTGTACTGTAGGAAAGAATAGCTCTTTAGTCAAAGCGCCATTTGTACTAACTAACTAATTCACTGGCACTATCGAACCCGTAGGTTCATGGCTGCGCAGACATAATCTCTCCATACATCCCTATCCTGAGCCAATGTTTTCCAATCATCCCCTGTATAATCTACTTCCCTCAAATCATAGTTAATGTTATTCTCCCATCTCATTTTAGGTCTACCAATTGGGCGTTTTCCCTCTGGATTTCCTACAAGAAGCTTCCATGCACGCCTTTCATTCCCCATTCGTGCCACATGTCCTGCCCATCGCCGTCAACGAGACTTAACTGTTCTCATTATATCTGGTTTGCTATAAAGACCATGTAATTCATTGTTATGCAGTCTGTTCATCTCTCTTTGGTCCAAAACTTTTGCTAAGAATTTTATTCTCAAATACTCGTAATCTCCTTTCCTCCCTTAAAGTAAGAGTCCATGTTTCGCACCCATATAATATAACTGGTAGAATAATAGTTTTATATATTTTCAGTTTAACGTGCCATTTGTACTCCTTATCCGATGTTCATTCCAATTAGTGATGATATAGTCCAACAGTTTCATTTTAACACAGGATTTGGACACTTTGAAAATGAATAAGCTCAGCAGATAGACGGGAGCGAGCGAGGATTTTTATGAAATTTCATGTTTTAAACTATTAGTCAGAGAGCGCTAAGACAAAGTATCTTTACATTTTATGATATGTAGAATCAAATAAGACCTTCATATTTTTTCATATTTCATAATATTTTGGCGAATTGTTCACATTTCAGGAAAAATTTAATATTCCTTCATATTTTTCAACTTTCAATTTTTTAAAATAAAATTTCTACTAATTGGTTAAAAACATTTTTGGAGTGACTGTAGTTTTGAAATTTTTTTGACAATGTAATATGGTAGACAGGCGAAAATTCCTCAGCATCCCATCTGGAACAAGATAAATAGATTTGATAAAAGAAAATAATTGAAAAAAGGAGACATGGAATGCCCAAGTGGAGGCTTTTGTCCGAAACTACATAACAAGAACAGGGATTTCCTAATCTGTGACAAGAACATGAATAAGTAGAACAATAATGTTAGAGTAATAACCACCTACTCTTTCTCTCAGGTAGAAACATATTCCTTTTTGCTACCTAAGGACAGTCCTTATTCTATAAATGGATTACAGTATTTGAATGTAGGGAAGACTGCTGCTGCTAAACTTGAAGCTGTGCTGTGATATAAGGTCTTGCTCCACAGTTTATGAAATTAGTAAAGTTCTTGTAGGTAAAGCCAATATTATTCTCACTTACATCAAACTATCATATATAGTGCAGTACATGATTGCTCCCATAACATCATATGATGTGGAGCATACTTTTTGATCGTACAAAATAATTCTGACAGACAGGCGTTAAAAAATATATAAAAAGCTCCTAACTGTGTATTACGAACAGAATTGATAATTTGATTATTCAAAGCACATGCATACCATACTGTGCTCGGGCAAATTTCATGGAAAAACTAATGTTAAAATAATTCTAACTACATTTCACTATGTTCATACGTGTAATGTATAGGATTAAAAATAATTGTAATTGCAAAGAGAGAGTTGAAATACTCCCTAGAATTATTTGTGGATTAATTTATTTTAACATCTTGTTTCTCCAAATATGACATTCAGTACTTGGTCTACTGCGATGGGCAGGACATGTGGCACGAATGGGGGAATGAAAGACGTGCATGGAAGCTTCTTGTAGGAAAACCAGAGGGAAAACGCCAAGTTGGTAGACCAAGAATGAAGTGGGAGGATAACATTAACCATGATTTGAGGGAATTAGATTATAGAGGGGATGATTGGAAAACATTGGCTCAGGATAGGGATGTATGGAGAGCTTATGTCCGTGCGGCCATGAACCTACGGGTTCGATCGTGCCAGTGAGTTAGTTAGTTAGGACTTGGTCTACGTGTGTTCTGATTCATCCAATTTAATGTTATTGTGACATTTATATATACTGGAATTCATTATCTTTATGCAAGGTAAATAGAAGTCATCCAAACTGTACCTACTCTAAATTTTGTCAGTGGTATATTCGATGGAAGCAAGTTACAACGGTTACTATGTTTTGTTTTTTTATTTATGTTTGGATTTCGTAATTAAATATCATTAGATAAATTAATTGATCGCGTTTTATATAAACCCAGTATTAATTTATTGAAATAAAGTGTCAAACTACAGGCTTGGGAGGCCCTTGGGGTAGATGGATGTTGAGACTTCCACATTTCTAGACAATCTCCAAGGGATGTCCACTGGGTTCTCAGTCCTGCGTGACGGCCCCTTTGCCCCAGAACATGCGTCTGGTACTCATTTAAATTAAGAGCTGAGTAGACTCTAGGGCTATGATGCCGCCAGAAGGTTTGGTCCAGCTAAAAACCTGACCCCATTGAGACTCAAACCCACGACCTTCCGACTTGTTAGCGTGATTCCTCACACAATATACTTCAATGTGAGCCATTAAAATTGCTTCAAATCACGAACATGATATGTTATTGATAAGAATGAATAAAACCTCATAATGTTAAAAATTCCCAAATTTATTGTATTAAATGATATTTTATATTAAGTCAGAAGTAATGAAAAATTAATTAAAATGGAAATACAGTGAAACTCTTGATTTCTTCAGCTACAAAAAGGTCTTCTTGTCTCATTTGTGTGCTGGTATGTATACCCATAAATTATACAGGGCTTGTGTATATAAATATACGTAAAAAGTTAAAAAAAATAGTAGCTTCATAATATTTTTGTGTCCTAATTTTCATATTTTTCATATTTTGTTATTATGATTTCATATTTTAGTATAATTTTTTTCATATAATTCCTCGCTTTAATTATGACTATTTACTTCTACATATATGTTTAAGAAAAATATATAAGGTGATACATTTATTGATAATACACTGTACAAAAATAATTCCGTTAATAGTAGACTGCTGAATGAATATCATCTGATAGCATTTGACAAAGTAATTTTAAGTGAACATAAAAAAAGATTAGATAAAAAATTATGATTAAAATTGTAAACTTATAAAACTTCACAGAAATATAAACATAACTTACAAACTTCAAATTGAATTAAATAACACAATGTACAATAAAATATGAGAAAGTAATATATTTAACAATAAAGAGCATGCAAATTGAAGTGTATAGCATGCAAAAAAAAAATACATGGCCAATATCAGCAGAAATTGTATTACCAGATTCAAAGCACTCACATATCTATACTTACCAATGGCAGTGTTATAGTATATTACGATGCGAGGTTGGGAAGTAGTTTTTCCAGAAGCGAGGAAATGTTCAAAAACCGAGCGATAGCGAGGTATTTAATTCCCGAGATTCGGTAAAACACTTCACAAACGTGCGTTGTATATTATTTTTTACGCGATGGTGTTTTGAAAATAATAAATAATAGTAAATCTTTGTTGGAAATATTTGCGTTCATTATAAACAACTGACTGACGTTAACAGTGTGGGCAATGTTTATTTTTGAGACTACAGCAGGCCGTGACACTACCTGTCATAAATGGCGGCAAGTACGTATTTATTGTTTTATATTGTTTCAAATAAAGTTCAGCTAAACTGCAATGATGTGTTTCGTATAATGTACATTAACACTTCCTTTTGAATGTATTTTTGTATATACATTGTACATAGTATATATAATGGGCAATGGTTTAACTTCCCGCACGAGGTTTGTGTATAATATGTAATATTACAGTATAGTTATTTACGTTGGCAACCCCGAAATGTAGGAAGTTGAACTTTCAATCATGGTCGCCATTGCAGTAAGTACAACAAAACGCACTATCGCACAAAAAAATAGTTATTCCATATCAAATACAGGATGTCTGTAAAGTCACTATCCATTTTCGTTAAAACACTACTTTTTCTTTTTTTTCAGACACTGTTAGCTTAGCATAAGATGTTTAGCAAGGAAGAACGGTTGCCATCGTTTGCATAGGTAGGCAGAGTGGAATTTACCCATACATCCTGTAAACCAGCTAAAACAGTTACTGGATTCGGTTGTGTTTCATCAAGATAGTGCGCTCCACATTTTACACATATTGTTCATGATTACCTGAACATAACATTTCCAGGGAGACGGATAAGTACAAGACCACCTCGGATGTGGCTTCCCGCTAAACACCCCTGACCCCCTTAGACTTTTTTTTTTTTTTTTTTATCTGAGAAGCAGCAGGCCTTTTACGGTTTAAATATCAAGGTCTACATTTCGTTCCCATTACTGAAAGATGGAGTTTGTATTTTGACCTAGATAGCGGTCATGTAGAAAGATAGTGTAATGTGTGTAAAACTTCACAATAACAATGCTTTTTCAATCACTGCCTTCCTTTATTGAAATTGATAGTGATGTTGGGGACATTCTGTATTTGACACTACGTAATAATGTTCCTAATGACTTTTGTTATGGATGCGAAACATGGACTCTTACTTTAAGGGAGGAAATGAGATTACGAGTATTTGAGAATAAAGTTCTTAGGAAAATTTTTGGACCAAAGAGAGATGAACAGACAGGTGAATGGAGAAGACTACATAACAATGAACTGCATGATCTTCATAGGAAGCCAGATATAATAAGAACAGTTAAGTCTCGTAGACTGCGATGGGCAGGGCATGTTGCGCGTATGGGGAGTGAAAGACGTGCATGGAGGCTTCTTGTAGGGAAGCCAGAGGGAAAATGCCCGGTTGGTAGACCAAGAATGAGGTGGGAGAACAACATTAACTATGATTTGAGGAGTAGATTATACAGGGAATGATTGGAAAGCATTAGCTCAGGATAGGGATGTATGGAGAGCTTATGTCCGCGTGGCCATGAACCTACGGGTTCGATAGTGCCAGTGAGTAAGTAAGTAAGTAATGACTTTTGTTAATATCATACGTTGGATTTTAAAACCAATGAATTGGATGATATCTAAAGTGTCAGTCCTCGGTAGTATAGTGGTCAGTATCCCCGCCTGTCACGCGGGAGACCGGGGTTCGATTCCCCGCCGGGCAGGGTTTTTTTTTATTTGATATTTTTCATTAAGTGGAACTAATATAAGCATGAGAAATTATTAAATTCATTTTAGACATTCTTATAATATTTATATTATAATATCATATGATATAATAAATATGTTTTCTTGTCTAATGCCACCAGGTTGTCTCTTATGACATTTCTGGCTTTCTCCCCTGGCACTGGCGGAATTGTAATCCATTTCTTAGGTTGGGGCATCTGAAAGGCGAAGTTATGTTACCCCGATGATATGGTAGGTGATAAATGATAATGAAACGCCAGGAGAGTTCTTAACCTAAATTCCAGACCATGGGCAACCACAGGAATAATTCCCTTTTAAGAAAAAATTCCTATGGTCTGACCGGGAATCGAACCCGGGACCTCATGAACAGTAGTCAGTAACGCCGACCACTAGCCCATGAAGCTCTTCGATATAATAAATATATGTTTAATAAAAATATGTAAGGTGATACAATGATGATAATGAAATGGACAGCTAATGACAAATGAAGGATATTTTGAGGAAGTGGCTGAATTCAAATACCTAGGAACAATAATCACAAATAGGAATGAGATGCACAAAGAAATTAAACATAAGCTCAATAGGGATGTATGGAGGGCTCATGTCCGCGTGGCCATGAACCTACGGGTTTGATAGTGCCACTAAGTAAGTAAGTAAGATACAATGAAAATATTGGGCGATAGCAAGGAAATACTAAGGGCCAACACGCACACACTATTGAGTAACACTAAGAAATTGGGACTGGAATTAAATATGAATAGAATTAAATATATGGTCACACATAGAAATATATTACATAATGGAAATTGACAGCTAATGACAAATGAGGGAAATTTTGAAGAAGTGCTGAATTCAAATACCTAGGAACTATAATCACAAATAGGAATGAGACGCAACAAAGAAATTAAACATAGGCTCAGTTCTGGAAATGCACGCTATTATGCATTACCCGACTCTTGTCGTCATAACTTCTTAAAAAAACGTTAAATTGAAAATATATAAAACTGTTATTCTACCAGTTACATTATATGGATGCGAAACTTTAAGGGGGGGGGAAGGAGATTACAAGTATTAGAGAATAAAGTTCTTAGGAACATTTTTGGACCAAAGGGAGATGATCAGACAGGTGAATGGAGAAGACTACATAACAGTGAATTATATGGCCTTTATAGGAAGCCAGATATAATAAGAAGTCTCGTAGACTGCGATGGGCAGGACATGTGACACGAATGGGGAATGAAAGACGTGCATGGAAGCTTCTTGTAGTAAAACCAGAAGGAAAACGCCCAGTTGGTATAGCAAGAATGAGGTGGGAGAATAACATTAACTATGATTTAAGGGAAGTAGATTAAAAACATTAGCTCAGGATAGGGATGCATGGAGAGCTTATGTCCGCGCGGCCATGATCCTACGGGTTCAATAGTGCCAGTGAGTTAGTTAGATACAATGATAATACCGTCATTCAGTAGATTACATAATACGTATCAGCTGATGGCATGCACAATATAATTATAAGTGTACAATAAAACAGATAAGATAAAAAAGAATATGATTTCAAATTGTGAATCTTACAAAACTACACAAATATATAAACATAATTTACAGATCTCAAAACAAATTAAACAACATCCATCTATAGTATTCTGCCCGACGGCAGGTCTTTCACTGCAATCATAGCATTTTCATGCTATGCTTTGCAGCTTTACTCGGGAATTATAGGTGTGGTAGCTTCCCGTTGCTTTCCACACCGGTGAATGATGGTGATAAATAATAATGATGGCTGGATATTTTCGGGGATCGTTGGGCCCTAAGCTTCCTGACAGTTGTCTTACAGGTGAGGAAAAACCCCGAAAAAACCTCACTCCTGCCTCTCCTGACCGGAATCGAAACCTGGCCCACTGCGTGACATGACAGCACGCTACCTCGAGACCACAGCTGTGGACTTAAATAACATATGAACATATTATGGAAGAGAATAAAAAATTAACAATGAAGGGGCAAGTAAATTAAAGTGTATAGCACGAAAAAAACTATATATAGGGCCTATATATACAGGATGTAACTCAACGGCAAAATTCAGGAAATGAGTTCCTCATATGGAGAGAATAAAAAAATGTATTACAACATGGGTCCGGAAATTGATAATTACAGAGTTATTCGAACTTTTACGAATGTTAGGTTATTAAGGTTTACAGTAGTTATTGACAGTCTGTTTTCTGTTGATTGTAGGCTGCTGTGATGTACACAAATGAAGAATATGCCTGTATTGAGGGCACAAGGGGGCCACTTTGAACATTTAATCTGACAGAACAGAGTGCTCCAACAAGTTCCTTGCATTTTTGTCGCCATGTACTAATATTCATAAAAGTTCGAATAACTCTGTAATTATCAATTTCCGGACCCATGTTGTAATACACTTTTTTTATTCCCTCCATGTGAGAAATCCTTTCCAGAAATTTTGCCGTTGAGTTATGTTACACCCCTGTACACACATACACACACACACACACACACACACACACACACACACACACACACACACACACATATATATATATATATATATATATATAGGTCCACCGTTGTGGTCTCGAGGTAGCGTGCTCCCTTGTCACGCAGCGGGCTCGGGTTCGATCCACGGTCGGGGTAGTTTTTCTGGGTGAGGTTTTTATCGGGGTTTTTCCTCACCTGTAAGACAAATGTCAGGAAAACTTTAAGGCCAAACGGTCCCACAAATCATATGGCCATTATCATCATCCTTATATCAACATTCTTCACCGGTGTGGAAAGCAACGGGAAGCTACCACACCTACAATTCCCTAGTAAAGCTGCAAGCATAGCATGGAAATGCTATGATTGCAGTGAAGGACGTGCCTTCGGCAGAATTACTATGGATGATGGGATATAGATAGATAGATAGAACCAGCAGGAATTATATTACCACATGCAAAGCATTATAAATATCTTCTTCTTAAGCCGTTTCCTTCCCTGTGCCGGGATTAGGGCGCTCCCTAATGGGAACTTATTGACCAAGTTAATTTAGTTGCGATCATTTACCCATAGATGTCAGCGAGTGATAGGGGTCGGCCTATTGCCTAGATGAGACATCTAGTGGGCAATGAAGGTATTACGGGATGGAAAATTGTAAGTAAATTTTGCACAGAATTTTTCATTTTATTCAGGCTTGTTGTTCGTTCACGAGCCTGAAAATCTTCAGACTCGGGACCAACGGCTTAAAGACGATCGCGAAAGATTTTTTCCTTCGATTTTTCCATCCTGAAAATCAATCGACCACGGCCGGTTTGAACCCGCGTTCCTCGGAACTAGAGGGGACTATAGCTCACTATAGGAGGTAAATATTAGTCACGCAAAGATTATACGTATTTGAGTCTGGTTATGCCATGAAAAGTATAGAAAATATCCTTAGAGTAGTGTACAGAGAGAGAGAAACTTTGCAAAGATATATCATACTAGAGATACAGATTTGAAAGAAAACAATATGACTTTAAACCAGAAAACGCTCAATATGAACAACCCTTTCTACAATTTAATTAACATATCGGGCGAGTTTTCTCAAGAAGTAGAGTTTTTGGGAGTTCTCGGGTTGAAACCCCGGTGCCGACAATTCTTATTGAGATTTTCCCTCTTTTTCCCTCAATCGTTCAAGTAAATGATGGATTTTGTTTTCTTTACTTGTATCCATTTCATCATATCACCATTACATAGCATCACAAAAAAATAGGCTATAAATAGTAATTAAGCAGATTTATATGACCATAGATATCAAAAGCGAATATTAATACTAATAAAGTCATCTTATTACCATTAAAATTAATACTTCTCTGCTGCTGATGAGAGCGAAGGTCCTATAAATAATTGAAGTTGAGAAAAACGACACCCGAACAGATATTAGGGCCTAATGGTAATAATATCATATTATAAAATATATTTGAATGATATCTCAACGGAATTTTATAGTAAGTGTCTAGATTTCAGCATATTTTTAAAAACATGTCATATATTTTTATAACTTGACCTCATGGAGATCGCTAAGTAATTATAATTTAGTCCTGTTAAAAAGTCAGCAGCCAGGGAATCGTTACAATGCAACACTATGTTCTAACAATCCCCATGCGGTTAAGTTGCAAAATATGCTAACGTATTAAAAAAAAAGTTAAAATCAGAACACACTTACTATAAAATTCCGTTGTGATATCACTCAAATATATTTTGAGACGGAAATGTATCACACTCATTATGCATTTAATAATTAGAATTACATATGTATAATGTTGAATGATTCCAGGTTATGTGGCCGTGGTCCACTACTGGTTTCCTAATAGACGTTTCTCCCTCTTTACGGACGGCATCTTCAGTGGCAAGTACCTACTCTCGCCACTGAAAATGCCGTCCGCAGTTGAAGGAGAAACGTCTGCGTCTGTTAGGAATACCAGTAATGGGCCACGGCCACATAACCCGGAATCACTCAACTTTATTATTACCGGCCGTGAAAGCCTACATTCAACTATTAAATATGTATATTAAATGTATATGGAAATACATATTTATATAAACAAACATTTCTGTGGCCCAGTAACAAATTTTGTTTCATGGGGAAAGAAAGTTTCAAGACTTCACCTTCAAAATAACAAGGCAGATTAGTTACAGTCTCTATCCAAATGGGCATGGAGAAGCAATTAAACCAAACAACTTAACAAAAGGGGAATAAACTCGAGGAAAGTCCGCACAAATTAAGTTTATGAGTGGTCCTTTCAATACATCTGTAAAGGGTTTCCGATGGCTCAAATGCCCAAAGTCGCTCAATGCGAAAATAAGCAAACAAGTTCTGAGAATGAGGTCAAGCTGGCCATCTGGGGAAACAATCCAGCCCCAAGCGTAAGACTCCAGAGTGTCAAAATTGATTGGCGTGAATGATTTAGCTAATGAGTATATGTATCTTAATGATTACAATATGTAAACCAATTGGATGAGTGTTCGAAATAAGTCACCGCCCTCCGGATTCTCGAAAATGAGCTTGTAGCAAACGTAAGATAAAAGTCATATACACATTCGCGTCCGTCTTGCCCTGTTGGCAAGATGTACACATTCGCGATCTTCTCTTTTGGTAAGAACTAAACACTCGCGATCTTGCTGTTGGCAAGAACTACACATTCACGTTCTGTTTATATCTTCCCTAAGATTAGGCGAGATATATATCTTATCATAGATGGATTGATCATGAGTGTTGACTTATTTGGGATTGTATGTTGAGTATATTTTTCAAGGAATTACAATGAAAAACTGATTCTATAATTTGTAGAGAAGACGGCACAGGTCGATATATGGATGCGAAACATGGACCCTCTCTTTAAGGAAGGAAAGGAGATTAAAAGTATTTGAGAATAAAGTTCTTAGGAAAATTTTTGGACCAAACAGAGATGAACAGATAGGTGGATGGAGAAGACTTTATAACAGTGAACTACATGGTCTTTATAGGAAGCCAGATATAATAAGAACAGTTAAGTCTCGTAGACTACGATGGGCAGAACATGTGGCACGAATGGGGAATGAAAGAATGCATGGAAGCTTCTTGTAGGAAAACCAGAGGGAAAACGTCCAGTTGGTAGACCAAGAATGAGGTGAGAGAATAACATTAACTATGATTCGAGGCCAGTAGATTATACAGAGAATGATTGGAAAACACTAGCTCAGGATAGGGATGTATGGACCGCGCGACCATGATCTTCGGGTTCGATAGTGCCAGTGAGTCATATATCTTAATATATAAAAATTACATGTCACGTTGTTTGTCCGCGATGGAATCCTAAACTACTGAACCGATTTTAATAACATTTTGCACACTGTGTGGCTGTTTGATCCAACTTCAGACCTACGGTTGTTTATAACTAAATTTATAGTCGCATTATTTTTTATTGCAAATTATTTGTTTATTATTTAACAAAGAGTTATAATTATATGTGAGTTCCATACGATTCTAACAGATGACGGTGTTAAGGTAATTGGTTTATTATTTAACCAGGTGGCTGTGCTTTTTGTTGCAACCGCGAATTTCAAATGAATTACAAATATTGATTATTTCATAATTTAAGCGTATTCAGTGTTTATTTTATTTTCAATATATTTGATTAATAATATTAATTTCGTGTGTAAGTATTAGTTTTAAGTAATCTGGCTGAAAGACAGCAACATAATTTAAATTTAACTGGACCGAGAAGTGACATTGAACAATATGGCGAATCAATTCTAGAGACCATGAATGATAAGATATCAAGTGAATTTCCGCAAATTGGTATAGGCCTATGTGACATAAATCTTACATTTAAGAAGAATGACAATTTAAAAAAATATGAAGGTCCTAAGGAACGGAATAACAAGAATTGTAAGTAAGTCTGTTAGTTATAAAAATATGCCTAATATTACAGAAACAATCTCCATGCCTCAATTAAATGAAAAACAAGATGACTATAATATATCACAATATGATATTACTATACAGAGACTTCTTGATGATGATGATGAGAATCTAAACTGCCAACAAGTTCGTAGAAAAAAAAACGAAAATATAATGAAATCAGCAAGCCGCCTCAAAATATTCCATCAATAAATGTATATAATCCTTATGATACACTTATGGATGATACTGAGAATGCAGACAATATAAATTCATCTCAATCAACAAAACCACTTCTACATAAACCACCACCCATATTTATACCGGGTGTAGTTAACGTACCAGAACTAAAAAATTGTGTAAAACAAAACTTTCTGATTTAGATATCTCACTTAGTTTACTACAACATAATTTAATGTATACCTTAGCCACAGCAACGCGTGGCCGGGACTTCTATATATATATATATATATATATAACGAAGTCGGATTAGTTACACTATTTATAACTCAAGAACGGCTAGACCGATTTTTATGATCTTTGATTTGTTGGATTTGTTTCCGCCCCGAATAGCAGATAACTATTAAAACATCGGAAAAATTAACCTAAAAATATTTATAGGCGATACGACTTTCGCCGGGCCAGCTTGTGTATAATATATTGTGGAGAGCAACGAGAAGCTACCGCACCTATAATTCCCTAGTAAAAGTGCAAAGCATAGCATGAAAATGCTATGATTGCAGTGAAACACCTGCCCTAGGGCAGAATTACTATGGATGGATGGATAATATATATAATATATATATATATATATATTACAAGTTAGTCTGAACGGCCATGATTAAGCGAGAATTGTAGAAGTCGCTTAGGCATAATAACATTGTGAGAGTAAAATAACTTCCCATTTGAATAAACGTGTGCGTTATTTACGCGATCGAGTTATAAGGATCGCTAGAATTAATTGATCACATAGAGAACATCCCATCTACGTTATACGATAGTCTCATCGTGGAGACCCAAATTTACCCATCTTTAATTGCATCTCTTGATCTTCTGTTCCTTATCGTAGATGGATTGAGCATACCTCTTCCAAAGTGTTGACTTACCTGGGATTGCATGTTGAGTATATTTCTCAAGGAACTTCATGAAGAACACATTCTATAACACTGAGCAACAAAAAATATTTTTTTTTGTCTCAGAAAGAAAAATACGTGATTCTGATATTTTTTTTTTTTTTTTCCTGAATTCAAATATGATATCGGATTTTTCTCCATCAATCAAGGTTTCAGAGAGACAGGCATTTATAATTTCAAGCACTTTAATATTTTCTACATTCGTAACTACACAATATTCGAACATTCGGACTCACCTAGAAAGTAAGAAATGACGATTTTCTGCTATATTTCCTCTTGATTGTCCAACAATAATCGGCCAGCATATTAGGATTCCATTTGCCGTGATATCTCTTTTCCATAGCTGAAATCTCCTGAGTTAGCTCATTTGGTTTTATTCTACAATGGACAAATGGACAAAAAAACGTTTATTAAAAAAAGTATTATTTAAATCCATTAATTGAAATTGAAATAAAAAAAACTGTGGGTGATTGAGAAATTCCGAATACATATTTGAAAATACGATAAAAACTGCATTAGGTACAACTATTGGTACTCATGAGACAAAAATCATGTTGACCAGTGTAATTTGTAGAGTGGAATGTCAGCAGAGATGAGAGAACGGCACAGGTCGGTTGAACTCGGACCTTATATTCGATGTTATTGGTACTGTTAAAAACAATTGTCTTTGGTTGAATTTCGTTGATTGTTAGCTTGATATTTACTAGTTTGAACATTTTGTAGCACCAGGAACGTTTGTTTTTGACGATATCGCACACTGATACAAATTACAATATAATATTTTATTGTCATTGATATACCATAATCTTTAAATTTTGAAATGTAACGTTTTAAAGTGATTGAATGTGGTACTTTTGGCATGTTTACCGTATGTATAAAATGATAAACATAACTCAATCAATGTGTACATTGACTGGGATGTAACTGTGAAACAGCACATCTGTTTTCTGTTAAATACTACAAAATGAAAGTTACACAGTTTTTTTAATTTACTTTCCCAATATTGAGAGGACTGCTAATATCCATATAACTCTGATTGAAAAGATTGGGGCCTATTTATTCAACAAACTTAATCAAATACGGTCTGTCAAAAGGATAAAAGTATATTTGACATTAGAGAAGGAAAACAATAAAAAACATTAGATATCATAGAGACAATACATATCTATTTGTTGTATTTACAATACAATAGTGGACGCGTTTAAAAAATCTACTGTAGATGTGTATTTTTAAAGTTAATGGGATTTTGTTTTATTTTATTTGATTAATATGAACTCTTCATATGAAATATGAAGAATATGTGGAAGTTAATTAAAGTATGCATTAAATCCTAGAATATTGAGAAATATGGAACATAAAATAAGCATTATTCAACTCTACAAATTGTGAAACATAAAGATAATGCAAAATACAATTGATATTAGATTTATTAGTAAAGTATATTTACATATAAATCCTTTCCCTGCTTATGATTACAGTTGGGAGTTCTATATAATTACATACTTCGTTCCTTGCTATTTAGATGCTATGAAAGGTTATATGTTCACAAATCATTATATACTAGGGTCACTACAAATTAATTTCATTTTACATATTTTTACGTTTTCAGACATTTTACAAATTCCTAGTGAAATTACATATAATTATATGTTTTATCATTTTCGTATTCACATTTTTAATAAAATAGAGTACGATATACAAAACATATAGAATAGATAAATAAAACTAAAATTAATTAAAATTATAATTATGGTAATATTAATACACGGATCAGCAGATGCTCATGTGCGGGTGCATTTCAGTACTAAAATTAATTAAATAATAACAGTAATAACAACAATAATAATAATGAAAATGGAAATGATCATAATAATTAAAAAAATATTAAAACAATGTTATATTGAGATACGTTCCAATTAATTAAAAAAATACCAATAGCTTACATTAGAATCGTTAATAGTGATACAGAGAGGGATGATTGTAAATTACTGTGTTGAAGCTGATCGGTATTTGAAATGATGACTTACAGGAGGAAAATACACCTCTAAAATGGAGTTTTTTTTTTCAACGATTCCAATTAGTTGCGGGACATTCTCAGTTCACGTTTTACTTTTAATGAGTATTACACATTGCACGTTAACTTTACATCTTTCACCCCTATTAGGGTTAATGAATTTAAACTAACTATCTGCATATTGAAACTTGAAATATTTTTCTAAACTGTTTTTTGTGACCCTTTGGAATTTCGACTTTTTTGTTAAAGAATTTGTACTTTTTAAATATCCGAAGTAGATTTTAGTATATTTTATACAGTTGAAGGAAACAGTTAATAACATTAGTTTTCTCTTGTGTCAATATGACATCAGTTGCGTCCTCGTTGGCTTCAAAGTTAAAACCACGGATTCCACTTAACGAGACATTCACAACTGGAAATAAAGTTGTGTTTTATTAATCATGCCATTAAAATATTGTATCTTCCATTAAATTCCATTTTGTCCACCGGGCAGTGGTCTCGAGGTAGCGTGCTGCTTTGTCACGCAGCGGGCCCGGGTTCGATTCCCGGTCGGGACAATTTTCCTGGGTGAGGCTTTTATTGGGGGTTTCCTCATCTGTAAGACAAATGTCAGGGTACTTTACGGCCCAAACGATCCCCGAATATCATCTGGCCATCATTATCATCAATATCATATTCACCTCATTAGATTAAGTTTAGGATTAAGGCCTCTCCTGGCACAAAATTACCCATCGTCATCACTCATCACATCATTGGGGTAACGTAACCCCGCCTTTCAATACGCCAATGCCAGGAGAGAATACCAGAAATGTCGAAATGACAAACTGGTGGCACTGAACAAAAAAAAAGGATCCATTTTGAACATGTTCAAAGTGCTCACCTAGAAAAATCAAGAGTTAGGTTAACAGAAGAAAGAAACAACATAAATGAAGAATACTTCACCTTCAAGTAATCATTTTTATACGGATTTGTGCAGTGCGATGATTACAGCCAATATTCTTCCGTATAATCTTGAAGTTCCTGAATGCACATCTTTCTTGGAAAATATTGCAAGCAACATGTTTCTCACCAATCAACAGAATTATTGTGAGATTTGTGAATGATAGATAAAAGTTCTGTGATCGACTGGAATGCAAGAGGAGAAAGTATTAGTTATGTATTCTGATGCTGCAGCAAATATGCCTAAAGCTGCAGCTGACCTTAAAGTGCAATAAGTTCAATTTTATGTGCTTGGCTCATGGAATATAGGCCTAACTATACAATTAAGTTTACATAAGTGAGCAGATTTATTTCAGGAACAAAAAAAACGTTTTCTTAAAGCCTCACAACGAGTGTTAACTTACTAACATCAATTTCAAGAGATTTCACTGTCCTCGGATCTAGCGTTAACAAGGTGGGGAACAGGGATAAAAAAAGTTAGCTTTCTACAGTGAGAACATAGATGTGTAAAGAATGCTGTAAATGCATTTGTTCATGAAATTACTATTTCTGTTTGTAATCCCAGATTGCTTTTAATTACTCCAAAGTGGTATCCTCTGTTGCCTATGTCAGAGGTAACTTCAGCTGGTTCCAGAAAGAATCAACCGTCTACAATTTTCAGAACTTACTATGCAAGCCTCATGCGCTAGTGGTCAGCGTTCCTGACTACTTTTCATGAGGTCCCAGGTTCGATTCCCGGTCAAACCACAGACATTTTTCTTTAAAGATAATTATTCCTGTGGTTGTCCATGGTCTGGAATTTAGGTTAAGTTTAGGGTAAGAGCTCTCCTGGCGCTTCATTATCATTTATTACCCATCATACCATCGGGGTAACATAACTCCGCCTTCCAAGTGCCACAACCTAAGAAATGGATTACAATTCTGCCAATGCTAGGGGAGAAGCCAGAAATGTCTGCTGTGCGTAGAGAAACCAGTTGGCCGCACTTTGTAAACTAACTATTTCGTTTGTTCGTAACTTCACAACTCGGTATTATTTCCCCGCAGTCTGGTTATGATTATTGTTACTTATTTGTCGTCATATAGCCTAAGGGATATCTCTTCAACATTTCAACCTCTAGTATAGACCTGAAAAAACAAGGCTGTCTCCATTGTTTGTATCAGTGTTGAGATAGTTCTTATTGTTTAGTACTGCGATACTTTTGCAGTCACTTATAAGTTTAGTTTATTTTGGAATAACTCCTAAGTACAAATTCAAATTGAAGTGCCTCTTCAGTAAAAACAGGTGAGTCGATATTTTTTAGTCAGTTAGAAGTACCAATTCACCTCTTGTTCCCCCCCCCCCCCAAGTACAAGAATGACGTCACGGACCGGCTAGATTAGTGTGCACGAGCTGTAGTTTGATATACTTTATTTATTCTTTAGTTTTATTAGAATTATTATAACGTACCTAAACATACATATATTGATTTATTATCTATTTCTATAGGGTGATTCATAATTGCTACTACAAACTTCTAGGAGTTGTAGAGGGGACTTAGTAGATAAAGTTTTGATGAGGAACCCATGTCCGGAAACGTACCATTTTGATATAAAATAAGTTTGAAGATCGTGTGTCTCGTGTTTCAGAATAAGTATTACAGACTTCTAGGGGCGGCTCCACGTGGCGACCTTGTTGTTCGTTGCACAAAGTGTACCTGCGACACATGTTTTCATACACACGCCCCACAAGACCTAGTGTGTGCTCAATAATTTCTACTGTCGCCAGAATTCGAGCAAGAAGATCTTCCTCCGACTCGACAGGTGTAGTACAAACCCTAGAATACTTATTCTAAAACACAAGACATACGATATTAGTCCAATCTGTATTGATCTTCAAACTTATTTTATATCGAAATGATACATTTCCGCAAATGGGTTCCTTATCAAAACTTTATCTACTAAGTCCCCTCTACAACCCCCAGAACATTGTGATAGGAATTATGAATCACACTGTATATACATTATTTTCCAAACTAATTCTCCCAAGGGTAGAAACAAGTGGATAATCTGAATCAATAAGTCTAGTATATAAAGAGTATATACCGATAATTGAACATATGTGAAAAAAAAATGTATATAAAACCAATCACATACAAACCGAGACATTTGAATTAATGTAAACTAAATAAATAAACATGATTTGAACAGTTTTAAAAACAGGAAGAATAAATGAACTGAACACACATATAATTCATACTAGTGCATTCGACATACGCTCCAACGTGATCACATCGTTCTCTTCACAGCGATACAACTTACAATAATAATAATATAATAATAATAATAATAATAATAATAATAATAATAATAATAATAATAATAATAATAATAATAATAATAATAATAATAATAATAATAATAATAATAATAATAATAATAATAATAATAATAATAAAATAATAATAATAATAATAATAATAATAATAATAATAATAATAATAATAAAATAATAATAATAATGATGATGATGATGATGATGATGATGACGATGATAATGATGATGATGATGATGATGACGATGATAATGATGATAATGATGATGATAATGTTGATGATAATGATGATGCTAATGATGATGCTGACGATAATGATGATGATGATGATAATGATGATGATAATGATAATGATAGTGATAATAATAATAATAATAATAATAATTTATTTATATACAGATTTTTAATGTTTACACATCTTTCTGTGCCTAAACTTTTATTTTTATTCTCCACTCGTCTCTA